>PISX010000887.1:0-229373 GCA_004024625.1 Mellivora capensis
TGACAGCTTTGTAATAGAGCTTGAAGTCCGGAATCGTGATGCCACCAACTTTGGCTTTCTTTTTCAATATTCCTTTGGCTATTCGAGGTCTTTTCTGATTCCATATAAATTTTAGGATTATTTGTTCCATTTCTTTGAAAAAAATGGGTGGGATTTTGATAGGGATTGCATTAAATGTGTAGATTGCTTTAGGTAGCATCGACATTTTCACAATATTTGTTCTTCCAATCCAGGAGCATGGAACATTTCTCCATTTCTTTGTATCTTCCTCAATTTCTTTCATGAGTACTTTATAGTTTTCTGAGTATAGATTTTTAGCCTCTTTGGTTAGGTTTATTCCTAGGTATCTTATAGTTTTAGGTGCAATTGTAAATGGGATTGACTCCTTAATTTCTCTTTCTTCTATCTTGTTGTTGGTGTAGAGAAATGCAACTGATTTCTGTGCATTGATTTTATATCCTGACACTTTACTAAATTCCTGTACAAGTTCTAGCAGTTTTGGCGTGGAGTCTTTTGGGTTTTCCACTCTTTCTTTTTATTTTAAAAAAGATTTGTATTTATTTATTTGAAAGAGAGATTAAGAGAATGAGTGGAAAGAGGGGCAGAGGAAAGCAGACTGTCTGCAGATCAGAGAGCCCAATGAGGGACTCAGTCCCAGAACTCCGTGATCATGACCTGAGCCAAAGGCAGATGCTTAATCGGCTGAGCCACCCAGGCACCCTCTACTAATGATTTCTATTTTAATTACATTGTGGTCAGAGAATATACTTTTCTTGATCTGTTCAATTTACTGAGACTTTTTTTATGAACTAGAATGTGGTCTATCTTAGTAAAGTTCCTTTTTTTTTTTTTTTTTTTTTAAGATTTTGTTTATTTGATAGAGAGCATGTGTGCCAGGGAGAATGGGGGTGGGGGGTAGAGGAAGAGGAGAAGTATATTCTGTTGTTGGATGGATAGAAATGTCAGGCCAAGTTGGTTGGTAGTATTGTTAGGTCTATATTCTTACTGATTTTGTGTCTATTTGATTTATCAATTATTGAGAAGCAAGTATTAACATTCTCATCTATAATTAACATTCTCATCTATTTCCCTTACAGTTCTATAACTTTGTGCTTCATGTATTTTTAAGCCCTGTCATTAAGTGTATATCTATTTCTGATTGCTGTTTCTTCTTTATGAATTGACCTATCGTTGCCAGGGATAAGGAAAATCATTTCAAAGTATTTGCTCTGAAATATGTTTTGATTAAAATTGCCTTTGTAGCTTTCCCTTGATTAGCGTTAGTATGACTTAACTTGTTCCATTTTTGTGTTTTAACCTATTGGTGTCTTTACATTTAAGTGTATTTCTTAGGCAGTGGGAGGATGAGCAAAATGGATGAAGGGTAGTGGGAGGTATAGGTCTCCAGTTATGGAATGAAAAAGCTATGGAGATGAAAGGTACAGCATAGGGAATTCTAGTCAGTGGTATTGTTATAGTGTTGGTATTGTTATATAACAATTGATTGGTGTTGTTATGTAACAGTGGTATTGTTATAGTGTTGGTGACAGATGGGAGCTACACCTGTGGTGAGCATAGCATAACATACAGATTGGTTGCTTCACTATATTGTACCCTTGAAACTAATGTAACATTTTGTGTAAACTATACATCAATTAAAAAACAAAATGAGAAGACAGTAGTAATGTGTCCAGATAAAAACAACATACTAGTCTGTTGCAAAGTAAATAAAATGGTGACTTAGATTTCATAATTAATAAATAAATATTTCTTGTAGGCAGCATATATTTGGGGCTTGCTTTTTAATCCACTTTGACAATCTCCTTTAATTGGGCTCTTTAGGCCATTTACACTTAATGTGTTTGTTAATAAATTAGATTGGGTTTAAGTCTGACATCTTCTTTGTTTTCTGTTTGTCCCACCTCTTTATCTTCCCTGCTTCCTCCTCTCTCTCTGCCTGACTCTCTGCCTACTTGTGATCTCTCTTTCTCTGTCAAATAAATAAATAAAATCTTTTTTAAAAAAAGATTTATGGTGTACATTTTTAGCCATCATGATCTGTGGTCAGTGATGTCATACTTCATGTATAATCTGAGGACTTTATAATAAACAAGTGCTTCCATTTCTCTTCTCTGGTCTTTATAGTGTTGTCATATGGTTTACTTCTGTGTATGTTATAAACCTCATCCTGTGTTGTTAATACTGCTCTTTGAATAGTTGATTATCTTTTAAAGAGATCAATAGTAAGAAAAAGATCTTAGGTACTTATCCAGAGTTACCATTTCTGGTGCCCCTCATTCCATTGTTTAGATCTTTATTTCCATCTGGTATCATTTGACTTCTGCCTGAAGGATTTCCTTTAACATTTCTTATAATGCAAGTCCACTGATGATGAACTCTTTCAGATTTTGTCTATCTGGAAACTCCTTTAAGGTAATTTCATGCGGCATTTGTAGGTCTTACTCAGTTCATTTTTTCCTGTTAAGAATTACTGTCCTTTGTTGTTGTATCCAAATGTTGTTAAAACCGGGGCGCCTAGGTGGCTTAGTGGGTTAAAGCCTCTGCCTTCGGCTCAGGTCGTGATCCCAGGGTCCTGGGATCAAGTCCCATATCCGGCTCTCTGCTCACCAGGGAGCCTGTTTCCTCCTCTCTCTCTCTCTCTCTCTCTGCCTGCCTCTCTGCCTACTTGTGATCTCTGTCTGTCAAATAAATAAATAAAAATCTTTTAAAAAAATGTTGTTAAAACCATTGTTTCATATATTTTGTCTGTTTTTGTTGTTGTTTTGGGAAAGGAGGGAAAACTTGGCCTGTGTTCTCTCATCTTGAAGGCTGGAGTTCTGACCAGGAATTAGACAAAAGAAGTAAAGTAGCAGCTGTACAAGAAAGCAGTTAATTATCAAGTAAAATGCCTTTTGAAGTCTCTCTCTGGATAGGGCACATTAAATCCGAAATTGTGTTGATCATCTCTGGGAACTTTCCTTTACATCCTTGTCCAAACCTCATTGTTTGGTGGTTATGAGCAGGTTGGCCTGGCTGTGAGTGGGGTCCAGAGCTGGTATGGCAGGAGCAGCAGCTTGTGAGGAACATCAGTAGATGTGAAATGACTTCTAGAAGGAATAGCCAGGAAGAGGCCCAGGTTGGAGTTGAAAAGGTTTAGGAAAAGTTTCAGAGCACCTCCCCCGCAACTTGCTGAATTGAGGTGCTCTTTAATTCCCATCCCTGGAAGGCTATTCTGTTCTCATAACAGCCAAGTATAATAGGGGCCTGATCCCACAAATTAGGTCCTGTGATTGGGGGCCATATTGTGATCCTGAGGCTCTTTTCTTTCTTTTTTTTTTTTTTTTAAGATTTTATTTATTTATTTGACAGAGATCACAAGTAGGCATAGAGGCAGGCAGAGAGAGAGGCGAAAGCAGGCTCCCCACTGAGCAGAGAGCCCAATGCGGGGCTCGATCCCAGGACCCTGGGATCATGACCTGAGCCGAAGGCAGAGGCCTTAACCCACTGAGCCACCCAGGCGCCCCATGAGGCTCTTTTCTAAACTCTGTAAGATTCAAACAGAATTGTCCTCATCAGGCAGCTCTGAGCAGACAACTTGCCATCTCTCTTTGCCTACATAGGATGAATGAATAAAGAAAAGAAAGGGGGAGTGGGGTGCGTCTTAGTCGTAATAACAAAATGCCATCGGCTGGGTGGCTTCAACAACAGAAATTTATTTTGCCACAATTCTGAGGCTGGAAAGTCCTAGATCAAGATTCCAGCAGGGTCCAGTTTCTGGTGAGGGCTTCTTTCCTGGCTTGCAGCCACCTTCTGATGTGTCCTCACATGGCCTTTCTTCAGTGGGTAAGTTGGAAATAGAGATCTAGCTCTCACTTTTCCTTTTCTTTTGAGGCCACCAATCCTCTTGGATTAGGACCCCACCTGTATGACCTCATTGGACCTTAGTTGGCTCCTGAGAGCCCTATCTCCAAATATTGTCACATCAGCAGTTAGGCTTCAATATAGGACTTTGGGGAGGACAAAAATATTCAGTCCCTTGCAGAGTGTATGAGATTCCACAGCTGCGGAGGTATCTGTCTAACAGGTATGACTCAGGTCTCTTGTCAGCCCCTCATTTCTGGTGGCCATTCCCTCCATAGGGATATGTGTGATAGTAATAGTAATAGCCCCTCTACTACATACCTCCAAACCAAAGCATTTAAAATTAGATTTGGATTCCAGTTTTTGGTTGAAATGAATAGAAGCGTCCTGAATGTACCTTTTTGGTCACTGCATAGATTCAGTGGGAACAGGGACAGGTCTCCTGATGGATTTCCTGTGTCTTGTCTCCAGGTTCTTCTTTGTGGTCCAGTTGGTCCAAAGCTGCATGAACTTCTTGATGATAATGTGTTTGTTCCACCAGAGTCATTGCAGGAAGTGGATGAGTTCCACCTTATTTTAGAATATCAAGCAGGTAAGAGAAATGAGTACGTAATGGTGTAAGACTGGACAGGGGACTGTGTGTTGTCAGATTGGGGTGTGACTGTGCTAGAAATTGATCTTTGTAAGTTGATAGGACCCTTTTTTGCCTTACGAGTTCCCTGACCTCTTGGTTCTGCTGAGCTGAAACTGGCCATTGCCTCAGAATAGAGAGTAGTGTAACATTGAAGAAAATTCCCAGATCTACAGACAAAACTGATCTGAACCCAAGAGAAGTTCAGCTCTAGGAAAACTGGCATCTTGAATAAAAGGGAAAATGTGTTAAACACACATATAGGAAGTTTTTTTTTAAATTATTATTACTAAGGAAAGAGAAGGGCAAGTAACATCTGTTCAGCACTGTGCTGGATTCTGCCCTAGGCTTTTCTGGCCAACTGTTCCAAGCTGTTTGGGAGTGATTCCAGGCCTCTGGCAAACTTCCTTTGAAGGATTTTATTTTCCCTGGGGTGTGGAAGTGAAGTATTTGTATTTAGCAACACTTACATTATTTTCCATTATATAATGTTCCGGCGCTCATCAGTCCAAATCCAGCCCACCCAGCGTCACTCCCAGTAGATTTTTTTGTCACAGAGACTACAGTTCTGATTCTTAGAGAATCCTAAATACCAGAACACATTTTAACTCTTTAATTCTGAGTATTTGCTGTTGTCTCTTTCCTCTGCTTAGAACCTCAGACTCTCGAATGTCTGACTCAACACATGATTAACTCAAAGACTCAAGCAGCTAAACAGACTAATTGGTCCCTTAAAGCACTGCTTTAATAGGCTTCAGTGAGCTGCTTCCAAGCTGATTAAGCTCACCTGCTAGAGTAATTCATGTGAGACAGGAAATAGAGTGCTCCTTGAAAATTACACTTTTTTCCATGTGCATAAAAAGAATTGTTTGTCTCTGGTTCTCTTCGGGGTGTTTATCGGATCAGGGAGTTGGGAAGGGCTAGGTCTGAAGGTTATGGACAGACTGTTGCAGTAGGCAGTTCACATTTCATTGTGTGCAAGTTTGGAGTTTCTCAGAAACTCAGAATGATAGATCTTACTGCTAAAGACTGTGGCAAGGGTCCAGAGGTACTGTGCGCTCCTTCAATGAAAGGCATGAACCCGACTGTTGACAGGAAGGGTTTGGAAGAGCTAAAGATGTGCCTTGGAGGTGCTGCTGCTGCCAGTTCCAGATTCCTCTCCCTTGCACCCTGCTGGTGCTCCCCTCCTGACCCCGGGACCTTCCTGGTTCCTGGTTTCTGTCATCTTCCCTGGTGACTGCAGGGTGGAGAGACTGCTCTCTTCAGCCAGATTGTGCTCTTGGATTTGACAGCTGTGCCTCATGTGGAGGTAAGCAGACAGCACAGCTAATCTTGAAAGGAGACGGTCTCCATCCTTGGATTTATAAACCCCACACTTTAGTTTTTCTTTTCTGTGCCTTATTTTGTTAGTACAAAGCGGGATCTTCCATTAAACTTTATGTGAAATTACATTTTCACTGACCCCTGGAGGGAACCTAGTCTGGTGGCAGAAGCCCTCGGATCACTTGTCTTCACAGAAATCCATCCCCAGCTTCTCTCGAATTTAGATGAATAAAAAGAGGATTTGTCACCAATCATTTCCTCCTTTTCCCCTGCCAGACTTGCCCAGAGAAGCTTGTTTTCAGGCTTTGGGCTGGGGACCTACTGAGTCACACATAGTGGCCAAAAGGCAGGACGGTAAATTAAGAGAAGGGATCACTCAGAGAAACACATTCCGAGCTCTGCGAGAACAAGGGGGCTTTGAGGTTTCAGACTCGTCCTGTCTGCATTCTAGTCGGTTTGCCTCTCAGGCTGCTCTGTCAGTCCTGTGTCCTGTGGGAACAGTCAGGGAGCAGCTCTCCACTTCCCTCCTTGTCTTTGCCTTGCAGAGGCCTATTTATTTTGCCTCTCTCACTTTTTCCCTGAGGAAATTCATTTACTTCAAGTGCCATGAGGCTCTCCTGGGTGAATTAGGCAGTGCTTCCCAGCAGCTCGCTCCAGAGGGGCCAGTCCCAGGTCCTGCCCTCGGGAGGACTCTGATGTGGGTTTCTCCCCTTGTGCAGAGTCTCGTCAGTGGGGAAGATGTTGAATTTGGAGTCATACCCATATTCTTTGTTGTCGCGGGCCATCGAAGTCCTCAGTCTTTCCTCTCGTTCACTTGTTCCTTTGCGCATTCATTCGTTCACACGCTGCATGCAGGGACGGTGTGAGACAGGGTGAGCTGGTGACGGAAGGCGTGGGCCCGGTGCTCAGCTCACTGCAGGGCATGGGCTCTTGAGCAGACAATGACAAAAGCATGTGCCCCATCCTTAAGAGGCACCAGCAGTGGCCCAGGGGAGGAAGCAGCTGCGTCTGGTGGGGTTGGCAGAGTTAGGAAATGTGAAATGTCTAATTTCACATTTAGGAATGTGAAATTAGGTCCCTTGACCTACTTTCACAGGGGTGAGGCCATGAAATTAGGAGAGGCTTCGCGGGGGAGGCTGCCCTTGCTTTGGGTGTTTGGAGATAAAACGGGTTCAGAGTGTTGCACTCAGCTGTGTGGACCATTATTGGATGATTTCTGTGGACAAATGATAAGGCGTGGACCAGGAATTAAAGGGCTGTGGCATTTTAACTGACATAACCATTGTGTTGGGGGTTGTAGGTAGGAGATGTCTTTTTCTGCTTTCAAAGATTTTTATATGAATGATCCACATATAAAATGTTTTTCAGAGGAATGGATTTGGTAAAGCTGAACTCATAGTAAAGGGAAGCTGGGCCCTGCCAGCCTTGACCCTCGCTCCAGAGTAAGCCCTGCACACTCATGCACACTCCCCTTGGAGAGGCAAGACGTCTGTGCAGAGAGGCCCGTTGTAGGAAGGAGCAAGCGGTTTGCTGATGACAGCACATCAGCCTGCAGTGTGAGGAAACCCTCTGCTGCCGTGTGTCTGCCTTAAGGAAAGACTTTCTGAAGGAGTGTCCAGTAACTATGATAGAAACCAGTGAAAAACGAGCTTTCAGTATATGAACTCTAATTTTGTAAATGAGATGAATTCTTTACTTGGAGGGAAAGCTCTAGAAACCCAGCTCCTAAGTCTTGCCCCTCGGTCTCTGGAAAAGCCCCCATGCTGGCTGGGGGCCAGGGGAGTCATTTGGGAATTGCCTGAAGTAGGTGCAGAGTCTAGGTGGCCGTTGGGCTGAGTTTCAAGATTTGCTACCGAGTCTTGGCAGAAGAATGAGTGGTGAGGCTTCTCCAGGTGAACCTGGGGAAGGCCTCTGTCACTTGCCCTGCTTTAGGACACCCGCCATAGCGCACACCTCTCAAATGCTTGGCCGCTGTGAGGTCTGCGGGGTAGTTCTCCACGCACGTGTACATCAGGATCTCTGGCGGTGGGCCTCACCACCTGCACATTTAAAAGTCAGCTTCCCAGGAGATTCTGACTCTGATGCGGGGCCTAGGGGGAGAGCCATTCCTGTGGTGGGCACAGATCCCAAACTGTTCCGCCCACCAGAAGACCCACCCACGAGTGGCTCTAGCCTCCCGAGGCTTGGATCCATTGAGCAGATGCTGAGTGGGCCCTCTCTGCAGGGCCTGGGACAAGTGCTTGGAGAATCCAAAACATACAGTGTTCCCTTCAAGGAGCTGGCATTCTGTGTGGGGCGATGGGGCACAGGTGTGTGGGTTTGAGTACTCATTCAGAACTGTAGAAGAGGGAGTTCAAAGCAAAATGATATTCCCCAAACCATATGAAGGGAAGCCTCTATGGATGTTCAAAGCCATGAAAGTGCACCTCAGGTTGGAGCAGTCAGCAGTCACTTAGGGAGGAGGTAGCTCTTGAACTTGGTCTTGAGCAGGCATTATTCCAAAGCGGCTCGCTCAGAGGAGGCTAGAGCAGCCAGACCCTACCTTCTGGATCAAGTGCCGGGAAACCATCAGTGGGCAGCGGGGAGGAGGGGCCTCGGTCAGCTTGACTTGTGGAATTCCAGGCTCCGTGGGGCCCAGCTGTGAGGTGGGAAGTGCTTCGAGAAAGGTCGTGTGTCCCATGTGCACGGTGCGCACTGGGTGCTGGTATCTGGAGGTTGTGCTGCCGCTCTGTAGCGGGGAAGGGACCCAGGCATACTATGTGAGAGCTCAGTGGGCAGTAGAACTTTCCTGGGACTAACTGGCAGCCCCCTGAAAAAGGCGTAGCGCACCCACGCTGTGTTTGTTGTTTTGTTGGGTTGGGTTGGGGTCCAGTCCTGTTCATTTGTTTCTTAACTGAGCATGGTCCTCTTGGCTGCAGCGCCATGCATGGCTAGGCCATCATAGCCAGGCTCCAGTCAGCCGGAAGCCAGCCTGCCCAGGGCCGGGGCTCCAGGGAGGCCTCCTCCAGCCCCCTCAGCTAGGAGACTTAAAGCCTCTTCCTTTTCTTCCCATTATGTTGACTGGGCTTCTCTAGGGGAGGAGTGGGGCCGGTTAAAAGCTCCCCATGCCAACCGATTCATCTTCTCCCACGACCTCTCCAACGGGGCCATGAATATGCTGGAGGTGTTTGTGTCTAGCCTGGAGGAGTTTCAGCCAGACCTGGTGGTCCTCTCTGGATTGCACATGATGGAGGGACAAAGCAAGGAGCTCCAGAGGAAGAGGCTCTTGGAGGTAATAGCACTGTCACAGAATTTCCCAGATCTCAGCTAGCGTTTTTCCTCAGGTTCCCGCTGCTCTAGACCTCTGTAGCTCAAGCTGCCTGGGCCTCGGTCCTGGCCCCCCCGGGATGATTCATGGCCGCCGCCACGGGGAGGCGCCTCCCAGTGCTCCTTTGGCCGCAGCAGCAGCTCGAGTAGGACAGGGCAGAACCTCCTATTGCTTGAACCTCTGTGCCCTGCGCTACGCTGAGTGTGGCTCCAGCCACGGTGTGTGTGGTCTGCGTCCTCTGTGTCCTGTGTGTCATCTCCTCACATCAGCTGTGTTGCGGTTCCTCGGGGTAGGCCCTGGGAATAGGCTGCTCCCTAAGTGCACAGGGGCGGTACTTGGTGCCCGGAGTTTGTGACTCTGGCTCCTCCCTGTCAGCAAGAGCATCCCTCGTCCGGAGGCCGTGGTGACCCCCGGGGCTTAGGCTTTCATCATGATGCAAAAAAGGCCGTGACCCTTTCATCCCTCTTGGTGAGTTCTGCTTCTGATGGCACCACTGTGCTCTTCTCTTGGCAGGTCGTGAGCTCCATTTCTGACATCCCGACTGGTATTCCTGTCCACCTCGAGCTGGCCAGTATGACCAACAAGGAGCTCATGAGGAGCATCGTGCATCAGGTAAACACAGGGGCAGTGTGTGCGGACTTTTGTGGCCCTCACCCTCGAGGGGCCTCACAGAGAAGTGCACTTGTCCAGTGGGGCCAGCTCTTGGGGCTCAGGGGCCGGCTCCCTGAGGTAGGGATGTTCTGTCACTCAGACCTGGTTCCACGGAGATCCAGAGGAGGAGCCAGAGCCGTTGTGGACCAGGATCTCCTACTAGGTTAGAAATGTGGCAGCATCACCAATGGATCTGTGGGTCCTGTGTCTTCTGGAACGGAGAAGCTGGAGTGAATGGTTTTTGTAGTAGAACCCAAAGGAGAAAACAGCCCAGCTCAGCTGCTTTCAGTTGAAGTTCCAGAAGCTCAGAGGAGAGCAACTTCAGGGGAGCTTCACTCCCTCACCACCAGGCACTAAGGTGTCCTACTCCTGCCTCTGGAGCACCTTAGGTGTTCTACTCCTAACACTAAGGTGTTCTACTCCTGCCTCTGGTCCCGCGATCAGACCCGGGAGTACAGTGCACCCGGGCACAGGCTTCAGGAGCTGGGGTGAGAGCGCCAGCTTTGCCATTCTCTAGCTTTCTGAACTTCAACCCGTTATGTAGCCTTTTGTTTTTTTATTATTTAACCTTTTTAATGGGTTAAAAGGTTATTCATATGGTTCAAACCCCAATAATACTAAGATACACAGTGAAGTCTCCCACCACCTGTATGCACTGTTAGGAATCTTCTTGGTTTCATCCTTATGCCTCCAGAGTCTCTGTACAGATAGAAGCAAACATGGAAATGTAGCCTTAATGTTTGGCTCCTTCTTACCCCAAAAGGTAGCCCAGTGTTCAGAGTATAGACTGTTCTGCACTTGGCTTTTTTTTCACTGATTGGATTTGGAGGGCTTTTCTCCGTCATCACCGGGGAACATCCTGCCATTTCACAACCAGGTGATGAAAGGGAGTATGGGGGTTCCTGGGTTATTCACCCTGCACCGTCTTGGTGGGTGTCTTGGTTTCTGACCTTTGCTATCCCAGGCGGTGGTGCAGCAGAGAACTTTGTACGTGACTTTCATTTCCCCTGAGCAGGTACATATGTCCGATGAATTCGCAGGAGTACAACTGCCAGGGGTAGCCGAGGAGGCCTTTGTAAGTTTAATGCTGCCAGGATGCCCTCCGCGAGAGCTGTCCCCATTCACCTCCACTAGAACCCTTTGCAAGTGCTCATTTCCTCGTATCTTTGGCACCAGGACGTGATTAGAAACACGCGTTCTTTGGCCAGTCTGACAGGTGAAAAATATTTGAGAATAGTTTTGGGTTGTTTTAATAGACTTTACCTTTTAGGGCAGTTTCAAGTTCATAGCAAAAGTGAGTAGCATGTGGTGAGTTCCCAGATAGCCCCCACGCACAGCCACCGCCTCCCCCGCTGCAGGCAGGTCACCCGCAGCGTCGCCGCCCCGCGCGCCTGCCCCTCACTCACACACGTGATCACCGCCCACACTCCGCCGTTTACGTCAGGGTTCGCACTGGGTCTCTCTCAGTAGAGGTGTTAATTTGCATTTCCCCTTTAAGGTTACCTTTCCACTTTTTAAAAAAGCCACGTTTACTTCATTTTCCGTGTATCTATTTAACCTTTCTGGGCCTTGGTCCCCATAGCTGGTAAATGGAGGCGATTCCTCCTGCTCTCGGAGGGTTATGGTAAGAATTGAATGAGCAAAAGCCACCCGCTCAGGGCCTGGCACAGCACATGGCCTAAACGGAGGAGCTCTTACGTTAGCAAAGGCACATGCACCCACACATACCCCTTCCCTTCCCCGTGTGCGCGGTGCTCTGGCTCCGAGGAGAGGAGCACCAGGTCAGAGAGCAGGAGGCCGTGGACATAGCGGCTCCCCTTAAGACTAAAACTGGCTCAGCGGCTCCTGTGCAGTACCCCATGCGCACCATCAGCACTGAATACAGCCTTCCCTAACCCACGCCTGCTTAAAATCTTAGCTCTAACAGGAAACCGTTCTCCCTGCTTCTTGGCGTGTACACGGAACCACGTGAGCCCGTGTGCTGCCAGGGCCTTCTCTGTTCCGCTGGCCCGGTGCCTGCTGGCGTTCGGGAACATGTCCCACCGGTAGGCAAGGGTCTGCTGTGCGTGCAGAGTCTCAAGCGAGGCGCCATGGACAGAAATAGGAAGTAGGTGCCTCTCTGCCCTTTGAGTGAATGTAACAGAAGACCGAGTCCACAGCAGTGTCACTGCCACTTTCTGGATTTATCCGAAGGGATAATGAAGGTACGGTTAGAGGTGTCATGGCCAAAGCAGTACCTGTGACCATCGCCTCTGGGGCAGGGAGTCTCCTGGGAAGGAAGAAGAACACCATTCTGCCTGCCTTCCCTGACTGTAGTCACTGGCTGTGTCCTCGGGTCTCTTGGGAGCGAGGTGTCCCTCAGAAAGAGACCTCCGTTGTGTTTCTGTTAGCAGGTCTTTCCTGCGGTGACTTCTCTTGGCCTGAACGAACAGGAGCTGCTGTTCCTCAGCCAGGCGGCATCTGGCCCTCATTCCTCTCTCTCTTCCTGGAATGGCATCCCCGACGTGGGCATGGTCAGTGACATCCTCTTTTGGATCTTGAAGGAACACGGGAGGAGTAAAAGCAGAGCCTCGGACCTCACCAGGATCCATTTCCACACGCTGGTCTACCACATCCTGGTGACTGTCGACGGACACTGGGCCAATCAGCTGGCGGCTGTGGCCGCGGGCGCTCGCGTGGCTGGGACACAGGCCTGTGCGACAGACACCATCGATGCCAGCCGAGTGTCCCTGCGGGCACCCCGTGAGTTCATGACCTCCCATTCGGAGGTGGGCTCGAGGATCGTAATAAACCCCAACGAGCCAGTGGCCGAGTGGCATAGGGAGGGCATATCCTTCCACTTCACACCAGTACTGGTGTGTAAAGATCCCATTCGAACAGTGGGCCTTGGAGATGCCATTTCCGCCGAAGGCCTCTTCTACTCAGAAGTCCGCCCTCGCTCCTAGGAAGGTGGCTGTGGGTAATTTTTCCGAAGGAGAGCTACCCAGTTTAAATTACAGGAAACAGAGGATGGAGGGGTGTCCAGACAGTTTCTAGATCTAATTGAAGGATAGATAGCCAAAGAAACAACAGATTCAACTTTATCAGATACATTCCAGCCTGTTGACGATTACACAGAAACATTTCAGGTTTTAATCAGAATTTAGCTATCTACTAACGAGACTGGATTGGGGGGTTTTTTATGTTGTGTGTTACAGGGGTAAAACTTGATTGCCATGTCCCCATTTTGTGCAGCGTTGTCAAGCATTTCAGGCCAGACTCCGCTCTGGAGAGCGTGTCCGCTGAAGCAAGCACTTCCCCTGGCGCCCAGGGCGGAAGCGTGCACTTGCTCTCCTGGGCTCCCGGCCCCTGTGGAGCCCAGCATGAGGGTCTCGTGTTCTCTCTCCGCTCCGTGCTCGTGGGCAGGATCACCATTTCCATTCAGTGTTACAACGAAAATATTTAATGAGCCCACCTTCTTAGTCTTCTGCTCTCAAAGTGCAGACAGAGCCCCAAGTCAGGACACAGCAGTCGTCCCTGTGGCTTCATAGTCGCAGCCGAGGCTCCGTGCCACCTTTGAGGGAGGCCTTCATTTTCTGCCCTTGCTCAGAAGCCTGGCTTACCTGTGGGGTGGCCTTGGGGACTGCCAGGCTCTGCCTTCTGCCCCCCCCCGCCCCCCGGGGTTGTAGGCTGGTCAGAGGCCACCGTGCCTGGGCCCAGTCTCACCCCCCAGCTCTGGATACACTTTCCACAGTGGAAGACTGATCTTTGTTCGTTCTGATCCTTGAAGGAATTTGCTTTTACAACTGGAATATGCTTCTGCGTGTGTAACAGATCATGTCTGTGTTACACTGACACACCACATCCATTAAAAAGTTTTACCTCATCAGAGCCCCAGAATCATGAATAAATCTGTCATGTTATGTATTTATTTTTTTATAAGTCAAGGAGACTTCTGTGTGCTTTTAAATATATTAAAAACAATTTACATTTCAGGAATCCTAAGTCTGCTTGTGATTGAGTCTCTCTCTCCCAGCCCCACTCTGGAGCCGGAAAAGTATAATCATTTCTGATCTTGACTGGGACGCAAGTTGTATGTTACTCTGCTCCTGAGGTGTTTATCTTTTCCCCACCGCTGAGCCCGAGCTATAGGTCTGTCGTCTGTTGGTTTAAGGTGACAGAAGACAGTAGTACCAAGACAGAGTAGCCAAGCCACTGTGGAACAGCCGCTTGGAAGACCGCGGTGAGCCTTCTCAGTTGTTCAAAGAGCGCTGTGCGTGCGGCAGCTGCTGGCGGGCTGACGGGTCGGGGTGATCAGTTCATACCTGGCTCTTAGCAGCTTCTGGAACCTCAAAACTACCTCGGGTTCTTCGTGTATGGCCTCCCCCGCCCGCTGTGGGTAAGAAGGAAAGGCTTGATCACTCCTTCAAAGAGAATTTAAACCTAGAACTTGAAATTCAAAGCAAGTTGCTTATTAAGGGAATTTTTGGCTGCTACCTCACCAGTCTCTGCCTCCAGGCTCCGTTAAAAGTAATGAAACACCAAGCTCCTAGCCTATTTGTATTAGAAAGGCTGAAGTGGGAAGAGCTTTCTGTTTTTCCAAGAGCTGGAGTAACTCCTCACTTCTGTTACGTAAACCCAAGACAACTGTGAGAATACGGAGGTGTTTCCCACGGGGCTTTTTCTTAGTCTGCCTCCGAGCTGTCTGCTCGCCCTCCCCTTAGTATGTATGGACCCCCGGTTTGCATAGGGGATGTCAGGAACATGTAATCAGCACGTAGCTTAGAGCAGTGTTTTTCAAAAGCTGGGTCTTGAAGTATTTATAGTCAGTTTGGTGGTTAACACAAAGCATCCCAGTGCATCGTGCTTACAGGGCAAGTATTCCTTCCCGTCTTGAGAAGCTTTACTTGTGCCTGAATGAGCTGCACGGAGTCAGGAACGCGCACAGGAACCCCCCCGAACGTCCCACCCTTCCGAGAAGGCAGCTAAGCTTCAGCAGGAAGCTCGGACGCCAGCACTTGGGAGAGGCTTTGCGGAAGTGAGCTGCCAGGATAAGCGGCAGGTGCGGCCTTGGGCCTCCACCCTGCACCCGGAGCTGTATGGTACAGAGCTTTGCGCGTGGGACTTGGTCGGAGGTTGGAAAATCGACTGGACTAGAAAAGGGGGCCTGGTGAGAAATGAGCCTCCTCCCTACAGATGCTATTAACACTCACTCATACTTGCTTCAAACGGTTTAATGCCCTGGGGAGAGCGCCAGCCATGCCAAACTGTTGAGAGGACAGTTTGGCCCCAGATCAGTCACCCCCATCATGCAGACTGAGTTTGCATTTTTATTCTGGCTAGTGGGAGGGGAGCTCATCGGAGGAAACTCGCATTCTGTGCAGGTGTTGAGATGGCGGATAATCCTCCTGAGCCTCACTTCGCTCATCGATGAAGTGGGTGCATGGTGGCCTCTCAGGGTTCTTAGTATGCGTGTAGAGTGCTGTGCAAGATAGTGCATGGCACGGATTTCAAAGCTTAGCAGTTGTCAGTACAATGCCCAGACTGAACTGGCAATTTTCTGGGTCTCTTTAGTACGACTTTAAAACCTTAAGAAGCTACCACAGTGACTCTGGGGTCTTGTCATAGGTAAAAATTTTCACACTGTGGAGCGACACAGATGTCAAGTGTGTCATTTGGTGGTTTTGACAGACGTGTACACCTGTCTAACCCAGATGCCTATCCAGGTGCAGAATGTTCCCGTCCCTCCAAAATGACTGAACCGTTTTACTCCCACCAGTGACGTGTGACAGTTCCAGAGGCTTCTCATTGGCACGAGGATTCGGAGGTGTCCATGTTCAATTGCATCCATCTTGAAGGTAAGTGGTGGGATTTCACTGTAGTCTAATTTTGCATCTTCCTGATGGCGAATAGTGTGTTTTTACATGATTATTGGCCATTCATGTATCTTTGTGAAGTGTTCACATCTGCCTACTTTTTTTTTCTTTTCCCCCCCAGCTGGGTGGTTTTGTATACATTGTTGTTTGGGTGGTTAGTTTTATTACTGAGTTGTAGGAGTTCTTTATATGTTCCCAGTCTGTAAACAGATACTCATTTTCTTCCTGGCTCACTGGTCTGAAGCATTGAACTCTTCCTGTCATGCCTGTAGTCTCATTCTTTTCTTCTAGGAGCTTTGCAGTTTTAGGTTTTACACTTCAGTCTATAAAACATTTTGAGTGACTTTTTGTGGATGGTGTTAAGTTGGGATCAGATTCACTGGTTTCTACACAACTATCTGGTTGGTCTGGCTCTGACTTTCCTTCCTCCACTGCATTGCTTTCAGGCCTTTATCAACAATGACTGGATAAGTGTGGGTCTGTTTACGGATCTATTTGTCTGTCCTGATGCCAGTGTCACATATTGCTATTCTGGTCAAGCCCTGAAGTGAGGTAGTGAGTGTAAGTCCTTCAGCTTTGTTCAAGATTACCTTGGATGCACTAGTCCTTTGTATCTTCCTCACACTTTTTAAGATTTTTTTTTAATATTTTATTTATTTATTTGACAGAGATAACAAGCAGGCAGAGAGGCAGGCAGAGAGAGAGGAGGAAGCAGGCTCCCCGCTGAGCAGAGAGCCCGATGCGGGGCTCGATCCCAGGACCCCAGGATTATGACCCAAGCCGAAGGCAGAGGCCTAACCCACTGAGCCACCCAGGCGCCTCTTCTTTTAAGATTTTATTTATTTGACAGAGGCACAACGAGAGAGGGAACACAAGCAGAGGGAGTGGGAGAGGGAGAAGCAGGCTCTCTGCTCAGCAGGGAGCCCAATGCGGGGCTCGATCCCAGGATCCCGGAACCATGATCTGAGCCACCCAGGCACCCCCCTTCCTCACATTTTAGAACCAGCTTGGCACTTTCTACCCCAAATCTTGTTGAGCTTCTGATAGGAATCCGTAGATCTATTTGGAAAGAATTTTTACCTCAACAAGAGTTAGTTTTCTAGCACGTCAACATGGCCTAGCTTTCCCTTTTGGTCTTTTTCACGACAACGCTTTGTAGTTTTCAGGGTACAGGGGCTGTGTGTTTAAGTTCATTCCTAAGTATTTCACATCAATAGTTCTTGACAGTTTTGTAAATGGATTTTTTTGAATTTCATTTTCAAACTCTCCCTTGGTGGTATGGATTTTTGTCAGATCCAGTGATCTCTTGTTATTTACTTATTTTTAGGATTCCTTGGGTTTTCCTACATAAATGACCATGTCCTTTGTGAAGTTTTCTGTCTATACCTTTTTATTTCTTGCCTTTGTAGCACTGACTAGAACTTCTAGTATAACGTTGAACAAAACTTAAACAAGTGGACAACCTTGCCTTGGTCCTGATCTTAGCGGCAGGGTGGTGAGTGTTTTACTACTAAATGTGATACTCACTGCACCCTTTTCCATAGATGCCCTTTGTTCAGTTGATGTTCCTTCCTATGCCTGATTAGCCGTGTTCTTCCGATGGCTTTTTAAAAATTGCTTATTCTGTATCCTACTGAAATCATAGGACTTTCTCATTTATTTGTTAACATATGAAAGTACTTTGATCTTCAAACAGTAAACCACGAGTTAATTTTTTTTTAAATTTTTATTTATTTGTCAGCGAGAGAGCGAGCACAGGCAGACAGAGTGGCAGGCAGAGGCAGAGGGAGAAGCAGGCTCCCTGCCGAGCAAGGAGTCCGATGTGGGACTCGATCCTAGGACGCTGGGATCACGACCTGAGCCGAAGGCAGCCGCTTAACCGACTGAGCCACCCAGGCGTCCCGAGTTAATTAAATTTAAAATTATTCTGGGATAACCCCAACTCAGTCATGATGTATGTAGTAACCTTTTTTATTCTGCTAGATTTTATGTGCTAATATTAATTTGCTAATATATTAAGAATTTTTGTGCCCATGGCCATACAGAATAATGGGTATCATTTCCTTATTCAGTAATGTCTTTGTCCGGTTTGGGTATCAGGATTATGCTGGCCTCATACAAACAAGTTGGGAAACTTTTGTTCCTATTTTCTAAACATTTTTGTAAAGTTGAATTTAATAAAATTTGCCAGCTAAATCATCTGGGCCAAGAGTTTGCTTCAGATTATAAGTGGTTCATAATGGGGCACCTGGGTGGCTCAGTTGGTTAAGTGACTGCCTTTGGCTCAGGTCATGATCCTGGAGTCACAGGATCGAGTCCCACTTCGGGCTCCCTGCTCAGCAGGGAGGCTTCTCCTGCTGACCTCTCTCTTCATGCTGTCTCTCTCTCTCAATAAATAAATAAAATCTTAAAAAAAAATGGTTCATAATGTTCCTTGATCTTTCTTATTTCTGTAGGATCTATAATGCTGTTCCCTTCTTCATTCCTGGTATCTTCATATCCTGATTTGTCTCCTCCTTTTTCCTTCATCAGTTTAGCTGCGGATTTTTTTTTTTCCCATAGAACTTCTAGCTTTCTAGATCTTTAATATTTGTCTGCTCTGTAGTTATTTAGGGTTTATTTTGCTCTTTTTCTAGTTTAAGGTAGGAACCTCTATCACTGGTTTTCTGCCTTTCTTATGTTCTAATAGAAGCATTTACAGCCATAAGTTTCCTATAAGCACTGCTATTAGCTGAGTCCTACACATTGTGATTTGTTTTCATTATTCAAAATATTTTTCTCTTTTGGTTTCTTTCTTGACTTATGAGTTACTACAAGTATGTGTTTAGTGCCTAAATACTTAGGGGTTTTCTACATGTCTTGTTAATAATTTTTTCTTCTTAACTATATTCAGTTAGCCAATATACAGTACATCATTAGCTTTTGACGTAAGTGTTCAACGATTCATTAGTTGCGTGTTAACACCCAGTGCTCGTCACCACACATGCCCACCGTAAGTAATACCCATCACCCGGTTACCCCCTCCCACCATCCCCTCCCTTCTGTAACCTTCAGTTTGGTTCCCAGAGTCGAGAGTCTCTCATGGTTTGTCTCCCTCTCTGATTTCTTTGCAGTTTTCCCTCCCTTCCCTTGTGGTCCTCCGTGCTATTCCTTATGTTCCACAAAAGAGTGAAACCATATGGTAATTGTCTTTCTCGGCTTGACTTATATCACTCAGCATAGTCACCTCCAGTTCCATCCATGTCGACACAAAAGTTGGGTATCATCCTTTCTGATGGCTGAGTAATACTCCATTGTATACACGGACCACATCTTCTTTATCCGTTCATCCGTTGAAGGGCATCTCGGCTCTTTCCACAGTTTGACTATTGTGGCTATTGCCGCTATGAACATTGGGGTGCAGGTGCCTTTCTTTTCACTACTTCTGTATCTTTGCAGTGAATACCTACTAGTGCAATTGCTGGGTCGTAGGGTAGCTCTGATTTTAAAATCTTGAGGAATCTCCACATCCTCACCGAGATCTGTCGTTTCCTGTCTTGGTAATTTTGGCCATTCTGACTGGTGTGAGGGGGTATCTCATACAATGAGATTTTGAATTTCCCTGATGCCGAGTGATGTTGAACACTTTTTCATGTGTTTGTCAGCCATTTGTATGTCTTCTCTGGAGAAGTGAGTGCTCATGTCTTCTGTCCATTTACTGACTGGATTATTTGTTTAGGGAGAAGATACATGCAAATGACATTATAGATAAAGGGCTGGTATCCAAGATCTATAAAGAACTTCTCAAACTCAACACCCAAAAAACAAATAAGCCAGTTAACAAATGGGCAGAGGACAATGGACACTTCTCCAAAGAAGACATACGATCGTCATCAGTGTCTAATAGAATTTCATTGTGGTCAGGGAACAGATTGTGTAAATTTCAGTCTTTTCACTTTGAGACCTGTGGCGTGGCCCAGTCCGTGGTCTGTCCTGCTGCGTGTACTAGGAGCACTTGTGGAGAATGTATAGTCTGCAGCTCTTGGCTGTAGTCTTCTGTAAATGTCAATTCAGTCAAGGTGGCTTGTATGTCCTTTTTATACTTACTGTCTAATTCTAACAACTGCTGAAAGAGGGAGTGCTAACATAGCCAACCAAGACTGAGGATTTAACTATCAATTTTTGCTTCATGTATTTTTGAAGTAATGCTGTTAGGTGCATACATATTTGATATGTTTCTTCTACTGAAACTGAACTTTTTATTATTATAAAATGTCCCTCTTTATTTCTGGTAATGCTCCTTGTTTTGAAGTCTTCTTTAGCGGACATTAATACAGCTCTCCAGACTTAGACCTGTAGCTTGAATGGTATCGCTTTTTCCATCCTTCTGCTTTCAGTGAAAGATTTGTTTATCCTTTCTCTACTTTTTAATTGGAATGTACAGTCCAATTACTTTTTTTTAAGGTTTTATTTATTTGACAGAGATCATAAGCAGGCAGAGAGGCAGGCAGAGAGAGAGGGGGAAGCAGGCTCCCTGCTGAGCAGAGAGCCCAATGCGGGGCTTGATCCCAGGACCCTGAGATCATGACCTGAGCTGAAGGCAGAGGCTTTAACCCACTGAGCCACCCACGCGCCCCAATTACTTTTAGTCTAATAACGTTTTAATGTAATTACGGGCTTGATTGGATTCATTTACATTAACATTTTATTTCTTATTTTGTCTTTCTCCCATCTTTTTTTGTTGGTGTTCCTTGGTTCTTCCCTTCCTGCCCTTTAGGGGAGGTGGGTACTCACTGAATATTTTTTAGAATTTTAGTTTTCAGAGGCACCTGACTGGCTCAGTCGGAAGAGTGTGCAACTCTTAATCTCAGGGTCATGAGTTTGAGCCCCGTGTTGAGTATAGAGATTGCTTTAAAAAATAAAATCTTAGGGATGCCTGGGTGGCTCAGGCAGGTTAAGCATCCAATCTTGATTTCGGCTCAGGTCATGATCTCAGCGTTGAGATCAAGCCTTGAGATCCAGCCTCATCTGGCTCTGTGCTAGTGTGTTGCTGCTTAAGATTCTGTCTCTCCCTCTGCTCCTCCCCCACTTCTCGAAAACAAAATGATCATAATCATACATCCCGAAGCTTTACTGTCTTTGGGATGCAGTTTTGTACTAACATTATTCCATTAAAAGGGCACTTTTCCCATACGCTAGTTCGTACTTGCACTTTCCTGCCTCAGTTCAAGCCATCTAAAACCACGTGTGCTGTGATGATGTAGTTTGCCTCATTTTCCTAATTCTGTGAAAAATTGTGATGACACAAGCAACGCCCATATTAGAAATTAAATAGCTCCTTTCTGACCAGAGTTGAACAAGAAGCTGCGAGTCCACATGCCCAAAAGACCAGGCAGTGCGACCTAGTACGGCTGAGCCCCAGACAACGTGAGCTTGAGCTGTGCAGGCCTGCTTATACGTGGACTTTCTTCAGTAAATGCATTGGAAGATTTTTTGGAGATCTGTGACAATTTGAAAAAACTCAGATGAACCATGTAGCTTAGAAATATAAAAAAAAATTTTTTTAAGGAAAAAGTATATCATGAATGCATGGGTAACAGGTAAGAGCAGGAGCTCTGCATCCAGACCTGGGTTCAAATCCTGATCCGCCGTTTTCCTTGGAAAACTCATTTTACCTCTCCCAACCTCCGCTGCCTCCTTTACAGAGAGGGGATAATAGTGTTGCTCTTTTGGGGGCGGTCAGGGAGACCAATCCCTTCCTGAGCCCATCCTCCCCTGGCCTCCCCGAACACCACTGTCCTGGGTTTGTCTCTTCGGTCACTGTCACTTGCTTCTGTCTCCTTTGTGAGCTCTTCTGCTTCTCCGTTTAAATACTGGTTTCCCGTTTTTGGTCCCCCCCTACCCCCCCACCACATCTTCTTGTTCCTAACTTTGTTCTGGGGACTCCTTTCAAATCTGTGGTTTCAGCGATCACCCAAATCAAGTTACGCCTGCATCTTTTCCTTCAAGAAGGCCAGATTTCACACCTGAAAGCGAGCTGTCCCAGTATCTGATATTCTGGATGTCTTGAAGACAAACATGTCTACAACTAGACTCCACAACCCTGCACCTGAGTCCCCCCGATGTTCCTCTTCTCTGGTTTGTGTGACTCTCCCCAGCAGCACGTGCCCCCGCGATGGTCTGTTCTCACCTGCTACATCCAGCCCCCAACTCTTGTTGACTTGACCTCCCGAATCTCTCCCAGAGTCCCCTCTCCTCTCAGTTTATACTCTGTTACTTCTCACCAAGATCTTCCGGTCACAGGGACACCGGACTCCACATCAAGCCAGAGGTGAGCTTTCTCAGTGGCACAGACATAGACCACGGGTCTGCCACACACTTGCCGAGGGGCCCTTGCCGCTGCTATGCTGCCCTGGATCGCTGAGACCCAAGAACCACAGGGTTTTCTGCTCTTGTAGCTGCTGCCTCAATGTCAGACCCAGTCGTAATACAGAAAACTCCTTAGTTAGGTTTGGCAGTAGGTCTGTCCTCACCTTCAAATTTTGGTGAATTTAGGCCATCTTAAGTGCAAAATGGGGACTGGGCCTCACGCAAACTGCTGGCCCACCATCCCTCAGGGTGGCAGCAGAAGCTAAGCTGGCACTAAGCAAGAACTTGGCCGTGAGGTGCCTTCTCTAGTTTCAAACTACTTTTGGAAGTAGGGAAGAGGAGACTGAATCACAGGTTCTTTTAAAGAGGTTTTATTGTGATTTCTTTTTACACCTAAGTAACAACTTTCCCCTAAAGGAATGATAATACATAATCTTTATTCTAAAAAGGATGTATAGATGATGTATTGATAGCATCTGGACAGGGGTATCATTGATTGTTTTAAATCAAAATTAAGAAGCTCTTTTTTCCCTTTTCTTCCTTGGTGCTGATACCAGCCCAGCCCTTCACTCCTGCTGCTTGTACCGACATGATCTGGCTCTCTGCACATACTGACTTCTCTCAAGAACAAGACACGGGGACTTGTTCGGTATTCCCTTGGACAGGTGCAACTTGGAGAGTCAACAGGCTGGGCCTCAACTTACAGGGGTTTGTTCATTTTTTCCCCTCAGACTGTTAGAGCTGGATTACTAATCCAGGATTTGTGTTTGCCTTCAGGGCTGCCAAGCCCCACAGCCTGAGGATCACCTCGGCTAAGCCGAGGCTTCGCCATAACTGGGTTCCTGAGCATGGATCTGCCTCAGACTTTCCCTCCACAGAGGATGGGGTCAGTCATCCAGGAGGCCCAAGTCATTTCAAAAGGTAACAGCATCATGTGCCCTGTTGGCATTTGGAGCTACACACACAGAGCCATGAGCCTTGCACTTAATTCTTAAAGGACCTGTCCAGGCTCAATTCTCTTTCCAGGCTGACAGGGCAAACGGGAGGCCATATCGGCTGCAGGCCCCTTGCGATCATCGTCACATCCTGCGTGCCCAGGGAACACGCTGGCCTCCTTGCTGCCTGTGTCACATGAGCTTTCCTAATCTGCTACATCCTCACCAAAGAAACCCCCTACTCTGGGGTCATCCTGCTCCTATTTTTCTCTTATTTGTGCTGCCGCTTCCATTGGGTGTGCTTCCGTAGTGGGCTCTGGCTCCAGAGGCAGAGATGGTGGCTTTGGGAGCTGGGAGACTCCTCCTGCACCTGGTAACAGAACAGGCAGCTTGAGTTCCCAGTTCCACAATTTGGGAGGAAATCATGATTTTTATTGTCAAATTTCAAGAAGAAACCCCGTATCTTCTAGGACCAGTGGGACTGTAGCATATCTTTGCAGCTGGGAAGTTAGGCCATAGCCAAGAATTACAGCAACATTCCAGTTTGCCTTCAGTGACTCACTGAGACACATCTTCAGTTACCTGACCCGTGCCGTCTGATGCAGTGTTGCTGGAATTTTCCCTGCTTTACCGTAACAGAAAGTACTGTCATGCGTTGCTAACCCTGAACAGTGTAAAGCCCCAGTGTTTTAACCACTCAGCTGAGCCTGCCAGTCGCTGTTCCCTACTGCACAACTTGCCTTAAGAAAGCAAGCGTCAGTTTTATCCCCTTCCAGGAAACGCAACTTAGACGTGTTCTCAGTCTGAAATGTGTAAGCCTCACTTAAAGCTGTCATCTCTCTGCTGGCACTTGCACCTTATATCCCCAAGGACTCCATGAGCTGTGTGGCACCTCCTACCTGAGGGGAGCTTCCTGTGTGCAGCTGCTGAAGACATCGCCTGGCCCAGAGCCTGATTAGAGCCCAGAGGCTGCTGGAAACCACCAGCTTTGCTGGCTGAAGTGGTTCGGTGCTTTGACTTGGTATCTTTAACTGGTTTCGTCCAGACTAGTACCTCCCCGACCTGGAGGGCAGCTCCCAGTTTCTGGGCCATTTCTACCATCTTGTGCCCGTGTGGGAAGAAAAAAAAGAGTCACAGATATCACGGGCAGAGTCAAGCCTACCTACTGCCTCCCAGAGGCCTTCCACCGGGGAGTACTCAGCTGAAATCGTGTCTGCCAATACTAGGGTTGGAGAGAGGCAGTATTTATCGCACGGAAATCGTTCTCCAACAGCGGAGAATACAGATCCCCTTTAGTGGGCGGCACGGGAAGGCATACAGAATCTCAGAACCCGATTCAAGGTCAGCGCGTTACAGGGCTAATTCATGCCTTTCCCAATGAGGGGAAGTGGGAGGAAGCTGCAAAGAGACACAGACCTCAACTCAGTTGTATTCTATCAATAACATAACTCAGCCTGAATTTCCCCTTACTATTTTCTTCTAGGAAGGTTTTTCCTCAGCTGTGACTAATTGAAGATTCATGCTGCCAGGAATATCAAAGCCAAAACAGGTATGAACCTTTAGATAAAGATACCTTGTATCTGGATTATTTGGGTTTGACTCAAAAGTCCCCAGACAGCCTCGCAGCAAATAAAAGACACACCTCAGAGTCAAACTCCAGAGAGCTGCTGTCCTTGAGCAGGTTGACTTTCTTCTCCATCTCCTGGTACTGGGCCAGGGCCCCCTTCTTCTCGCCCTGGTTGTAGAGCAGCACGGCATAGTTCAGGTTTACTAAGGGGTTACACCTGTGCCAAACAGGGATTCTGTGAGGCTTGGGATCTGCATCCCGTGCTCATTCAGAGATCCTTCTCATTGTACAAAAAAGCGGACAAAAAGTGATTAAGTAGAGACTTCCCCCTTCTACTGCAAGGTGAGAACACGTGTGTGTGGGCCTCTGGAGAAGGATCAAGGAAGTAACTGCCCAGCCAGCCAAGCAGGAGGTAGTGGGAGCCACAAGTCTGACGTCCCAGCCCTCAACAGGGCCACCAGGACAGGCTTGAAAAGGGGATTCCCTGGGGCGCCTGGGTGGCTCAGTCGTTAAGCGTCTGCCTTCAGCTCGGGTCATGGTTCCGGCGTCCTGGGATCGAGCCCCACATCAGGCTGCTTGCTCCACGGAAAGCCTGCTTCTCCCTCTCACTACCACTGCTTGTGTTCCCTCTCTCGCTGTGCCTGTCTCTCTGATAAAAAAAAAAAAAGAGAGAAGGGGATTCCGGAGCCCACTGCCGGGCAGATGCCGGTGGAATGAATCCCGGGAGAGTTGTTTATCTCAAACTAAGCTCAGAGCCTCATCTGCTATTCCAGCTAGCCTGTGGCTGTCAACAGCCCAAGCTCACTGCCAGCGCCTTCTCTGGCTCCTGACTGCTGACTCGGGCCTGGAGGCCCTGTCCGTTCCAGCAGAGCTGCCATAGCGTGCTGAGGGCCCAGGTCCTTCCACAGCTAGGCAGCAAGAGCAACACCGGGGCTGTGGCGCCACCTGGTGGTTTCAGAGAGTCCAGCCTCCCCCAAGACCACTCCCCACAGAGCAGCTTACCTGTCCAGGCGGACGGCTTCTGCGTAGGCTCTCTTGGCATTCTCCGGATCTTCCAGGTTGGTCAGAGCCACTGCAATAGAGAAAGTGGGCACCGTGGCTGGAGAGCCCAGCATAGAAAACACAAGGAATGTTTCAAGACCACTGTTCATTCATCCCCCCCCTTTGCCCTCTCAGCTCCTGGGGCCACCACTAGCAGTCACTTGGCCTGGATGCCCCATGTCATCGGCTTCAATGACGCCTCCCCACAGTCAGCAGTGGCTGAGGCCTCCGAATCCTGTTTGTTGCGCTTTCTTTTCTGACACCACCCTTGTTAAGGTGCAAGTTGTTTCAGGCTTCCCATTTTATCCCCACAGCAGTGTCTCCACCAGCCCCAAAGCTGCCCATGTCACCAACTGACTTAAGAATCCTCACTGGTTTGCCATCACCCATAACCATGATCTTTAGCAACAGAACACAATCTCCTTTTTAATCAGTATTATCTGGAAGCCTGTTCAATAAAACTAAAGGAGGGACGCCCGGGTGGCTCAGTTGGTTAAGCGGCTGCCTTCGTCTCAGGTCATGATCCCAGCGTCCTGGGATCGAGTCCCACATCGGGCTCCTTGCTCAGCAGGGAGCCTGCTTCGCCCTCTGCCTGCCACTCTGCCCGTGCTCGCTTGTTCTCTCCCTCTCTCCCTGACAAATAAATTTTAAAAAATAATAATAAAAAATAAAACAAAGGAAACAGAGCTGTCTGGAAGGCAGGCCCACTCCACCTCCCTCCCCACCAGCCATGCGTTCACTTCCACCAAACACAAAAGAGGCCTAGGAATACAGCTGGAGAACCTCAGCCTCTAGAATAAAGGCCAAAGTCCTTCATCCAAAGGCATTCCACTCATGCCATCTGTGATGGGGCCCCAGACCATCTCTCCTGACCACCCCCTCACTGTGCTCCACACGTACCTACCGCACCCATGCTGCCATTCCAGGCTGCACGACTTGCTCCCGGCTCCTCGTCCACACTGTGCCAGTGAATTCTACTTTGTGAAGTCAGAAATGCCGCTCATGCCTTACAGTAGGGCTATCTGTTCCCATTCCTGCATCCCCATCAGAATGGAGCTCGCTTCATATTCAGGCAACCCACAGTGAACCATTCAATTTGCTTTGGGCAACCTTCCTCTTATAAAAATGAGGAAACCCCACAATAATGATTTTTAAAAATCCACCAGGGAGCGCCTGGGTGGCTCAGTGGGTTAAAGCCTCTGCCTTCGGCTCATGTCATGATCCCAGGGTCCTGGGATCAAGCCCCTCATCGGGCTCTGTGTTCAGCAGGGAGCTTGCTCTCCCTACCCCCTGCCTGCCTCTCTGCCTACTTGTGATCTCTGTCAAATAAATAATCTTTAAAAAAAAAAAAAAATCACCAGAAGACCACACTGTCAGAATATGGAAAGTGCTTTTGGGCTTACATTTAGTAAATCTTGTATGTGGAGAAATACCCCCAGAAAGAATATTAGTACTTTAATAACAACAGACCAATTATGTAATGATAATAAAACCAATACTTAATATTCATTGGTTACTTAATTACATAATCCTCCCTTTCTACGTTGAGTTCTAACCAGTACGTAGTGGAAGGAGTACCCTACCTAAAGCCCAAGCTGTTAACACTCAGTGGTATGAGGAACTTAGTTGGACTCTTTGTTCCTCCCTCCCTCTATTTGTAATAAACTGTCAAGTCAGGGAAAACAACTGGTAAAAGATGAAGTAGGAATGACCTTGATTTAACCTGTTGGTCTCTGAGTGAAACACCTTCAAGCTAGAAGAAACCAGATACTCTTTTTTTCAAGCTCCAGGGCACTCAACTAGGCTCCAATGGGATCTGTGAGACAATGGCTTCTACGGGACATTTAACCACTGGCCTCGTATCTAGATCATTTTCCGTCATCACAGACTACAGGGGGGCTCTCCCCACAAATGTCTCTTACCAGCCAAGAGCATGTAGAGCTCCCCCATCTTTGGCTGGAGGTTGATGGCTGCGCTGAGGAAATGGAAAGCCGACGCATACTGCTGCATGGTCAGGTGGACGAGGCCCAAATTATATAGAATCTTCCAATCGAAGGGAGCCAAGTAGTTGGCTCGCTTCAGGCAGCTGATAGCCTGCAGGGAGAGGGGGTACTCAATGAGCAGCCGGGACAAGCCTGGCAGCCCCAGGAACTGCCTCTATGAACACAAGGAAGATGGGGAGACACTCACTGCCACATATTTCTTCTTCCCAAAGAAACACATTCCAATGTTATTCCAGAGTGGAGGACTTTCTGGAACAGCACAAGCTACAACTCTATATTTCGTGAGGGCAACATCATAGTCCCCATGGGTCTGCATCATGCTGCCTGCCGCCAAGATGGCCTGAAAACAAAGGACATGAAAAGCTGGTAACTGAGCCATTCCCCAAAGCCTTTTGCAGTGAAGCAGTGGTTCTGGGTGTACTCAGCAGGCCCGTCAGCAAAGACAGGACTCCACACTTCTTCCAGGACATAGAAAATATATTCAGACTCTCAGTACAGATGCTTGGGAGGAATGTCCCTGTGCCCCCTGGCTTTCTTTGGCCCAGTAAAGAAAAAGAAAAGAAAAAACTGTCAGTGACTTGCCCTGGCTCATTTGTTCCTACTTCTAGTCCAGGAAGTCAGTATTTCAGAGTCAGGGCCCTTTCAGTGAAAACAACCTTTCATCTGTTCCCCACGGCCCCTACTTGGTACACCAAATGCTCCAGACAACCCAGAAACTGCTGTCTGGCCACTTAAGGTCCAGCTCCTCTGGCACCACCCAGGGGTGTCAGCCGGAGACCTCCGCAGCCCTGCCCTCTTATTTCTCCAGGCAGGCGCTGGCAGATTCAGCCTACCACGCCTCCCATGATGGAAGAGATAGGGCCAGGTCTGCACCCTTCTTCAAAGCCTGTTTTGCTGCATCTGCCTCCATTGCACAATCTCAGCCCCAAAGTCCTATGTGGGCAAGAGTTGTCCTCACAAATTCATTAAGAACCCAGAAGTCACTTCCCCAGAGTCTCCTCGGACAGCAGTGTGGAGACTGCTCATTTCCTGAGCAACACAAGGACCTTCACCAGCGTGACAGTTTCACTGTTTGCATGACAGGCCTGTGACAGCAAATGTGCGCTCGTAGAAAATAAGCCGAGTGTGAACTTTACCATGTATTACCATATATTCATCAAGAAGGGTCATATCTGGGGCGCCTGGGTGGCTCAGTGGGTTAAAGCCTCTGTCTTCGGCTCAGGTCATGATCTCAGGGTCCTGGGATTGAGCCCCACATAGGGCTCTCTGCTCAGCAGGGAGCCTGCTTCCTCCTCTCTCTCTGTCTGCCTCTCTGCCTGTGATCACTCTCTCTGTCAAATAAATAAAATCTTAAAAAAAAAGGGCCATATTGGTTTGTAATTTTTCCAAGAAACAGGTATTTCTCAGGTATCAAAAATGCTTTCTAGGGCCAGATCACTTCTGGCAGCAGTGGGAGCGGCTCTGTGAAGGCTCCAGGGTTGGACAGCCTACAATACCTTGTAGTTGGTAGGGTCGTAAGTCAGTGCATTTCCAAGGTGTTCAAATGCCTTCTGGTAAATGCCAAGCTTGGAGAAAAAGCAAACCAGAGAATTACATTGGGGGAAGATAGCAGTCTGGCCAACCATACCCCACACAGCGACACCCAGGCTTTTTGGTTGTCATGGCAAAAAAAAAGCTACAGATACCAGCTTAAAAAAAAAAAACTAAAAACCCCCATATTTATTGATTTGTCCCCTGAAGGTCAAAGTATTTATGTGCCAGAGGCGCCTTTGGTGCACTCTCGTGTTCCACAACAGTGCTTCCCTGGCAGGAAATGGGCCGGTGAGCCTCAATCCCGGGCTGGGGGGGGAGCGAGGGGGGAAGGGAAATAGCCTCCTAGCCAAAGCCGGGAATGTCCAGGGTTAAGCTCCTGATTCCTTTTCAAGAAAAACAAAAGATGGAAAGGCCACCCAAAAGGCAGAGCCAGTGGGCCAGCTGAGCAGAGAACTGGAGGAGCTTGGAGGGGGCGGGACAGGGCAAGAGCCTCAGGGGTCCCCGCCAGGCCTGCAGGCTGGTACAGAGAAGTGGAGGCACTAAAAAAAAGCCATTCACATGTGGGGAAATGTGGAGGGTAAAGGAGATTTCTTATTCTTGACAATGCTCTGCTGACTCTTTCCCAGAGGTCCTGGCTGGGCAGAGGCAACAAGGTAAGTGGCCTCCGGCCCTGTGGGTGCTCACCTGCCTCACAGCTTCTCCTGCAGCAACAGGATGCCAGCTCCCCACCCCCCACCAGTTCTCTGCTCTGCCCTTTCCTTACGTGGGTAAGAATTACAATGGCAGTAACAAACTTATTTGCCTGATTCGAATGCAGAAAAGTGATTCCTTTAGCAAACAAAGAATATCAAGTGCAGAGACGGAGGTTCATGTGCTTCCTACGACCTTCAGCAGAATGTGTTAAAGTAAAATCAAATTGCAGGGATGCCACAATCCATACAAATCCAAAAGCATTTCTAGCATCAGTGCATAAATGAGTAGAGTTCTCATTACCTGTAAATAGAGTAGTCCTAAAGTTGTGAGAAGTTCCGTATTTTCTGGCGAGAACCTGCAACACATGGACCCACACGGAGTGCTCAGAGGGAAACAAGATAACAAGATGCGTATGACACACCGAGACCCCTCCCCGCTGACGCGACTTCACGAGCGGCACCTGGAGACACCCTGGCGCTGCCTCCTCCCCAGGAAAATTCCTGAAGCTGATTTGGGAATTTCCTTCAAAAGTCGGGCCTCTCAACCCCAGCTACAAGACCAACTGCTCAGCAAGAAAGAAACGGGACTTAGAATCCAGACTCCTTTGTCAGGGCCCTTCCGTAGGGCCAAAGTCCTAAGAACCACCTATGGAATATTCGCTGTGACTGTCCTGATTATACTGACACAATTCAAGACTGACGCTCCATGAATCAAGTCCGTCTGAAACACACAGTTGTAGCCAGTTCCCTCTCGTAGGTTTGGGGGCGGCGGATGCCGTTTTGTTTCTCTGGCCTCACTGTACTGACAGTGCCAGCAGTTTTCGGTGTGTTTAGCATCCCAGTGCCCTAATGCTCTGCTCTCCACATTAAACAAAAAGCCATACTAAACAACCAAACTAAAAAAAGAAGGACGATACAAACCAGCTCAAGGAAAAAATTAGCCTTTGGCTTTGGGGAGTAAACACACTGACTGAAGTAAAAGATGACTTGCTTCCCCAGTCCCTCTTACATTTGTCATAAAACCTAAGCCACACTGAGCTGAGCTGTTCTGTCTGTAGGACCATCAGCAGTTTCAACAGTGAAAATGCCAAAAGGCAAGGAGCAGCGCCTTCTGCTTCTAAGCAATGAGGGGGGCACTGGTTATCTAGGGGGATATCAGACCAGAGGGGCCAAAGCCCCAGCCAGCGGGCGCCTGAGCTGGCCAGAGCTTACTCAGTTCAAAAGAGTATCTGCCCTTCACTTTCTGCCATAGCAAATATCCACTTTGATCACCTCCCTCCCACAAACCAATTATGTAACTTCTTTGATTTTGGTGGCAGCCCCCTTGGTCCCCACCAAAATGTGACTACCATCTCCAAAGCAATGGGTCATAAACAATGGTCTCCATTCTCAGCGAGGTTCCAGATGTTCAGATGTCTCCTTTTTCCCTTGGGAATTTTATTGACTTAAGTCCTTGATGAGCTCCTGGAAGAATGTCACCCTCCAGATTTCTGTGAGCTAATCTTAAAGAGACAACTTTAAAAGGTAGAAGTTGGGGATCAAGGCTGCCACCCAGCACCATAGAAGCTTAAAATATGCTACAGGAGCTCCTTCCTACTTGTCCCTATAAACTTAGCCTCTTGCTGACAAATCTTTTGTAGCTTAACAAATCAAGTGATTTGTTAAAGAGAAGGAGAGAAAGAGAGCATGAAGTGGGGAGGGACAGAGGAAGAGAGAGACTCTCAAGCAGGCTGCCTGCTGAGTGGGGAACCCAACATTGTGAGATGTGAGGCTTCATCTCACAACCCGGAGATCATGACCTGAGCCAAAATCAAGAGTCAACCAACTGACCCACACACATGCCCCAAACCAAGGGATTTTTATATCTTTTTAGACACAAAATGTAGCTGAAAAAAATTCAGAAGAGTGTTGCGACTGGTACGATCAGAAAAGTGACTGCTATGGTAGAAAACAAAGGTAATTAACAGAATTCTTAGTTCAGAGACTAATTATCAGGAATTACATACTGTGGCCACACATCCTGTTAAGTGACAAAACAAACAAGACCCTATACAAAAAAGAAAAGACAGTATGTGTCCCTAGAGAAGAAACATTAAAACCATCCTGGAAAAACAGTCCATTCCATTATCAACAGGGGTTTGGCCTACCCTCATGATGTTTAAAAAAAAACAAAACATGATATTGGTCTCATGCTAATAAAGGCCACACATTTATTAGTGAATCAAGAGATTTCTGACCCCAGTGTTTCTGGAAACAAGATCTGCTATAAAGTTTAAAACCACAATGGCAGACTACCAGCTGATTGCAAAATCTATCTGCTCTTTCCTCCAAAGCACATGTGTACCCACCTCCCCTGCAGCTAGTGGCCGCCTCACCTCATGAACCATGGGATATGAGCAGGAATGAGGTGTGCAACTTCTGAACCATCAAGATACTCTGAGCTGGGGACGCCTGGGTGGCTCAGTTGGCTAAGCGGCTGCCTTTGGCTCAGGTCATGATCCCAGCGTCCTGGGATCGAGTCCCACATCGGGCTCCTTGCTCGGCGGGGAGCCTGCTTCTCCCTCTGCCTCTGCCTGCCACTCTGTCTGCCTGTGCTCGCTCGCTCGCTCTCCCTCTCTCTCTGACAAATAAATAAAAAATTAAAAAAAAAAAAGATACTCTGAGCTGCTAACTCAGTGGTTTCCTCTGCCACCGCCCCTCACCACAGCCTGGACCATGGATCTACCTTAAGTAGCTTCAACCATACAGGTGAAGGCAATAACTGGAGGAATGGTGGATCCCGGATTGATCTTGTGGAGCAAAGCTGTCCAGCTAGGCAGACTAGCCAGACTGACGGGTGAGAAACACATGTCTTCCTTATGTAAGCAAGCCTCTGGGAGCTTCGAACCTTAGCTTGAGTTTTACTCTAACTTACATAACTAGGAATCCATCACTGTAATCCGTACTCAGTCTTAAGCTTGGGGGTTCCTATGTGTGCTCCCATTGATTTTCTCATTGCCTTAAAGAAAACAGACACACTTACTCTACTGCCTTCTTGTAGATTTCAATGGCCTTGTCCAAGTCCCCCTCTAGCAAGTGGATCTTCCCCAGCATTATGTAGGTCAGATCGTGCCTGTTAAGATGGAGGGCGTTGTGCAGCTGCTCTTGTGCCTGACAAGATTGATGGGAGTAAAGAACCAAATCACTACCACAAAAGGACAATGGCTTGGTGTGGCTTCAGGAGGAGCTCCCCCTGTACTCAGGCAGGAACATGACATCTCAGCAAATAGCTCCCACTACCCAAAACCCCTAAAACATACCAAAACCGCTTGCTGACAGGACAGCTGGCAACATGAGGTGTCTGCCTCTGGAGCCATGTGGGGGAGTTTTTTATACAAGATGACTTACCTTTTTGAGTGTCTTCTGCTTCTTGCTACCCACACCCATGACTCATACTTCCTAGTTCAAAGGAGTGTCAGAGTACAGAATAGAGCACTGCCCCGAACTCCATCCCAGCTGCTCGCTGACCAACGCCACAACCTTCCCCCAGGTGGACCTCATTTTCCTCACCAGTATTTTGATAAATGAACAAACGGACTGTTCTCATTTATTCACTCAACATGTATCCATCGAGTACCTATTCTAGGTACTAGGGATACCAGAGCTAACAAAACAAACCCCTTGCTCTGGAAGAGCTTTATCCTAATCGATGACCTTTAAGTCATTAATAGTCATAAGTCATAAATAAGTCATAAAATCGATCGAATTTAAGTCATTAATTGATTCAACAAGTATTTACATCAGTGTCAAGTATTATATTTGCTCTGTCAGCTTTACAGTAAAATCTAAATATAATTCTCCTAATCAGTACAGGTCTAAACAAAGACCAATCCCACCTCTCCCCTGGCTCAGAATAATCCTATGTATAGAAATGTACTTGCTTGGAATATTCTCTGAGGAGAAAGCGCCCCTAAGCAAGCATGTAACACTGTGGATCTGCCCAGGAAACAAGGAGACCCACTAAAAATATAAGTTCTTGGATGGAAAGTAACATTTAAAAACGGTAACTGTCAGAAATCAAATCCACTTAAAACTTAAATTCATTTCCAGTAATCTTAAAAACTGAAATCATTTGCTGTCAGTAAGATAGCTCACACAATCATGATTACATTTTTAAGACCTAAGGATTCACTTTTGATATCTAAGTTTTACTGAACATTTGTTTCTATACTGGAAAATCACACTAGGGATGGAAGAGAAGAAGGGAGAGAAGTGATTCGATTGCCATTCCCTCATAATATTTCTAGAGTTTGTCATTTTCTTGCTAAAATCGGAAACGAAAAAAAAAAACTGGAAAAACAGATGGATGAAAAATGAGAATAAATATGGGGATAAACGTATGGCACTTTCAATTGTGGCTGCCAAAATCTCTACAAGCACTTCTCAGGAATACTACACTGCAAGCGATGGCGCCCCTGCAACAGGTGGCCCCTTGGTGGGCGCCCCAGCCCGGCGCTCAAGCACCACCATTCCCACACATTACCTTACTGAACTGTTTCAGATAAATGTAGCAGACTCCCAGATTGTGACAGATCTCCTACACACAAAAGAAAGTAAAACAGCATAGGTGTCAGCTCCACACTAACAGAATGATACAACAGGCATCTAGGGACTGTTACTGTCCAGCAAAGCTGACATTTTAAATGGCACTATAGGTAGTTCTTTTACTAGATTTCATACTTAAATACATTTAATTCTCCAAAATGGGTTAATATTAAAAACTCAGTTTATAAGAGATAAAAGCAGAATAAACAGGTGATCTTCCTGGATTCTAGAGATACATATGCAGCCCTAGGCCCTTCTTCTCTAAGAGCTTGCCCCCTGCCCTCTTCTCTGAAGAGACTGCCCACACCTCCTGCTCCCATCCCTGATGGGTGTGTTTGTGTGAGCATGTGAGCGTGTGCGCACATGCACACAATGGTGTGCCAACCAGATTCCTTCTCCTAGGAATCTGGGACTTGACGAGGTGATGTGGATTTGGGAACCGACACCACCTCTGGAGGCCGCTGAGGTGGAATGCATGTCATTGGAGCCAGTCTGCTGAAGTCTACAAACTGGCCCACGGGCCAAATCCATCCTCTGCTTTTCTCGTAAGTGAAGTTTTACTGGAGCACAGCCACAACCACTTGTTACACATTGCCTACAGAACTTTCACACTAGGACTTTAGAGTTAAGTAGCTGCAGCAGAGACTGTATGAAGCCACAACACTTAAAATATTCACTAGGCCCTTTACAGAAAGTTTGCCAGGCGCTGACCTACAGAAAGAAAAACTGAAGCAGAAATGCAGAGTAGCTGGTGACTGACAGCTGTCCAGGTCCAGTTCCCTGTAAGACGAGCCTGCATGTCCTGACCCTGAGTTCTACAGAGTCTCTCAAGTTCCCTTGTACTGAATCTCCCTTTACCTGCAGTAGCTTCAGAGAAAGGGGGAAGCAAGGTGAGGAAAGTAGGAAGCAGTGAGGACTTCTTAGCAGTAGTGGAGAGGTGTGGAAGCACATTTAGACCCAGAAGTGTCCCTGTCGTAAGAAACACGGACCCCAGGGCTCAGAGACAAATGGTTTACAATGTATTCTAAGTCCCCTAAAATAACAACAAAATAGGGATCATTGATGGAGTACCTACTTCACATCAGGCTCTGTGCCAGATGGTTTTCATTATTATTACTTTAATTTCCCCAGCAAATCTGAAACACAGGTGTAACGATTCTGATTTGAGAGGTAAGAAAATTGAAGGTCAGAGAGGTTAAGTAGTTTGCCTAACTTAAGACAAAGTGTTAGTACTAGGATACTTCGTCCTTTTTTAGGTCTAAATCTTCAGGAGAATTTCAACTATACATAAATGTAGACAGAATCACCATGGATTCATCACTCTGTTCCTTTAAAAAAAAAAAAAAAAGACCTTATCCCTTAGAAATACATACTGAAACGTTTGTGGATGTTCTGCTGGTATTTTGTGAAGTGGGGTAGGTGGGAGTATGGATTGGATTGTTGTAGGGACAGAGCCGATTCAGAGCTCGGTCCCACGGCCCAGGGATCATGACCTGAGCCAAACGCAGAAGCATAACAACTGAGCCTCCCAGGCGCCCCAGTCATCACCTTTATATTGTTGACTCCAAAATATACGTCTCTAGCCCGGAACACTTGAGTTTCAGAGTCTGTATCCAGGCATGCATTGGACACATCTCAATTTAGATATCCTACCAGACGCTAAAACTCCTCATGTCCATAATCTTAAAGACAGGATTTAGCTCTATCCTCCTCCTCTCCCAAAACTGCCTTCTCTTCCTTCCTGCATTTCCTGTTCTAGGTGATTGTCCCATAATCCACCAATCCATCTTTGCATCTCTAAGGCATAGCCCAGTGCCTATCATGTAGCAGATGCTCATTTGTTGGAAGAATGACTAAATGAATGAAAGAGTAAATGAATTTTCCCTTATCTGTGGCTTCACTTTGGCCTTTAGCCATAAAGTACTTGGTGGCTTCTCTGTCTTCAGACCTACAGAAGTGACCCCAAATTGAAACTTCTCAAAAGTAATAGTGCCGTAAGAACTGCAGGGAACTCCATGCTTGCTCTCCGTACTAACCAATCAAATCCTTCACACACAGACAGGTCTTTCCAAGAGTCCTCAACTACTTGGAAGAAAAAAAAACAAAACAAAACCAACAACCTGAGAAAGAAGAACCAAAACAAAGAGAGGAAGGAAAAGATAATTCTGGAAGACAGAACAAAACTTCAAGAGTCAGAGACACGGAAAGGCTATGTCCCTGAATGTACAGCAAAAAGACAATGAGGGAGAATACGTGGGATGCAAGTGAAGAGCCACAGGGAACAAGTACAGAATACGCTGAATACAGGGGAAAACAGTGTGGCACCTGCCGCTGCTTAATATGCACTCTCCTTGCTGTCCTTCCTATAAGACCTGAACTTTGTTTAGAGTGTCAATGTGTCCAATGTAAAAACTACACTTCCCAGCCCCCTTAAAGGGGTCAGGGTGGTTGACATCACACAAGTGGCAGTCTGTTGGGGAATTCTGGGAAAGCTATACTTTCCTAATACAGACCATGTCTTTGTCTCTTTGTTGCTTCCTTTTTCTCCCTGCCTGGAATGATGATGTGATCTTATAGCTTCAGCAGACACCTTGTGACCATGAAGAAAAAACTTCAGCCCTGACATCCTTGGACCACCAAGCAACTACTCACCTGGATCTGTTTCATGAGAAAAAATAAACCCCTAATTGGTAAAGCCAATGATTAGTCAAAATTTTTATTGCTGATACAAAGAGATAGATAATGGAGGAGAAGGGGAAAAAAAATCAAAGAACTACTCAAAATTCTTCTGACCCCAAAGGGGGCAAGGATCCTTAGAGAAAAGCCAACTGGGTCCACAGATAAGGGGGAAAAAAAGAAACGAAACACTTCTAGAGGGGCTGGGTGGCTCAGTGGGTTAAAGCCTATGCCTTCGGCTCAGGTCATGATCCCAGGGTCCTGGGATCGAGCCCCGCATCGGGCTCTCTGCTCAGCAGGAAGCCTGCTTCTCCTCCTCTCTGCCTGCCTCTCTGCCTACTTGTGATCTCTGTCTGTCAAATAAATAAAATCTTTAAAAAAAAAAACAACACTTCTAGACAACTCTGGTATTTCAGAACTCCAATGATAAAGAACAAATCCTTGAAGTTTCTAGAGAGGAAAGTGGAGTTATCAAAAAGAATCAGACTGGTAAGAGACTGCCATAAAATCAAGTAGCAATGTCTGCTAAGTTATGAGGCAACATGATTTTTGATCTTACGTTTAGTTAGACCACCAGTCAAGTGTGAGGATAAAATAAAGATATTTTGGGCATGTAGGTATTTAGTATTAGTAACAAAAGACAGCCATATGACAAATGGAACCATTAGCACATCACTAATGACAAAGAACTTCAAGTTCTCCACTTACCCAATCTTTCTGGTTAAGTTTAGCTGCTTCATTATATACTTCAGTGGCAGCTTTATGTTTTCCCAAAAGAAATCTGTGGAAGAGATACATTTTCTGGAATTAACTCAAAGCTTTTACAGGACTAACTCCACTAGTCCCTCATTTGACTTATATTCCAGCCTTGCAGAGAACTCTGCAAGCCTCTTCCCTGTTAGCTAGGACCAATAATTCAGGACTAACTCCACTAGTCCCTCATTATATTCCAACCAGGAGAGAATTCTGCAAGCCTCTTCCCTTTTAGCTGGCTGTGCTCTTCTGGCCAATGAGGCTGGCATATGACAATAATAGAAGCTCTTTTGGTAGAAGCTGCACTGACTGCTGTCACAGGTTCTTGGTCTCTACACCAATTTTAGTGAAAGTCTTCTGTAATTAATTTTCTGTAATGTACCACCAATATAGAACAAAAAAGAAACAAGCTGAAGTATATATACCAGTTAAGCAAAGACTGCCAGCATTCATCACCACCATCTACTTAAGGGACATCCCCTTCCCTTCCAAGACGAAATCTCTTGCCTTGATATTGATCACAATTTTAAAGAGAGGAAAAGGCAATCTGGGCCTCTATGCAAAGACAGTGCAAGTATGAATGACAGTAGGTAAGAAAGTGGGGGTGGGAACCCCATGGGACACCTTATGGCTCCAGAATTGAAAAACTACCAGTATAAATAACAGCTTATGAAGACTGGAGGTTACTTGCATCCAGGAGCTGTCAGGGCATCCACTCACAAACACTATGGTCAAGTATTATACTACTGTATAATAATATACATAATAAATACTGTATATAATAATGTATACTATACACTATTGTGTTGGAACAGCACATGCAAAAAATGCTACGTATGCCAGCAGCATAAGGGGACTGAGGGAACAAGATGTCACCACTTATACGATAAACAGTATCAGTCTTCCCCCATCACACTACACCATAAAATGTTTGAAATACTTATTGTTAACTCATCTTCTCAAATTTCAAAATCAATCCACTCTTCAAAGTGGATCCCAGTCTCCCTATTGAGCAATTCTCCCTCTCTGCATCAAGCTGGTCAGGTAGCCAGAAGCAGCCCCTGCCTGAGAACACACTCTACAGTGTTCTCTGTGAGTGTGCCGGGGCTTGCCGGCAGCAAATACTCACAAAGATCTGGCCACCTGCTTGAGGTTATCAGCACACTGAGGGCTGAGAACAGCACACGTCTGAAAGAGTTCTAGGGATTCTTGGATGTTTCCTTCCAGGCGAAATATTAATGCTGCCAAGAGACAGAAAACACAGAAAAAAACACATCATATTCTGGGGAGAACAGAGTCTGGTATCAGAAAAATTGGAGAAGAGGGAATTAAAAAATCATACCAAAGAAATCCTTTGGACAACTATATCTTTAACACAATCAGATAGGCCTAAACCCTATACCCTCAGGTAGGCCAAAACAAATAGCAAAGTGGTTGACAATCTAAAACTTCTTTTAAGTAACATATCTCAAACCTACCTACTCCTCCATTTCCAGTATCCACCATGCAGATAATGAGGTGCCTTGCAAATTATCCTACAAATTCTTCATAATAAGGACATTCCTGGGCTTCCCCATCAAACACTTTATTTATCATGATAATTCAGACTTCCATCTATCAATTTCCAGAGTATACCCAAACAGGGCAAGTGCAATCAGGGGGATTCTGGCTGCGAATGCACTAGTATGTTGGACTTGGTTTCAGTATAGCAACCATTCTGAATCAGTAATTTTTCCCAGGCTTAAATTTTTGGAATAATTTACATGTTTAAGTATTATGAGGTGCTGAGAGTCTGGAACTTGTAATATTGGAAATAAAAGAGGTTTTTTGTTGTGGTTTTGTTTTTTTTTTTGCCATGATGTCCTAGATGTGTCAATATCTTACCAATTATGTCAGAAAACTGTATGTTAATCTGAAGGCTACTAATCCAGTGAGTGGTACACAAAATCATTCATCACACCAAATAATCAAAAGGGGAGTTCCCAGGAAAACTAAAGATGCTAAAGAGTAAAATTTCAGTCAATGGTTGCTATATTTGGTTTCTGATAAATTTCATCTATTCTCTGCTTTACACTCTACACCGCTAGGCTTTTTCACTTCATCCTAAGACCCTTATAAAAAATCCTCAGGCCTTTCCTCATCATTTTTTCCTCAGCATTTCTACCTCATTTTTAGCTTGACAATAAGGAGAACTTCCAGAAGCCCCTTCTGGACTTGAAGCTGCTGCCTGAGGCAGGGACCCTAACACCCACTCTAAAAACACTAGCTGGACATTAGAGAATGGGGGGAAGGACAGCAGCAAAAAAACAACAACAACAAAAAAAAGTCATTTCTGAGGTCAAATCCCACATAAGAATTATGTTCTGATTTCAAACAACATAATACTGAATAAGACTTCTGTAGAACATTTGACTTTGAAGTGTTCATAGGTAGTTTGCTCTTCTTTGAGAACCTAGGCGAAGTATTCATTTCTCTATCAAGAAGAGAAGAAATAAAGGTCTTACCTTGGACATAGATAGCATATTCACATAAGCCCTGAGTCTCCTGAAGCTGCTCTTTGATAACAGCCTGAAAGAGGAAGAAAAATACTTCTGAGTAGTAGTTCAGTGTCTTGAGGTGTTTTTAAGAAAAGGTAGGCATAGGCTGTGAGACAGGAATCCATCAGAATCCTAGAGGAGAACAGAGGCAGCAACTTCTTTGACCTCAGCCACAGCAACTTCTTGATAGACACACCTCCAAAGGCAAGGGAAACAAAAGCAAAAATGAACTACAGGGACTTCATTAGGATAAAAAGCTTTTGCACAGCAAATGAAACAGTCGACAAAACTAAAAGGCAACCCACAGAATGAGAGAAGATATTTGCAAATGTCTTATCAGATAAAGGGCTGGTATCCAAAATCTATTAAGAACTTATCAAACTCAATACCCAAAACACAAAAAGTCCAGTCAAGAAATGGGCAGAAGACATGAACAGACATTTCTCCAAAGAACACATCTAAATGGTCAACAGACACATGAAAAGATGCTCTACCTCACTGGGCATCAGGGAAATACAAATCAAAACCACAATGAGATACCAGCTCACACTGGACAAAATGGCTAAAATTAACAAGTCAGTAAACAATAGGGGTTGGTGAGCATGCGGAGAAAGGGGAGCCCAATCACACTGTTGGGAATGCAAACTGATGCAGCCACTGTGGAAGACAATATGGAGGTTCCTCAAAGAGTTAAAAATAGAGCTACCCTACCACCCAGCAATTGCACTACTAGGTATTTATCCAAAGGATACAGAACATGATTCCAAGGGGCACGTGCACCCCACTGTTTATAGCAGCAATGTCCACAACAGCCAAACTATGGAAAGAGCCCCGATGTCCCCTGACAGATAAATGAATAAAAAAGATGTGGGGTATATACACAATGGAATATTACTCAGTCATCAAAAAGAATGAAATCTTGCCATTTGCAATGATGTGGATAGAACTACAGGGTATTATGCTAAGCAAAGTAAGTCAAAGAAAGACAAATACCATATGATTTCACTTATATGTAGAATTTAAGAAACAAAACAGATGAGGCACCTGGGTGGCTCAGTCAGTTGGATGTTTGCCTTCAGCTCAGGTCAACCTCCAGGGTCCTGGGATCAAGCCCCACATTGGGCTTCCTGGTCAGTGGGGAGTCTGCTTCTTCCTCTCCCTCTACCCCTCCCCACCTCTTGTGCTCTCTCTTCTCAAATAAATAAATAAAATCTTAAAAAAAAGAGAGAGAGAAGAAATAAAACAGATGAACACAGGTGAAAGGGAAAAAAAAGTAAGATGAAAACAGGGAGGCAAACCATAAGACTCTTAACTGTAGGAAACAAACTAGGGTTTGCTGGAGGAGAGCTGGGTGGGGGGATGGGATAACTGGGTGATGCGAATTAAGGAGGGCACTTGATATAATGAGCACTGAGTGTTATATGCAACTGATGAATCAATACATTCTGCCCCTGAAACTAATAATACAGTATATGTTAACTAAACTGAATTTAAATTAAAAATTTTTTAAAAAAAGAAAAGGTAGACATGGCAAGGAGATATGTAAGAAATCTATAGAATACAAATAACTACTAATAATGTTCGTCTGGAATTTTTTTTTAAATCTCAACTCTCTTGTGGTTACTTATTATAGAACAGGGGTCAGCAAACTATGGCCCATAGGCCAAATCTAGGCCACACAGTCTGTTTTTGTAAAGCTCTCAAACTAAGAGTAGTTTGCATATTTTTAAAGGGTTATTAAAAAAAAAAGAAAGAAAGAAGAGAAGATGAAGAATATGAAACAGAGACTGTAGCCTACAAAGCCCAAAATATTTACCATCTGGCTCCTTACAGAAAAGCTTGCCAACCCTCATCTAGAATCTAGGCAAGCTAAAGAAAATATGAAAAGAGTTCCAGGCATCACTGTAGATGCCAGTGGCTGTCTGATATCAAAATATAGGCTCTCTCTTCCTCCTGTGACAGACTAAGCTCAGGATGAGCTAGGAGTTCAGAGAACTCCTGAGTCTAACTTAAGAGAATCAAGGAAAGCCTTCTGGAGTCAACAGTTTAAAATCCTGTGTTGGCAGGGATTGGAAGAGAAGCTGGGTGGCTAAGAGCGTCAGGGAGAAAAAGGCTTCAAATGCCATGCTAAAAAAGTTGAGAGCAATGGGGAGAATCTTGGTAAGTTTTAAGCAGGAAGTAACCTGATTCTACTTGCTTTATAGAAAAGTCATTTTTGGAGCACTGTTGAAAACAGATGGAAAGGAGGCAAGATTAGTATAAGGATTCTTACAGTAATTTAAACAGAAAATGATGGAACTAAGGCCTAGAGAGAGAAGAAAGTGGACAATTTCAAGAGATAATAGACAAGGATCTCCAGAATGTAATGATTATTTATAATACATTAGGGAAAATGGGTCAAGGGATTCTGACACAGATGGATGAATGATGGTACCTACCCCTGCAACAGTGTACAAGAGAAGGAATAGGTCTCGAGGAAAGCAGATTAATTCAGCTACAGAAAAGCTAAACCTGAAACGCCTGTGAAGCACCAGTAGGTATCAGCCTGGTCTGAAGACCAAGAGCAAATGTATGAAATGCGCAGAAAAAGGGGTCAAGGATGGGACCCAGGAACATCCCCAGCTCTTAAGAAATAAGGGGGAAGAGAAGGCAAAAATAGGAAATGGAAAAAGGAGAAGGGAAACAATAAAAGGACAACATCACAGAACGAAAGAAAGAAACCTTTTAAGAATCATGCTGGTACTAAACATTGCTAGCTCTGCCTGCCTCTCACAGTCTCTCACTCACCTTGCATGCTTCATAATCCTTCCGGATATAGTGCAGATGTATTAACCAGTTCTGCTTCTCCAAAATCGGAAACTCTTGACCTGGGCAGCATATTTTAACAAAACAAACAACACAGTCGTTATTAGATTTTCCCCTTAAGCACTGTGCTCACATGTAACTACAGACATACTGCAGTATCACAGTAAATGCTTCATGCTGCTGCCCACAAGAATATCACCTAAATATACACATCTAAATGTGTAGATTTTTAAACTATGAGATACTTGTCCTACTATTACACATTGAATATATGCTTCTCCTCAGTTTTTGTGGCTTGACGTCAGTTTCTCAGATCATAACTTGGCCTGAAAAAAAACATATCATCCTTTGTCTCTTCTCTCTTTCTCTCTCCCTGGTTATTGAAGGTGAGTAAGATGATTCTCTAAAGGGTATTTCAGGAATATTACCAACATCTACTGTCCCATCTGATAGATCAGAGGACCAAAAATAGTTAAACCCAGTCCTAGCAATAGGAAGGTAAAATATTATATATTGCTGCCCAGGAATGAGAAGGCAACAATGACAAAAAATCTATTGGAGTCACTGAAAACGATTTATGATAAACCATAAAATAAGTTACTATCCCTTTGAATTCAAAAGTTTAAAAATATGGGTAAAAATTCATTAAGAGAGGCGCCTGGGTGGCTCAGTCGGTTAAGCGGCTGCTTTCAGCTTGGGTCATGATCTCAGTGTCCTGGGATCGAGACCCACATCAGGCTCCCTGCTCAGCGGGGAGCCTGCTTCTCCCTCTCCCTCTGCCTGCCACACTACTTCTGCTCTCTCTCTATATATAAATAAATAAATAAAATCTTTTTTAAAAATTTATTAAGAAATTACTTTTCTGTGGAGAAAAAGAGAGAGAGAGAGAAGGGTTCACACCAAACTCAGAACAGTGGTGAGGAAGGGGGAGGGAGGAAAAGTTTTAAAAAGGAGACTTCAGGGGCACCTGCATGGCTCAGATGGTTAAGCGTCCGATTCTTGATTTTGGCTCAGGTCATGATCCCAGGGTCCTGGGATCGAGTCCCGCATCGGGCTCTCTGCTCAGCAGGGAGCCTGCTTCCCTCTCTCTCTCTCTGCCTGCCTCTCTGTCTACTGTGATCTCTGTCTGTCAAATAAATAAAATCTTAAAAAAAAAAAAATCTTTAAAAAAAAAAGAAAGTTTCGGGACACCAGGGTGACTCAGTGGGTTAAGCCGCTGCCTTCGGCTCAGGTCATGATCCCAGGGTCCTGGGATCGAGTCCCGCATCGGGCTCCTTGCTCGGCCGGGAGCCTGCTTCTCTCTCTGCCTCTCTGCCTGCTTGTGTGCTCTCTCTCTCCTTCTCTCTGACAAATAAATAAATAAATAAAATATTTAGAAAAAAATAAAATAAAATTTAAAAATTAAAAAAAAAAGTCTCTCTCTCTCCCTCTGCCCCTCCACAACTCACTCTTAAAAAAGGGGTGGGGGGAGACTTTAGTTCTTTAATGGTTTAATTTCTCAAAAAAATAAAAATCGCTAAAGGATACGTGACTGTTTTTATTTATTACATCTGGCCAGTGAGTACATGGAAGTTCATATTTTTCTTTGCACTTTAATACGTATTTGAAATATTCTCTCTTAAAAATGTAAAAGAATACAGCAGGAAACATGATGGAAATGATTTCTAATTATTTGCAATCATTTGTTTCATAACCTTAGGAGATACATTAATGGAAAACCTAAGACTTATAGATCCATAAAATGACAGGAAGGAAAAAAAGCCTTATTGTGACCCAGAGTCAGTGGAGCCAGAACACAGTAGGGAATATCAATGGAATTTATAAGATAAAATTACGACAAGAAAGTACAGATATGGTTTTCTATACCAGAAGGAAGGAAAAAAAGGTGAAATGTTAAGCAGTGGACTCATCTTCCAGTAACCCATACTCAGGGTGGGACCACCCTTCTTCTAGTCAGCAAGGGCCTATCTAAGGTTCTTCCATGACTTTTGTTTCCTTCCTTCTCTTTCCTCATGCCCCATCAGTCAACAGATCTTAAGCCATTTACATTCCACCTGACCACTTCTGGAATTAAATTTCCTATTAAAGGCCATACAAATCACTAAGCTTAGAGGTGGGTATGGGTGGAGGGAAGAGGGTAGAGAGCTACACTGTAAGTGTAGTTCTGAGATTGGTGGCTCAGTGAGTCATCTAGGGCTAAGTCTCATTTGTACAGCCTACCACTCTGTCACCTACCCTCTGAAGGGCAAGAGTAGAAGAGACACTGAAATCTCTGAGTTCAAAATATCATGAAGTATCACTGCTTCAACAGCTTTCAGCTGTAGAAAAAATTCATAAAAAGCAAATCTGAGTTTTGCTACTATTAAAATTTCACAATGAAAGATGAGTAATTTTCTCCATTTCCTGGATGAAAAATGGAGAAAAAAATATTCAATTTGCAGGGCAGCCTAAGAGCCCAAAGGCTTATGAAAGGAAGACCTAGAGATTAGAAGAAGGGAAGGCATCATCAAATTCAAAGGCTTAACGGTCATTCACACTCCTGGAGACATAGTTTGTCTAAATGTTAAGAGAATTTTGCCTTCATCAGAGATTGTAGAAATCATTTCAGTGCCCCATAACTGTCCTATTATTGTATGATCTTGTGAAATATACAGTTAACTCATCTATAAAACAGAGAGTCATTCATTCATTCAACAAATATTCACTGAGTATCTACCATGTGCCAGGTACTGTTCTAGGCACTGGGGATACAAAAGTGAACAAAGCTGACCTCCTGCCTTAAATCGGTGGGGACAGAGTTGGGGGGAAGTCAGAGAGTGCTAGCAGAAGGGATAGATGATAATAAAATAAGTTATATATGAGTGATATTTTTCTATGGGAAAAAAGCAGAGAAGAGGGACAAGGAGTACAGAGTAAGGGGTTACACTTTTCAAGTAGGAGGGTCAAGGAATAAAATACCCTCACAGAGTTGGGAAGATTGAATGACAATATATATAAAGAGGTTCAATTTCTGGCACACAGTAAGTCCTACAAGTGTTAACTGTTGTTGCTATTCTTATTATCTGTATTATTAGTTATTTTTCAAAGATGAGGGAATTCTGGATGCCTTAGAAAGAGTCTATAAATCTTGAGTCTATAGTTAGAATTTACCTGTAAATGTGTGAATTGAATTTCTTGTACTCCAAATCATTGCCCACTCCTATTCCCTACAAACAGGAGTACTGGTTTCTACATGTTTTCACAAGTATTATGAGAATTACCTACATAAAAGATCCTCTAAAAAAAGGATAGGCACAATAAAGGCAAAGTCGAGCCTCCTCTATTTTACAGTAGAGAATGGTGGTCATCTCTGATGCTATACTTCAGGAGCCTCTATTACCACAGAGATCAGGGGGCCAGCTGATGAGACGAAGACAAGTTGATGTCTTTCAGCTATTGTACAAAAACTTCGTATCTCCAGTTCCCACACTGCCCCTCCGCCATCACCAAGGCAGTGCGGGTGGAAGGCTGGCAACCTGGCAACCATACTGCCTTGGCCCTTCTCTTCTCCTGACCCCATTCTACTCTTTTGTGACATCCCTCCTCTTTCCTTCCCCCTCTAAGGGTGCACTAGACTTCTGTGTGAAACAACTACAAAACCAAATAAACGTGACAACTGTAAGAATCCTTCTCCCTTGTAATTTGCCCTAGATGCCAAATTCTCTCAGTAATGGCCCTAACTCAAATGTTATATTGCACTTTGATTAATGCTAGGAAATAACATCCTGGATACATGAAGGCTGAGTAGATGAACTTTCAGCTGAAAATTTTTCTAAAACAACTAACACTTTTGTAAGTACATCATAAATGAAGCCTTCTTTGATAAAGGATCTTTTCCGGGATGAGCAGACATAGCACATGGTTTTTCTATGTAGAATTCCCATCCTGATTCAGTACCGTCTTCTCGAGACCTACAGCAAATTATTTAACTTCTCTGGGACTCCATTTTTCCCTCAGTAACTTTCAGTGGAGGGCGCCTGGCTTGCTCAGTCTGTTAAGCGTCTGCCTCCGGCTTAGGTCATAATCCCAAGGTTCTGGGATCAAGTCCTGCTCAGTGAGGAGTCTGCTTCTCCCCCTCTACCCATGCCCACTGACTGTGATCTCTCTGTCTCAAATAAATAAGTAAAATCTTTAAAAAATAATTTTCAGGGGTGCCTTGGTGGCTTAGTGGGCTAAAGCCTCTACCTTCAGCTCAGGTCATGATCCCAGGGTCCTGGGATCGAGCCCCACATTGGGCTCTCTGCTCTGGAGCCTGCTTTCCCCGCTCTCTCTCTCTGCCTGCCTCTCTGCCTACTTGTGATCTCTGTCATATAAATAAATAAAATCTTTAAAAATAATAATTTTCAGTGGAAAATTATGAAAAAATCTGAAAGTGGCCATTCAATAAATGCTAATTTCCTCATGTTATAACAGGACTAATAATATTTAATTATTAATAATATCCCATATATTATTTGGGACATTGGAAGACATAAAATCTTCTCCTGAGGCAATGGAAACAAAAGTAAAAATCAACTATTGGGACTATATCAAAATAAAAAGCTTCTGGACATCAAAGGAAACCAACAAAACTAGAAGACAAGACAACCTAGTGAATGGGAGAAGATATTTGTAAATGACATATCTGGTAAGGGGTTAGTATCCAAATAAATAAAGACCTTACATAACTTAACACCCCAAAAGTAATCCAATTTAAAACTGGGCAGAAGAAAAAAAAAATGGGCAGAAGACATGAACATTTTTCTAAAGACATACAGATGGCTAACAGATACATGAAAAGATGCTTAACCCCACTCATCATCAGGTAAATGCAAATCAAAACCACAATGAGCTATCTCTTGATACCTGTCAGAATCAACAACACAAGAAGCAACAAGTGTTGGTGAGGATGTGGAGAAAAAGGAACCCTTGTGAGCTGTTGGTGGGAATGCAAACTGGTGCAGCCACTGTGGAAGACAGTATGGAGATTCATCAAAAAGTTAAAAACAGAATTACCATATTATCTAATAATTCCACTACTAGGTATTGACACCCCAAAATACGGGAACACTAATTCAAAAAAATACATGCACTCCTATGTTTATTGCAGTATTTAAAATAGTCAGATTATGGAAGCAGCCCAAGTGTCCATCGATAGATGGATGGATAAAGAAGATGTGGGGGGTGTGTGTGTGTGTGTACATGTGTGCATGGAATATTACTCAGCCATAAAAAAGAATGAAATCTTGCCATTTGCAGCAACATGGATGGATCTAAAAAGTATAATGTTAAGTGAAATAAGTCAGTCAGAAAAAGACAAATACCATATGATTTCACTCATATGAGGAATTTAAGAATCAAAACGAACAAAGGGGGGAAAAATAGACAAACCAAAAACAGACTCTTAACTATAGAGAGCAAACCGACCATGCTGGGGTGGGAAAAAGTAAAGGGATTAAGAGTACACTTATCTTGATGAGCACTGAGTAATATATGGAACTGTTGAATCACTATAATGTACACTCGAAACTAATATAACACTGTATGTTAACTATACCAGAATTTTTAGAAAGAGGACAAATCTTGAAACAAATGTAAATGTAAGACATTTTTATTACTATCAATCTGAGCTTTGTATCAGTCAGGGTCTAACCAGGGAACATGAAAACCACTTGAGAATTTAAAACAGAGCGACTTCAATGCAGTCAACAAATGATGAAAGAAATGAGAGGCCCACCAGGGAATGGTAGGGCAAATCAGAGGTTAGCATGGGAGCAAAAAAATCTACCACTGGAAGAAAAAAGGGGAGGAAATGTGTTGCTACCAGTATCCAAGGCTGAAGTTACCAGGAAGAAACTAAAAACAAGATGGCCTGACTGGCAGAAGCAACAGAAGAGATGCTTCCAGAGACTACCCACTCCTCCAACTTCCCCAAGCAAAAACAAAGAGAGGAAAACCCTGGGTTCTTCTTCCTCCTGCCCTCTAATCTCCTTCCAGTTCCTCTCACTTGCTAACCCAGATAGAAACTGCTGACACAGAGGCCTGTTAAGGAAAGAAGTTTGCAAGGGTCAGCTCTTCACAAGACACAGCTAAGAAGGGAAGTGTGAGGAATGGATCTGAGGGCAAATGGGCCCAGGATCAGCAGAAACATCGACTCTGTTCATAAATGATGATGGAGAAGGAAGAGGACACTGGACCAAGTCAGGACTCACCCCATATAAATGCCAGAAGCTGGCTTTTAAAAAGTTATTATTCTTAAATTATTTCCTATCCAATTTGTTTGCTTCTTGTGAGCTTAAAATAGATGAGGAAGAAAGAAAAAGTCATATAAGAAGATCAATTATGACCAAAAAAAAAAAAAAAAAATCAATCATGGTTTTACTACATATCCTATTTTACTTACTCAAATCAAAATTTAACAATTACATTTATCCTTTTTAGGGATGCATGGGTATGTATGTATCCTCCCATTTATATTAATAAACTTTTATTATTATATATTGATCCATATGAATTACTTATATTCTGTAAGTATACAGAATATATTAGAATATATAATTTATTTATATATATTTCATATATATCTACATCAAAGTGTTTTCCTCCCCTACTAGTCCACTGAATGGTCCTTTGAGGCTAGCAAGTTCTATAACTCATGGACTATTCCAACACTGCAGATGAGGAAATTAAGACTCCAGAGGCAAAGTGATTTGCTCATTTTCACCAGTTAATTAATGAATGAGGCAGGGCTATAACCCAAATCTTCATGGTTACTCATTAAACTACACCAAGTTTCTGCCCAACCATTAAAGATTTTCCAATTTTAAAATGTGTTTGTAAAAAAAAAAAAAAAAAAAAAAAGGGGCACCTGGGTGGCTCAGTGGGTTAAAGCCTCTGCCTTCAGCTCAGGTCATGATCCCAGGGTCCTGGGATCAAGCCCCACATCGGGCTCTCTGCTTGGCAGAGAGCCTGCTTCCTCCTTTCTCTCTGCCTGCCTCTCTGCCTACTTGTGATCTCTGTCAAAATAAATAAATAAAGTCTTTTAAAAAAAAAAATAAATAAAATAAAATGTGTTTGTGCTGTCAACTAGATGTAACTTAGCAACACAAAATTAAATTAGATTTAAAAGTTTTTCTATGGGACGCCTAGGTGGCTCAGTTGGTTAAGCAGCTGCCTTCAGCTCAGGTCATGATCCCAGTGTCCTGGGATTGAGTCCCACATCGGGCTCCTTGCTCGGCAAGGAGTACCTCTGCCTCTGTCTTCCTATGCTCGCTCTCTCTCTGACAAATAAATAAATAAAATCTTTAAAAAATAAATAAAAGTTTTTCTATGATAGGAAAAGCAGAAGAGAACTTTTTACTTTTAAGGAATTTCTATGCCTATAGAAATGCATGGGGACAAATGCACATGTGTACATGCATACAAAAGAGATTAAACATATCTGGAAACTGATTGCTTATATCTACTGAACCTAAATCTATCCTTCCACTGACCAAGCAATCCTACTCCTAAGTACATATGTATACCCAAATAACTTCATGGTGGCATTATGCATAACACCTTAAAATCAAAGTATCCCAAATATTCATCAAGAGTAAACTGAACAGGGGCACCTGGGTAGCTCAGTCGGTTAAGCATCTGCCTTCAGCTCAGGTCATAAACCCAGGGTCCTGGGATCAAGCCCCGCATTAGGCTCTCTGCTCAGCAGGGAATCTGCTTCTCCCTTCTCCCACTGCCCCTCCCCTGGCGCTCACTTGCTCTCTCTCATAAATAAATAAAAACTTAAAAATAAACAAACAAATAAAAGAGTAAACTGAATAAACTAGGGTATAGCCTCACAGTGGAATAATATATAACAAATGAAAAAGATACAAAAAGATATTTTTTAAGTACATACTAAATGATTCTGTTTATATTAAGTTCAAAAGCACAGCAAAACTGATCTACATACTTTAAGTCAGATGTAAGTAACCACATTTGGGAGTAGTTAAGGACTAGTAGGGAGCATGAGGGAGGGCCTCTGGGATGCTGAAGATGTTCCATATCTTAAAGTGGATATATGAATATATCCACCTTGTGAAAATTTATTGAGCTACACAATTATGATTTATGCACTTTTATTTATGTATGCTATGTACTGATTTTTAAAAAGTGCCATGAATCAAAGTAAATACCTCCTTCACAAAAAGAATTAATTTCTACAATACCAGTACAGAAGAGGAGGGGGCACAAAACTCAGTCTGTGACTAAGGGTAAAATTCTCAAGACACAAAAAGCATTAATCATAAAAGAAAAAAACATAAATCAGCCTCATCAAAATTAAAACTTCTAAAAATTAAAATCATCAAAATATGCATTAAGAAAGTAAGCAGAAAGAATCAGTCAGGGGGGAATCATAATATATATAACAGACAAAAGAACTTGTATCCCCAGTACAGAATTCTTACAAATCAATAAGAAGAAAACAAATAATCCAATTTAAAAATAGGCAAAAGCCTTGAATATTTCTTTCACAAAAGAAATGATCAGTAAGTATTGTTGAAAAAGTGTTCAACATCACCAATCATAAATTTAAAGCAAATTAAAGTCACAGTAAGATACTACAACATATTTACCAGCATGTCTAATATGAAAAAGACTGACAGTACCAAAGAATTTATAGCAACCAGTCTGGCAGGCTCATTTAAAGTTAAAACATACAGTTTATATATGACCCAGCAATTTCATTCCCTAGGTACTTACTGTTGAGAGATTAAAACACATGTCACCCACACACAAAAAGATACATAAATGAATGTTCGCAGAAGCTTTTACCTAACAGTCAAAAACTGGAAACAATACAAATGTTCATCAATAAGAGAATGGATAAACTCTGGTATATTAAGTCATACAATGGAATATTAGCACTTTTAAAAAAATTAAAAACTAAGAAACTACTGATACATTACAGCAACATGGATGAATCTCAAAAACGGAGGAAAAGATAACTAAAGCTAAATAGTATGTATTATTCATTCCCCCTGTAAGAACTTCAAGCACAGGCAAAATTAATTTATAGGGACAGAAATCAGAGCAGCTCCTCCTAGAGAGCCAAAGGGAGGACTGCTTGGAAAGGGGCATGAGGAAACTTTCTGGATGACAAAGAAGTTTAATTTGTTCTGAGTAATGATTACATGCGTACATATGTTTGTCAAATTCAAGAGTTGGGCACTTAAGGGACACCAGGGTGGCTCAGTCAGTTAGGCATCCAAATCCTGATTTTGGCTCAGGTCATGATCTCAGGGTTGTGAGATCGAGCCCCACCTCACGCTCTACACTCAGTGGGGAGTTTGCTTGAGATTGTCTCTCTTCCTCTCCCTCTGCCCCACCCTCATGTACGCATTCTCTCTCTCAGTCTCTATTAAAAAAAAAAAAAAAAAAGAGGGACACCTGGGTGACTCAGTGGGTTAAACGTCTGCCTTTCCCTCAGGTCATGATCCCAGGATCCTGGGATTAAGTCTCGCATCAGGCTCCCTGCTTAGCGGGGAGTCTGCTTCTCCCTCTGCCTGCTGCTCTCCCTGCTGTGTTCTCTCTCTCTCTCTTCCCCCCACCCGGTCTCTCTCCCTCTCTGACAAATAAATAAATAAAATCTTAAAAAAAAAAAAAAAAGACTTGGGCACTTAGGATCTATAGATCTTATTTGCACTTCCATTTAAATGAAAAGTCAGCACTGTTCCTTCAAAAAACAAAACAAAACAAAACAAAACAGAATTACCACATGATCCAGCAATTCCACTATTGAGTATACACCCAAAAGAAATGAAAGCAGGGAGCCATTTCTGCATTTCTGCTAAAGGAGTCCTTCCAAAGAAGCTAAGGCCATGTTGGAGTAAAGCCCCCACTTCATCCTGTGAAGAGCCTGGCAGCCGCCAGCCCAACACTTTCACCGGCATCTCCTGGGCCCTCCTCCTGCACAATGAGGAGGTGACAGTTACAGAGGTTACAGTCCATGTTCTCATCAACACAGCCAAAGTAAATGCTGCACCTCTCTGACCAGGCCTGTGTGCAAAGACTCTGGCCATCGTCCACACGGGAGTCTCATCTGCAAGGGGTGGCGGACCTGCCCCCTTCACCACTGTGGCCTCAGCTGAGGAAAGAAAGTGAACCACAGACAGAAGAACCTGAGGAGGCTGAGAGCATGCACTTTGGTCTATTTGACTAAACATCTTTTATAACATGTTCAATAAAAAGCTGAACTCTAAAAAAAAAAAAAAAAGAATGAATGGAAGAGAGAGAGAAAAGAAAAAACAGGGACTCAGACACTTGTACACCAATGTTCATAGCAGTGTTACTGACAATAGAAGGTGAATCAACTCAAATGTCAATCAATGACTGAATGGATAAATAAAATGTGGTATATTATGGAATACGGAATGGAATATTTCTCAGCCTTAAAGAGGAATTAAATTCCAACACATGTACAACATGGATGAACCCTGAAGATATTATTGCTAACTACAATAAGCCAGAAACAAGGACGAATACTGTATGATTCCACTTATATGACATAAACCTGGACTAATCAAATTCATAGAGACAGAAAGTAGAATATTATTGATAAAGAAAATGTGAAACACACACACACACACAGGAATACTATTCAGCCACAAAAAAGAGAGTCTTTTTTTTCCATTCATGACATGGATGGGCCTTGAGGACATTATGGTAAATCAAGTAAAGTCATAGAGAAAGATAAACTGTGTGATCTCACTGATATGCAGAAGCTAAAAGGAAAAAAAATCGAACTCATAGAGAACAGACTGGTGGTTGCCAGTGGTGGGGGTGGAGGGTGGGCAAAAGCATGAGGGGAGTCAAAAGGTATAAACTTCCAGTTATAAGATAAATAAGTTCTGGGATGTAAAGCACAGCGCAGTGACTAACATAAACAATATGGTAACCATATATCTGAAAGTACTAAGAGATCTCACACACACACACACACACACACAGAAATTTTGAAATTATATGAGGATGTTAACTAAACTTACTGCAGTAATCATTTTGTAATATACACACTATCAAATCATCACTATATAATATAATATCATGTCAATTATATCTCAATAAAACTGGGAAAAAAAGAAAGTAGAATGGTGAGTCCCAGGTGCTGGGGGAAGGGAGTAATGCGGAGTTATTGTTTAATGGGCACAAAGATTCAGTCTGAGCCCTTTCTGCCTCTCCTGCCGCCATGGCACCCGTGAAAGAGTTTGTGGCGAAGGGGAGGCAAAAAAAGAAGCAAGTTCTTAAGTTTACCCTTGATTGCACCCACCCTGTAAAAGATGGTATCATGGATGCTGCCAATTTTGAGCAGTTTTCTTCAAGAGAGAATCAAAGTGAATGGAAAAGCTGGAAATCTCGGTGGAGGGGTGGTGACAATTGAAAGGAGCAAAAGCAAGATTACTGTAACTTCTGAGGCGCCTTTTTCCAAAAGGTATTTGAAATATCTCACCAAAACACACCTGAAGAAGAAAAATCTCCGTGACTGACTGCAAAGTCGCTAACAGCAAGGAGAGTTATGAATTACATTACTTCCGGATTAAGCAAGATGAGGAAGAGGAGGAAGATGAGGATTAGAACTCATTTATCTGGAATATTTTGTATAATTTAAAATAAAATTCAGGAAACAAAAAATTCAGTTTGAGAAAATGGAAAAGTCTGGACATGGACAGTGGTGACAGCGGCTAAACAATGTGAATCTACTTAATGCCACAAAACTATACACTTAAAAATGGCTAAAATGATAAATTTCATGTTCTGTATATTTTACCACAATAAAAAAAATGCCAATGCTCAGCTTAATTTAATCAGTGAAGTGGTCGGGCAAAAGCCAGACTACAATAGACTAAGAAAACAGAGCTGAAGATATGGAGACAATTAAGATTAACTATCTCTTCAAAAAGCAAATCAATAAAAGTCATTCACTGTTACAGCTGATACACTGAAGTGAGATAACTGTTTATCAAAGATGCTGTGAGAGCAATCTCATGTGAATTGTAAACTGAATTAGATAACAACTAAATTACCTTCTGACTCTACAATTCTGTTTACGCAAGAACGGAAACAGGAAAAGGGAACAGTATTAATGAAGTCAAAAGCACATATCTCTAAAATCAGTACTGGAAACCAAAAAACAGTAATTACTTTGTAGAAGAAATTATTATACACAGCATAGAAAATGACATATTTCTAGAATATCTGTAACATTCCCAACCTCCACAACCTTTACATTCTTTAATACTGACACATTATGGGGCGCCTGGGTGGCACAGTGGGTTGGACATTGGTTTTGACTGGGGTCTGACCTCAGGGTCATGGGTTCGAGCTCCACATCGGGCTCTGGTCTCAGTGGGGAGTCTGCTTGGGATTCTCTCTTCCTCTGCCCCTCTCCCCGCTCTAAAATAAATAAATAAACCTTTAAAAAAAACCTGACACATTAAAAATACTCTATAGAGGGGCAGCTGGCTACACAGTCAGTAGAACCTGTCACTCTTAATCTCAGGGCCATGATTTTAAGCCCCACATTGGGTGAGGAGCCTACCTAAAATTTAAAAAAAATTTTTTTTTAATTCAAAAGAAAAAATCTCTATGGAAGCAACCCAAATGTCCATCAACAAACAAACTGATAAACAAAATGTGGTATATACATACAATGGAATATTATTCAGCCTTAAAAGGGAATGGAATTCTGTACAACATGCTACAATACAGAGGAACCTTGAAAACATTATGCTAAGTGGAATAAAAGCAAGACACAAAAAGGCAAATATTATATGATTTTGCTTATATGAAATAACTAGAAGAGGCAAATTCAGAGAAACAAAGTAGAACAGAAGTTATCAGGGCTTAGAGGTGAGGAAGAAATGGAGAGTTATTATTTAATGGGTACACAGTGTTTGTATATGGTGATGAAACAGGTTTTGAAATAGATAGTGGTTATAGTTGTACAACAGTGAATGTAATTAATGCCACTAACCTGTGCATCTAAAAATGTTTAAAGAGGTCAATTTAATGTGATATATATTTTGCCTCAATAAAAAAAATGTCTTCTATTAAAAAAATACCCTGAAAGCAAACTCAAGCTGAGACCAAGTTTCTCACAAGTAATAAATATACTGTCTCAGGTTGTAGACAAAACTCATCTTGGGCTATAGCCACCCCCAAATGGAAAAGGCATCCAGTGGAAACTCCTTAAACAAAGGAAATATACCCATGAAGTAAATCAATTCACTCACCTCAATGATGGATAGGGTCCTCAACTGAAAGCCAGAAGAAAGTCACCTGAGGTCATACCATAGGGAAAAATAAGAGGACTTAAGTAGCCCCATGTAGGATATTATTTTCTCAGAACCATCAAGTAATTCTGGTAAACAATTCCAAACAAGAAGTTCCTTGTTTGTGAAAAAGTCCAGATATATTTGGACAAAAATCCCAAATGGAAAGTCATTTACCCCTTCCACAGTTGGCAGTCGCCATCCTCAAGACCAGAGTCAAATGAGGATTACAAGCCTCTCAGACTGAGGGGTGGGATGTCTTTGGGAGAAAACACCCAAGTCCAGACTCAGAGATGCTCAGTCAAAATGCCCTCAACTATTCCTTGTTTAGATGAAGTCTTTCTGCTTGCTAATTCAACTTCTGTGTGAACTCTTCATGTTAAATTTATCAGCTTCCTGCCTTCTACCTTCAAGTGTTGTACTGTTTAAACACAGCAGTGGTTCTCTACTAGGAATAATTTTGGACCCGAGAGACATACGGCAATATCTGGAAACGTTTGTTTGTCACAGCTGGGCACTACTAAATTGTACTAGGTAGAGACTAGTGATACTGTTAACATCCTACAACATAGAGGTTAATCTCCCACCATAAAGAATTATTGTGCCCAAAATGTCAATACTGTCAAGGTTGAGAAAATCTGAACTACAGGTTAATAAGACACCCAAGGATTTCACAGTGAAATGTGAAAGCTTTTTGTGCAAAATACTACTTTAATCTTTAATTTTTCAACTAAAGTTCATTAGTTAAGGCTGATATTTATCCTGTTTTCTTTATATTCCTTGTATTTTCCAAACTTCTAAGATGAACTTATATTGATTTTTCTGATTTTATTTTAAAATAAAATAAATAAAATAAAAACCATTATCCTTTCCTTTTTCTGTAATAGTCTATTTGCCTAAAGACAATTCCTGCACGTTGGCACTGTATATTTTTTCTACTCATATTTTATTCTTTATTGCTCTGTATCTGGAGTAGGAGTGACCAAAACTTGAGTTTACTGCACGATCTTAACTGGAAGCCCAATTTCATATCAGAATTCAAGAGAAATTACTGAGTAATAGTAAAGCAAGTTTTATACAAAACAAACTATTTTCTGATATTCTATTTTCAGAGTCAATCATTTTACAAATCCGTACAATATTAAAATGTGTGATTCAGATATTTACACTATTTAAAATGTTTTTGTCATAAAAGGCAAAGGAAAGGAAAAGAGAAGTAATCAGTAGCAGCAGCACTACAAGCAAAGAGACAGAATAAACAGAAAGAGAAAAACAGAGATGATACAGATAACGGAAAGAGAAGCAGATAACTAGTGATTCCTAAAACACTGTGCCAGAGGGAGGACAGTCTGACAGCCTCCCCTGCAGCCTCATTTGTATATCCATATACCACTTACCTATCTGTCTGTGCTCTGCAGCCAGCAATGATTACCCTGACTCCTTATCAAAAAGTCACTCCTTATCAATTGATTAAATTAAACTAATCATGGTGATCCTATCTCCCTTGCCCACTGACTGGCAGGCCTATCAATTTGACCCAATGAAAAGAGTTTCTGGGGGGGAAGAGGTTCTGGGGGGGGAAAAAAGGCCTTTCTTATTTTTAAAAGAGAACCATGGGAAGCCAGACCATATCTCTGGCATCTGGAACAACAGATGCCTAATGCTAATGGCAGCTTTAATTCCGGAAAAAGCAGGCATCGCATAGCAGAGTGGAAAAGCAGAAAGAACTCAGGGCCTTATACATCATTGAATTGTGTGACCAGTGCTAGAGCTCATTCTAATTCTGCACTTCATCTTATATTAGCTGAAAAAAAATTCTTATTATTTAAGCCACTTTGAGTTGGATTTTCTGTTATTTACTACTGAAAATATAGAAAGGAACAACAAAAAAAATTAAAACCTCACATGTTCACACTACTCACAGATAATCATAATCATGGTTATCAATTTATCATATTTCTTCCTAATCCTTTTTTTTTTTTTAAGATATTATTTATTTATTTGTCAGAGACAGAGCGAGAGAGAGAGTAAGCGAGCACAGGTAGACAGAGTGGCAGGCAGAGGGAGAAGCAGGCTCCCTGCTGAGCAAGGAGCCCGATGTGGGACTCGATCCCAGGATGCTGGGATCATGACCTGAGCCGAAGGCAGCTGCCCAACCAACTGAGCCACCCAGGTGTCCCTCCTAATCCTTTTATATGTGCATTTTTTAAAGATTTATTTATTTATTTTTCACAGAGAGAGAAAGAAAGAGTGAGCACTGGCAGATGGAGGCAGAGTGAGAAGCAGGCTCCCTGCCGAGCAAGAAGCCTGATCTGGGACTCGATCCCAGGAATGCGGGGATCATGACCTGAGCCCAAGGGAGCTGCTTAACCAACTGAGCCACCCAGGCGTCCCTTATATGTGCATTTTAAGAAAAATATTTGTCTGCAAACAATTCTAAATCCTTTTTAAAAATAAACATTATTTTAAATAGCTACTTAGTATTTATTTGTATGAATGAATCATCACTTAGCTTGTTTTATTGGTGAATATGTAGATTGTTTCCAATAAATCACTACTATCAATAATTCTGTAATGAATATCTTTGCTTAAGAAAAAAATCACATATGTGTTGAGGATACTATGTTAGGATAGATTCTTAGAACAGGAAGTACTAAGTTAAATAATACGAACTTTTACAGTTCCTGATACTTACTGACAAACTTTTACTCAGAAGTATTATGTCAATTCACACATATTTCTCTGCACACAAGAGAAGCCTTGATAATTTCTCAAAGTAAGAAACAACAAATGTTGGAGAGGCGGTAAAGAAAGGGGATTCCTCTTACACTGTTGGTGGAAATGCAAGGTGGTGCAGCCACTCTGGAAAACAGTGTGGCAGTTCCTCAAAAAAAATTAAAAATAGAGCTACCCTATGACCCAACAATCACACTACTGGGTATCTACCCCAAAGATACAGATGCAGTGAAAAGAAGCACCACGTGCACCCCAATGTTCATAGCAGCAATGGCCACAATAGCCAAACTGTGGAAAGAGCAGAGATGCCCTTCAACAGACGAATGGATAAAGATGTGGTCCATATATACAATGGAATACTACTCAGCCATCAGGAAGGATGAATACCCAACTTCTGTATCGACATGGATGGGACTAGAGATTATGCTAAGTATGCTAAGTCAAGCAGAGAAAGTCAATCATCATATGGTTTCAGTTATTTGAGGAACATAAGGAATAGCATGGAGGACATTAGGAGAAGGAAGGGAAAAATGAAGGGGGGTCGGATTCAGAGCGGGGAGATGAAACATGATAGACTACGGACTCTGAGAAACAAACTGAGGGTTTTAGAGGGGAGGAGGATCGGGGGATGGGTATTAAGGAGGGCACCTACTGCATGGAGTGCTGGGTTTTAATATGCAAACAATGAATCATGGAACACTATATCAAAAACTAATGATGTACTGTATGGCGACTAACATAACATAATAAAAAAATGGTACTGTATAAGGTTCTTAGAATCAAATTTTTAAACAAAATCCTGAGATAACTGAAGCAAATATCTTAAAAGAAAAAAAGAAGACATGAATCAATCACTAATAAAATAAGTCTAACCTCAACAACAAAAAGACAACCCACTGTAGAAATGGGTAAAGCATTTGGTGGATAGCTCTACAAAGAACAAATCCAAATGGCCAATAAGAACATGAGAAGAGATGCCCAATATCTTTCATCATTATGGAAATGGAAATGGTAACCACAATGAGATACTATTTCACACCTACTAGGATAGCTATGTTAAAAAAAAAAAAGCAACAGAAAAAAACAGTGTTGGCAAGGATGTGGAGCGATTAGAGCCTTTGGACATGCAGCTGCTGTAGAAGACAATCTGGCATTTCCTCAAAAAACTAAACACAGAATTACTGTAGGATCCAGCAATTCCATTCCTAGATACACACCCAAAAGGAATGAAAGCAGCATCTCAAACAGAAATTTGTGCACCAATGTTCACTGCAGCATTACTCACAACAACCTAAAGTTGAAAACCACCCATGTCCATTAAAAAAATGAATGGATAAAAAAAATGTCAGATACACATACAATGGATTATCATTTGCCCTTAAAAAAGAATGAATTCTGTATAACCTGTTGCAGCATAGATGAACCTTTAAAACATTATGCTAAATGTAATAAGCCAGACACAAAAGGACAAATATTGTACAATTCTGAGCATACCAAATATCTAGAAGAGGTAAATTTCATAGAGACAGAAAGTAGAGGTTACTAGGAACTAGGGGGAAGGTACAACAGAAAATTACTGCTTAATGGGCACAAAGTTTCTGTTTGGGATGAAAGTTTTGGAAATAGTGGTGATGGTTGCACAACACCGTAAATGTAACTAATGCCACTGGACTGTATGCCTAAAAAAGGTCGGGGGCACCTGGGTGGCTCAGTGGGTTAAAGCCTCTGCCTTTGGCTAAGGTCATGATCCCGGGGTCCTGGGATCGAGCCCCGCATCGGGCTCTCTGCTCAGCAGGGAGCCTGCTTCCTCCTCTCTCTCTGCCTGCCTCTCTGCCTACTTGTTATCTCCGTCAAATAAATAAATAAAATCTTAAAAAAAAAAGGTGTTTTTCTGCTCTAGAATCATCTAAGACCATATGTTACAGTTAGCTGTCATGTCTCTTTAGTCTTCTTTAATTTTTGTCTTCCATTACCTTGACATTTTTCTTTTTAATGCAGGCTAGTTATTTTGTAGACTATCTCTCAATTTGGGTTCATCTAATATTTCTTCAAGATTTTTGGCAAGAATACCATAGACGTAATTTAGGAAGCATAGGATACTGATGTGCTCCATCACTGTGACATTTAACTTACTTCATTTGGTCAAGGTAGTGTCTGGCAAATTTTTCCACTATGAAGTTATTACTACTTTATAATTAAAATGTATCTTATGGAGAGATATTTAAAGACTTAAGTAAATATCCTGTTTCCCATCAAACTTTCACCCACTAGTTTAGATCCACTGAGTTTTGCATGAATCGATTATTGCTATGATGGCTGCCAAACGATAATTTTCTATCATTCATTCTACACTTACTGGTTATCATTCTATTTTAAAAGAAAGAGTGTTTCCTTTTCTGTATTAGTATACTTCTATCAGTATGCACTGGTGCATTCTTATTTTATTCCATATGTTATAATCCATTGCTATATTGCTGAAGGCTTAAATCACTCCAGAACTGGCCAGTGGACAGAGAAAGCCCTTCAAACCCACTTCTGTGTCCTTATGACAAACTTTCTGACACAAGATATCCCAGGTTCATCTTGTACTCTTCTAGCCTTACTTACAGAATTAGGCAGAATTTCTCTAAGGAACCCTGGTTCCTTTTACTGGAAAACACTATATAGAAACTAATATCTGGGCACTAACCGTGCTCATGGCTTACTAGGATGTCATTGCTGCTAACCCTTCTCAGTGGACAGAGTAGGGAAAAAGTATATTCTATTAACTATGTATCTATATTAAAAGCCATGTCTTGGGGTGCCTGGGTGGCTCAGTGGGTTAAAGCCTCTGCTTTCGGCTCAGGTCATGATCCCAGGGTACTGGGATGGAGCCCCACATCGGGCTCTCTGCTCCGCGGAACAGAGAGCCTGCTTCCTCCTCTCTCTCCCTGCCTGCCTCTCTTGCCTACTTGTAATCTCTGTCTGTCAAATAAATAAAATATTAAAAAAATAAAAAATAAAAAAATAAAAGCCAAGTCTTCAATACTGATATGTTCCATTCCAATCTAATCCATTAGGGTTTAATCGCACTTCTCCCTTTTCTGTATTATGTAACTCCCTACTCCAACAGTAAGAAAACATGACTCCAATAAACCATAGCATATTTGCTTTTGCTCGCATTTTATTTTTAAGATTTTTGGTTTTTGGGCGCGTGGGTGGCTCAGTGGGTTAAGCCTCTGCCTTTGGCTTGGGTCACAATCTCAGGGTCCTGGGATCGAGTCCCGCATCGGGCTCTCTGCTCAGCGGGGAGCCTGCTTCCCCCATCTCTGCCTGCCTCTCTGCCTACTTGTGATCTGTCATTGTGTGTCAAATAAATAAATAAAATCTTTAAAAAAAGAAAAGATTTTTGTTTTTCCAATTTTTACTGAAGCAATACACGATACCAAAAATTGGAACTACACAGAAAGACATACCTAAAGAAGTGTCATATCCCCCATCCTTTCCACAGCATTTCCACACAAGGCCCTGTAGATACCCAATCTCATTTGTTTCTGATATAGCCTTCTGGTGATTTTTTTGTGAAAATAAGCATATACATATTTTTTATTTCCCCTTCTTTCTTTTTTTTTTTTTAAATATATTTATTTGACAGAGAGAGAGATCACAAGTAGGCAGAGAGGCAGGTGGAGAGAGATGGGGAAGCAGGCTGCCCGCTGAGCAGAGAGCCCGATGAGGGCCCGATCCCGGGACCCTGAGATCATGACCTGAGCCAAAGGCAGTGGCTCAATCCACTGAGCCACCCAGGCGCCCCTCTTTTTTTTTTTTAAGATTTTATTTATTTATTTGACAGACAGAGATCACAAATAGGCAGAGAGGCAGGCAGAGAGGGGGGGGAACACAGGCTCCCTGCTGAGCAGAGATCCTGATGTGGGGCTCGATTCCAGGACCCTGAGATCATGACCTGAGCCAAAGCCAGAGGTTTAACCCACTGAGCCACCCAGGTGCCCTTCACCTTCTTTCTTATAAAAATGTAGTATATGGCAACTTCTCTTTTATACTGTTTTTTTTTTTAAAGACAATTTATCTTGGAAATCACTCTATATCAAATCATATTAATCTTATTCTTCTATTTTTTTTTAAGATTTTATTTATTTATTTGACAGGCAGAGATTACAAGTAGGCAGAGGCAGGCAGCAGGCAGAGAGAGAGAGAGAGGAGGAAGCAGGCTCCCTGCTGAGCAGAGAGCCCGATGCGGGGCTAGATCTCAGGACCCTGGGACCATGACCTGAGCCGAAGGCAGAGGCTTTAACCCACTGAGCCACCCAGGCGCCCCTTATTCTTTTAAAGTGGCATAGTACTCTATTATGTGGCTATATATACTACAGTCTATTCAAAAACTCTTTATGTACAGCCGTTTAAGTTTCCAATATTTAACAATCACAGCAGTGCAACAAATAGTTAAAAACCCTTTGTTTATTGTCAGAGATACTATCTTCAGAGTTAAGTCCTAGAAATGCGATCACAGAGTTTTATTAGATTTTGCCAAATTCTCTTCCATAATAGCCATAACAATTGAGATTCTCACCAGCAAAAGACAATGCAGAGAATGCCTGTTTCCCACAGCCTCACAAATTGAGTAAGTACTCACATTTCTTAATTTTAGTTATCGTGATAGGTGAGAAATGGTAACTTAGTATGGATTTAATTTTAATTTCTCTTACTCTGAATCAGGTTGAACATATTTTTCATGCCCCCAAAGGTCATTCTTATAGTGTGGTGTGTATGTGTGTGTGTCTGTGTGTGTGCAAACGCACAAATAAATTGTGATTGTGTTTTATCCATTTTTCTATTGAGTATTTGTCTTTTTCCCCCACCCAAGTTTTAAAGAGTTCTTTAGGTATTAGGGATATCAGACATTATATGTGATATATGTTGCCAATATATTAATTCACTATATTATTTTGCTTTGTCTTTCCTTACTGTGCCTTTTGCCATGCAAAATATATATATACATGTATATATATATATATATATATGAGATAATATTTTTATGAGGTAACATTTATCAATCTTGTATTACCTCTGGCAATACCTTCTTTTAGTACTTGTATGGTTATGTACTTTACATTTAGATTAGATCTCTGACCCATCTGGAGTTTATTCTTGTGTACGGTATCAAGTATAAATCTAATTTTTTCTTTATCAAAATGGCTATCCAGCTGTCCCAGCACAATTTTTTAAAAAATACATCTTTATTCCAGTAATTTGAGATACCATATACTTTATCATATACTAAATTGCCAAATGTAGGGGCGCCTGGGTGGCTCAATCATTAAGCACCTGCCTTCGGCTCAGGTCATGATCTCAGCATCCTGAGATCAAGCCCCACATCAGGCTTCCTGCTTAGCTAGGAGCCTGTTTCTCCCTCTCCCTCTCCCCTTCTCCCTCTGTGTTTCCCCCCTTGCTTGTGCTCTCTCCCTCTCAAATAAGTAAAATTTTTTAAAAAATAATAAATAAATAAATTGCCAAATGTATTTGAGTCTATTTCTGACCTTTCTTTTTTTTTTTCCACTGGCTTCTTTTCTTTCTCTCTCTTTTTTTTAAGATTTATATTTCAAAAAAAGAGATTTATTTATTTATTTGAGAGAGAGAGAGTATGTACATGAGCAGGGTGTAGGGGCAGAGGGAGGACAAGCACAGTCTTACACTAAGCATGAACCCCACTTGGTACTGGATCTCATGACCCTAAGATCAGGACCTGAGCTGAAACCAAGAGTCACTCAACTGACTGTGCCACCCAGGCGCCCCCCCACCCACACTGGTTTATCCTCTAATTGTATACCAGTAATATACTGTTTCAATTATAGAGGCTTCACAGTATTTTTAATATCTGTTAGGGAAAATTGTGAACTCATGGCAATAAATTAGACAATTTAGATGAAGTGAAAAAAATTCCTTGAAAGACAAAAACTACCAAGGCTCAGTGCGCCTGGGTGGCTCAGTGCGTTAAAGCCTCTGCCTTCGGCTCAGGTCATGGTCTCAGGGTCCTGGGATCGAGCCCCACGTCGGGCTCTCTGCTCAGCAGGGAGCCTGCTTCCTCCTCTCTCTCTGCCTGCCTCTCTGCCTACTTGTGGTCTCTGTCTGTCAAATAAATAAATAAAATCTTTAAAAAAAACAAACAAAACAAAACAAAAAAAAAAAACTACCATGGCTCAGTTAAGAATTAAGTAACCTGTTTAGCCTTATCTCTATTAAGTAAGTTGAATTTGTTGTTGAAAACATTTCTACAAAGAAAACAACAGGCCCAAATGGCTTCACAGAAACATTACAACAAATACTTAAGGATGAAATTAGTCCATTCTCCACAAACTTCCAGAAAATTAAATAGGAGACACAATTTCCCAAATCATTTATAAGGTATAAGGGACACTCACACTTTGCAGAAGGAAATACAAAACGGTTTAACTACTTTGGAAAACAATTTGGCAATTTCCAATAAAACTAAACAGATACTCAAAATACCATCCAGCAATCCCGTTCCAAGACACTTCACAAATGAAATAAAAATATGTTCACCTAAAACCCTCTAGGCAAATATTTCTATAGCAGCTGTATTTGTAATAGCCAAAAACCCAAATGTCCTTTGGTGAATGGATGGATGGATGAATGAACGGCAGTATACACACACAACTGAATACTACTCATCAGTAAAAAGAAACTCAAACACACAACATGGATAAATCTCAAAAATATTACACTAGGTGAAAAAAGCCACTCAAAAGGTTACATAATGTATGCTTCATCTAAATGATATTCTCGGGGCACTTGAGTGGCTCAGTTGGTTAAATATCTGCCTTAGACTCAGGTCATGATCTCAGGGTTCTGGGATCAAACACTGTATCCAGTTCCTGGCTCCTCAGGGAGCCTGGTTCTCCCTCTCCCTCTGCCTGCCACTTCCCCTGCTTGTAAGCTTGCTCCTGCTCTTTCTCAAATAAATAAAATCTTAAAAATATATAAATAAATGATATTGTCAAAGAGAAAACTATAGGTAGAAAAAAATCAGTGATTGCCAGCAACTGGAAGTGGAAGAAGTGGTTTACTACAAAGTCAAGGTGAATTTCTGAGAGTGATCAAGCTATTCCATACCTTGATTGAGGTGGTGGTGGTAGTCACATGACTATTTTCACTTGTCAAAACTCCCAGAACTTTTTTTTAAAAAAAAAAAAAGGTGAATTTGACTGTATGTAAGCTACGCATTACCATACAAACACTAATCAAAGCAAAACTGGAACAGCTCTTTTATCATCAGACAAAGCTAACTTCAAATAAGGTATATTATCAGGAATAGAAGAGAGACATTACAAAATGATAAAAGAGCCAATTCACCAAGAACTCAAACAACCCTAAATGTTTTTGCATCCAACAACCGATCTTCAAAATACACAAAGTAAAAATTGATAGATCTTTTTTTTTTTTTAAGATTTTATCCAGAGAGAGTGAGCAGTGGCAGGCAGAGGCAGAGGGAGAAGCAGGCTCCCTGCCGAGCAAGGAGCCCGATGTGGGACTCGAACCCAGGACGCTGGGATCATGACCTGAGCCAAAGGCAGCTGCTTAACCAACTGAGCCACCCAGGCGTCCCAGAAATTGATAGATCTTTAAGTAGAAACAGACAAACCCATAATTACATGTGCCTACTTCAACACTTTTCTCTCATTAAGGGTTATCAGTATCTTCTTGATAAGGATATTAATATCTGTATCAATAAGTACAAAGATGAACATTATCAAACAACTTGACCTAACTGATATTTATAGATTATTCCATCCAACAGAACAATACACCTTTTTTTCAAAGCACATGGAATATTCACCAACCCAGACCACATTCTGGGCCATAAAACAAATCATATAAAGTATGTTTTCTAACCATAACTAGAATTAAACTAGAAACCAGTAACAACAAAAAAAAAAAATCAGGAAAAATCCCATATTTAGGGAAATTAATCAATACTTTTCTTAATTGTACATGGGTTAAAGGGGAACACAAAGGAAATTTTAAAATATTTAGAAGTTGGGGCACCTGGGTGGTTCAGTGGGTTAAAGCCTCTGCCTTCGGCTCAGGTCATGATCCCAGGGTCCTGGGATTGAGCCCTGCATCAGGCTCTTTGCTCGGCGGTGAGCCTGCTTCCCCCTCTGCCCGTCTCTGCCTGCCTCTCTGCCTGCTTGTGATCTCTGTCTGTCAAATAAATAAATAAAATCTTTAAAAATAAAATAAAATATTTAGAAGTTTATAAAAGTCAAAATATAACATTTGAAATGTATATGAACCAGTTAAACAGTGTTAGAAGGAAATGTAAAGCACTAAATGCTTACAACAGAAAAGAGGACCTCAAACCAATAATCTAAGTTTCTACCTTAAGAACCTGCAGAAAGAAAAAAGAAACTGCAAGTTAAACACAATATTAGATAAGAGCAGACATCAATGAAATTGAAACAGAAAAGAGAGAAGAAAAAATAAAATCAAAAGTTGGTTGTTTGAAAAGAAAAGTGGATAACCTCTAGCCAAGCTGATCAAGAAAAAAAAGATAGTAGACATAACATCAAAATCAGGAACAGAGAGACTACCACTACACATCCTAAAAGGTCTAAAAAGACATTAAAAGAAAAATATAGGAGTATCGTGACCTTTATGCCAATAAATTTGATAAATGAGATGAAATGGACAAAATTTCTTTGAAAGAAAAACATTACCAAAGCTCTCCCTAAAGAAATACATATAATCTGGGGCACCTGGGTGGCTCGGTGGGTTAAGCCTCTGTCTTCGGCTTAGGTCATGGTCTCGGGGTCCTGGGACAGAGCCCTGCATTGGGCTCTCTGCTCAGCGGGGAGCCTGCTTCCCTTCCTCTTTCTCTGCCTCTCTACCTATTTGTGATCTCTCTCTCTCTAATAAATAAATAAAATCTTTTTTTTAAATTTATTTGACACAGAGAGATCACAAGTAGACAGAGAGGGAGGCAGAGAGAGAGAAAAGGAAGCAGGCTCCCTGCTGAGCAGAGAGCCTGATGCGGGACTCGATCCCAGGACCCTGAGATCATGACCTGAGCCGAAGGCAGCGGCTTAACCCACTGAGCCACCCAGTCACCCCTAAATAAATAAAATCTTAAAAAAAAATACATACAATCTGAATAGCCCCATATCTATTAAAGAAACTGAGTTGGTACTTAAATGCCTTCCAACAAAGAGAAATCCAGACATAGACTGCTTCACTGTCACTCTAGCAAACATTTAAGACAGAACACCAATTCTATACGAAGTCTTCTAGGAAAGAGAAGAGGGAATAGCTCCCAACTTGTTTTGAGGCCAGCATAACCCTGATACCAAAAAAAGACAAAAGCACTGCAAAAAAAAAAAAAAAAAGAACAATAATAACAAAGACCAACAGCCCTCATGAACAGAGCAAAAATCCTTAACAAAAATTAGCATATTGAATCTAGTAACATGTAAAAAGGTTAATACATCATGACCATGTGGGGTTTACCCCAGGAATTCAAAAGCTAGCACAACATTCCAAAGAGTCAATGTAATTCACCATATTGACAGATAAAATCTTGGGCTGTGGAACCCAGAAATTAAGGCAGGTTAAGAGGTATACCCTCGATATTTTAGGTGCCTGTGACACTACTCTGCACAACTCCACAACTCTGCACATCATTTACACTGTAGTCATTGTATTCTACATGAATGATACCCCTCAAACTGTAAAATGTAGTGGTATTGCAAATGTGTAAAATGGTTGACCAAAAGGCAATTAGACTTTGTGCTGGACTAAAAGAAATAAAAGATCCAGATGAAGAGATTTTTTACCTTCCAGACATTCCACTTGGCCTTGTTCACACCTGAAATATTCTGTTTAGTCCTGACCTTGATACTTCCAGGGGGAACAATGAATTTCACCAAAGAACCAAAGCAATAATGGCAAAGAGTTCTAGACATTTCATACAAAAAGAGTTGAGGGCGCCTGGGTGGCTCAGTGGGTTAAGCCGCTGCCTTCGGCTCAGGTCATGATCTCAGGGTCCTGGGATCGAGTCCCACGTCAGGCTCTCTGCTCAGCAGGGAGCCTGCTTCCCACCCTCTCTCTCTCTCTCTGCCTGCCTCTCTACCTACTTGTGATCTCTGTCAAATAAATAAATAAAATCTTTAAAAAAAAAAAAAAAGAGTTGGAAAAAACTGGAAGGCATACACTACACTTCAGTAATTTGCTTATATCTTCTATGTCCTGAAGACTGCCAATCCCTGAGGGCAGAATCCATGCCCTATTTATCTTTGTATTCCCGATACCTATCACTGGTCCTGGAACTGGTAAGTACTCATGTATGAAGGATTCAAGAACAGGAAAAACCAAATTTTAATCACAGAAATCAGAAAGTGGGAAGAAATGATTAGATGGGGCACTACAGCACTGTTACTTTTTTTTTTTAATAATTTTTTATTAACATATAATGTATTATTAGCCCCAGGGATACAGGTCTGTGAATTGCCAGGGTTACACACCTCACAGCACTCACCATAGCACATACCTTCCCCAATGTCCATAACCCAACCACCCTCTCCCTCCCTCCCCTCCCTTCCCAGCAACCCTAAGTTTGTTTTGTGAGATTAAGAGTCTCTTATGGTTGGGGCACCTGTGTGGCTCAGTGGGTTAAGCCGCTGAGCCTTCGGCTCAGGTCATGATCCCAGTGTCCTGGGATCAAGCCCCACATCGGGCTCTCTGTTCTGCGGGGAGCCTGCTTCCTCCTCTCTCTCTCTGCCTGCCTCTGCGTACTTGTGATCTCTGTCTGTCAAGTAAATAAATAAAATCTTTAAAAAAAAAAAAAAGAGTCTCTTATAGTTTGTCTCCCTCCCAATCCCATCTTGTTTCATTTATTCTTTTCCTACCCCCCCAAACCCCCCACATTGCCTATCAACTAGCACTGTTACTTCTTATAGCATAATGTGTCAAATGTGACCCTTTACCCCATAGCTATCAGCTTTGTATCTCATTAGCCTGAATTGGGGACAGGCCAATTTTTTACTGGTATATACTAATTAGAGCTCTCCTGGACTGGGAGTCAGTCAAACCATGGAGTCTGACTCTGGAGGAAGATGGAAAGAACAATGGAGAAACAATCATAATACCCACTAGCCCCTACCTACCTAACTAGCCAAATACATCAGCATTTAAACAAAGTGAGAAACATCACAACAAGATGGTTCTCATGTCCAGAAATGATGTAAAAAATATTAGCAACTATGTTAGGTAATAGAAGAAACACCTAAGCTTCACAAATAATCTAAATTATAGATGTAATGCTCTTTCAATGAAAGAGGTATTCCTAAAAAACTCTGAAAACAAATTCTGAAGGCAATCATACATTCCAACAACTTGTATTATAATTTCAGAGGAAAAGAAATTCCCCAAGTAAACTAAACAATTTACTGGCAAATGAAATTTAAAAATCTTAGCAGACAACAGGAAAACACATGCTGCAAAAGGACATATTGCCTGTTAAACATAACTCATAATGCAGACAAGAACTACACCCTGGATAAGTCAGGCCCCTTCCCTCAGCCTTGGTTTCCTCATCTAGAAAATAATAAATACATGGGTAAATAATAAAATAGATGGTCTCTTCTGCTAAATAAAAAGTTTGGGTATTTTCTAAGTTTGTTAGGCATTAGACATGCTTATTAGACATTGACAGAATATCCAATATAGTACACTGCAATCTGATACAAGCCTTTCTCAGACTTTACTATAAGTTAACAAATTAAGGAATCCTATTCCTCTAAACAAAATAGAACATATCTTCGGGCGCCTGGGTGGCTCAGTGGGTTAAGGCCTCTGCCTTCGGCTCAGGTCATGGTCTCAGGGTCCTGGGATCGAGCCCCGCATCGGGCTCTCTGCTCAGCAGGGAACTTGCTTCTTCCTCTCTCTCTCTGCCTGCCTCTCTGACTACTTGTGATCTCTGTCTGTCAAATAAATAACTAAAATCTTTAAAAAAATTTTTTTTAAAAATAAAATAAAATAAATAAATAAATAAAATAGAACATATCTCTATCAGATTTTTAAATGCAGTTCTTCACAGTATATGCCCTTACCTAGTCTTCACAGACTCAATTTTCATAAAACCTCATACTTACTTAACATAGACATAAGATTATATGAGGTCTGATATGTACCATGGGAACTTCACAGCGTTTTTTTCCACAAGAAGAAAATACATACTTACATAATAATAAAGGCCCATTTAAACATATTTACAGGCAAAATCAATGCCAAAATATCTAACAACTCCATAAAATAAGAGAGTGGTGTGGAGGAATATTTAGACAATTACTGCTTTTCTCCAAAAGTCACATTTTTAAAGGCTCTAATGCATACACAACAAAGAATCAATAGAAATTCTGTGAAAATAGACACATACAATGAAACTGCATACCAACCTTTTTTCAGCCGGGGTTTCTGAGATTCAGCAGATGCAGGAAAGGGAGTTCTCTGAAAACAGAGAAGTCTATGTTAAACCATCACCATAAATCTTGCTAACTTAAAAAAGCATTCAAACAACCATTATCTGCAGCTCTCCAATCATGCAATTAATCCATTAACTACATACAGGCACAAAGAAAAATTAAAAATCATTTTTAATATGGTTTAAGAAGCAAATGTCAAGTCTTACATTTGCTATCCAAACTATTAATAATGTGTAATGTATATCTATAATATATACTTATGTGTAATATATAATTATACATATTTTTAAGGTTTTATTTATTTATTTGAGAGAGAGCATGAGCAGGAGGAGGGAGACGGTGAGGGAATCTCAAGCAAACTCTAGACAGAGTGAGGAGACTGATATGGGGCTTGATCCCATGACCCTAAGCTCATGACCCAAGCAGAAACCAAGAGTCAGACATTTAACCAACTGAGCCACCTAGACACCCTGTGTAATATATAATTATAATGCAAATGTGCACAAAAAATGTACTAAGTTCTTAGACACTGCATATTAGCATTATACTTAATGCTATACATCTTAACAACCAAACCAAAAAAGTAGTAACATTGATAAAAAGAAGTTTATGAGGTCATCTATACAGAAATTACCTAGCACTCAACTCAAGGAGTTGGGTTTTTGTTTGTTTTTTAAGATTTACTTAATTCAGAGAGGGAGAGAGCAAGTATGAACAAGGGGGAGGGGCAAAGGGAGAGGGAGAGAGAATCCTCAAGCAGACTCCCTGCTGAGCATGTACCCTGATGCAGGGATTGATCCCAGGACCCTGAGATCATGACCTAAACTGAAATCAGAGTTGCTGCTTAACCAAATGAGTTACTCAGCACCCCTAAGAGGGAGTTTTTTTTAAAGGGACATTATTGAATACAGTAAATACTATCTTGTGCTCTAACTTTACAGGAAATCTTCAAATGGATTTTTCTTATAACTACTTCCTATGTTACATATGATATGGTAAGATATAAGCAAAAATAATGGTTGAAAATTTCCAGAAGTAATGAGACACTAATCTTTAGATTCATAATGCTCAACCAATCCTGACCAGGTTAAATGAAAATAAACCCACATTTGCATATATCACAAGGACCTACAACCAGAGACAAAAGTTCTTAAAAGCATCCAAAAAAAAAAAAAAAGTATCACCAGATGAGCTATACAGAAAGGACAATTAGACTGACAGCTGGCATCTCAACAACTGAAAATGGTAAATAATATCACATAAAGACATGATAAGAAAAATCACTCCCATGTCTCAGATGCTAAGTAAAATGAATGTTAATCTAAACACAAAGTCAGCAAACTATGACCTACAGGTCAAACAAATCCAGCCCATTTTTATATGGCCAACAAACTAAGAATGTCTTTTACATTTTTAAAAAAGATTTTATTTATTTACTTATTTATTTAGAGAGAGAGAGAGCAAGTGAGCAGGCATGCTTGTGTGAGCAGGCAAGAGCACAGGGGGAAAGAATCTAAAGTAGACCAGGGAGCCTGATGCAGGGCTCAATCCCACGAGCATGAAATCATGACCTGAGTCAAAACCAAGAGTCAGACACTCAAAAAATAGGGCTACCGAGGCATCCGTGTTTTTACATTTTTAATGATTTTTACATTTTTTAATATTTTTTAACTCCTGAAAATTGTATAAAATTCAAATTTAAGTGTCTAAAATAAAATTTTATCAGAACACCATCACACACACGTTTATTTATTGTCTATGGTTGTTTCCACACTACAACTGCATAGCTGAGTTACTTGCAACAGAGACTGGCTCACAAAGCCCAAAATATTTATTACTGGCCCTTTTTAAAAATAGTTTGCCAACCTCAGATCTAAACTCTTACATCTATCAAAACTAATTTTCATGGCACCTGGCTGGCTCAGTTGGAAGAGAATGTGACTTTTGATCTCAGTGTTTTATGTCTGAGCCCCATGCTGGGTGTAGAGATTACTTAAAGAAAAAAAAAAAAAAAAACTTAAAAAAAATGTTGTTTAAATAAACTTTTTAAAGGATACACATTAGGAAAAAGGAAAGGAACCCCAGGGGTACCTGGTTGGCTCAGTCGTTAGGTGTCTGCCTTTGCTTCAGGTCATGATCCCAGGTCCTGGGATCAACCCCTGCATCAGGCTCCCTGCTCCATGGGAAGCCTGTTCTCCCTCTCCCACTCCCCCTGTTTGTGTTCCCTCTCTCACTGTGTCTGTCAGAAAAATAAATAAAATCTTAAAAAAAGAAGAACCCCAGAATGAAGGAGTGGAATGAGCAAAGGAATTGGTAAAATATGGTAGTATTCTAAACATCCACTGATTAAATAAAACAGAAGTGTAATTTGTGGTGTTGAGAAACACAAAAACTACAAAACTGAACAATAGTTGCATGAACTGGCAGAAGGCAATGGGTAATAAAGCATTTGATAATCCCTACATTACTGAATTTTAAATTTGAACTTTCAGTTGAATATGTAATATTAGAAAATTGTATATAACTTACAAGTAATTAAATGAGAAGAGGAGAGAGAAAAAAAGAAACTCAGCAAAAAAGAAAAAAAGAAGGCAGAAAAGAAGGAGAAAAAAATCAAATTCTCCAGTTAAATTATCAGGATAGATGTTTTTATTTATTTTTTTTAATATTTAATTTATTTATTTGAGAGAGAGACAGTGAGAGAGAGCATGATTGAGGAGAAGGTCAGAGGGAGAAGCAGACTCCTCATGGAGTTGGGAGCCCGATGTGGGACCTGATCCCGGGACTCCAGGATCATGACCTGAGCTGAAGGCAGTCGCTTAACCAACTGAGCCACCCAGGCGCCCCAGGATAGATGTTTTTAAAAATCTAGATGTATGCTATTTATATAAAGACACATCTAAAACAGAAAAGCAAAGTAAATGATAGAAAAATTTACACCAGGAAAACAGAAACAAAAAGAAAACTAAAGTAGCAATATTAACATTAAACAAAACAGACTTCAAGAGAAAAAGCTTTATAAGGGAAATTAAAATGAATTAAGATAGAAGACTAAAATGAACAAGGCAAATTTAAAAAACCTCTAGAGAAAATATAGGCTAGGGAAAGATTACTTCAGGAAGATATAAAAGCACAAACCAATTGAGAAAAGATCTAAATACTCAACTACATTAAAATTAAGAACTTCTGTTCCAAAAAGGAAGGGAAGACAGAAAACTAAGAGCAGATATTTGCAATATAAAACTAAAAAAAAAAAGAAAGAAAAAAAAAGATAAGGATTAACAGTCAGAAACTGTAATTACAAAACAAACAGTAAAAAGAAAATAAGAAAAACACCGAAGTAGAAAAATAAGCAAAACATGGGGCTCCTGGGTGGCTCAGTCAGTTAAGTGTCTGCCTTAGGTTCAGGTCATGATCCCAGGGTCCTGGGATGGAGCCCCACATCAAGCTTCCTGCTCAACCAGGAGTCTGCTCCTCCCTCTACCTCTACCCCTCCCTCTTCTTCTGTCCCTCCCCCACCCCCACCCCCACCCCCGTTCTCCCTCACTAGCTCTGCTCTCTCAAATAAATAAGTAAAAATTCTTAAAAAAAGAAAAATAAGAAGAAAGAAAAAGCAGCAAAACATATGAACCAGGCATTGAACAAAAAAGGAAAAGGGACAACCACTACTGCCTCCACCTCATTAATAATCAGGTAAATGTCAGTTAAATTAACATTAAGACTTGGGATGCCTGGGTGGCTCAGTTGGTTAAGTGACTGCCTTCAGCTCAGGTCAGGATCCCAGTGTCCTGGGATCAAGCTGTGCTCAGCTGGGAACCTGCTTCTCCCTCTCCCTCGGCCTGCCCCTCCTCCTCTGCTTGCACTCTCTCTGTCAAATAAAGAAATAAAAACTTTTTTTAAAAAAGTCTCAATTTAAAAAAATCAGGGGCACCTGGGTGGCTCAGTCGTTGGGCGTCTGCCTTTGGTTTGGGTCATGATCCCAGAGCCCTAGGACCAAGCCCCGCATGGGGCTCCCTGCTCAGCGGGAGGCCTGCTTCTCCCTCTCCCTTTGTCCCTGCTTCAGTTCCTTCTCTCACTGTGTCTCTGTCAAATAAATAAATAAAATCTTTAATAAAAAAAAAAAAAATCACCCAATAAGTATTAGCGAGATAACATGCCTGACAGACCCCTACCATCATCTAAAGGAAAGTGATCTTGCAATAACCAAACTTTTTGTCTAGTATAACTTCCCTGTTCCATTCCTTTCTGCCTAAGAAAGCCTTCCATTTTGTACAGAATGAATGCTGTAATCATTAATTAAGTCACTAATTGATTAATTCATTAATCACTGAATAAGGCCAAGAAGATCTTTAAAGTCTATTCAGTTAAATTGTTTTTTAACACTCCACTCCATATCTAGCTTTTTAAAAATGTATACCATCCCCATCAACATATATAGTGCTAACACTTTTTTTTTTAAGATTTTTAAAATTTATTTATTTATCAGAGAGAGAGAGAGGGAACACAAATAGGGGGAGTGGAGGAGGGAGAAGCAGGCTCCCCACTGAGCAGGGAGCCCAATGTGGGGCTCGATCCCACAACCCTGGGATCATGACCTGAGCTGACGGCAGACAACGACTAAGCCACGAAGGCACACCCAGTGCTAATAACACTTTTTTATAGCTGCATAATAATCATCAGAATGGAAGTATAAGAATTCATCTATTACCCTATTAACGGGTATTCACCTTGTCTCTGGCATTTTGTCATTATAAACAATATTGCAATGAATACCCTTGCACTATATGCCTATATTCTGCTTTTATTTCAGTGGGATACTGGTCTGTTGACTGAATGAGTCAATTTTATTACAAGATACCACATCGCTTCCAAAAAGGGCAGAAATTCAAATCTCCCTGCAGCAGTAATGTGAAAAGCTGAAATTAGTACAAATACAACACTGCCAGCAATAAACTTGACAATAATGAAAATGAACAGCTAACTTCAGGTTCAAGTGCTACGGTCATACTGAAACAAAACAGCCATTCTCTTTAGAACACTATTAGATTCAAAAGTACTGGACAATTCTGCCATCACAGAAATCAAGTTCATATTCTATTTATGATCATACCTGCAATGAGCACTAGAGAATAAGCTCTATTTACAACACAGTGTTAGCAGTATTACGTACATTTCTGTAGGTGAAGTATTTTCTTTCATATGTTTCTAAAAATCAAAAACCCAGTAACACTAATCATGCTATTTATTTTTTTTTAATTTACAGTTTAAAAGTCTTTGCTTTGGGCCTCCTTCCCTGTATTCAGAATTGTATTACACCAAAAATAATTTGACTTCTCTGGACATGAAAAGAGAACAGAAAACAAAACCCGCTGATAAGACAGTACTGGCTGGCCTTGCTCCTTAATGGCCAAAACTAAGTTGTAAAACCGTCAGCCCAAAACTGCTATTTTGTCTCCTGTATTTTCCAGGGTGTTTTTCAAAACAATATGTTCCAAATAAATAACTAATAAAGTCATTCTTTTTTTTTTTAATTTTTTTTTTTTTTTTTTTTTTTTTTTTTTTTTTTTTTTTTTTTTTTTTTGACAGAGATCACAAGTAGGCAGAGAGGCAGGCTGGGCGGGGCGGGGCGGGGGAGGGGGAGGGAAGCAGGCTCCCGGCTGAGCAGAGAGCCCGATGCGGGGGCTCGATCCCAAGAACCTGGGATCATGGGGCGCCTGGGTGGCTCAGTGGGTTAAGCCTCTGCCTTCGGCTCAGGTCATGATCCCGGGGTTTTGGGATCCAGACCCACGTTGGGCTCTCTGCTCTGCAGAGAGCCTGCTTCCTCCTCTCTCTCTGCCTGCTTCTCTGCCTACTTGTGACCTCCGTCTGTCAAATAAATAAATAAAATCTTTAAAAAAAAAAAAAAAAGAACCTGGGATCATGACTGGAGCCGAAGGTAGAGGCCCAACCCACTGAGCCTGATAAAGTCATTCTAACAAATGAGTAGAACGTGCTTTGAAACCCAACATTCAAGCAAAGTAGACACGTTTTCACACTTACAACTTTACAGAAATTAGATCCAATTATAAATATACACTTCATAAATAACTACCACTAGGTTATCCCGAATATCTGGGCTACTTTGTATTAGCAGTTCTGTGGAGTCTAATTAATGCCTACCTCAAGCTTCAGCTGAATCCCCAAACAGCACTTTCCCAAACTAAATTACAACAGAGAAAACATGGTCCCGACCCACCGGCAGAAGGCAGTGACGCTCAAAGTTTCCAGGCTTTGTCATAGTCAACTCCTAATCCAGGGGATTAACACAAACTGTCTCTGCACAAACGGTAGTGCTTCCTTTCCAAAACTCATGAGAAGGAAAGGATAGGCCTAAGAAAAGAGCTATTTCTGATGAAAATCTCCCTTTTTCGACCAGCGCACCCCAAGAGGGACCACAAGCCCAGCACAGGCCCAGCGCTGCAAAGAAGTCCGCCTTGCGCAGGCGGTCCAGCTCCCCGGAGCGGGGCTATGTCGCCCCGCGCACCCCGAGCGGCTCCAGAGCCGGCTCCGCATTTCCCAAGGGACAGCCGCCCGCCAGCCTGCCTCGCCTCTCCGCTCTGCCCCGGGCGGCCCTGCCCCACCTGGCGGCCGGGACATTAAAGAGAATCTCTGCGCTCACCATCGCACGTCTCTCCTCAGCCATCTTGGCTCCGCCCCCCGCTTCGCGGCCGGAAGTTGGCGGTTTCCCAGACGACCAGGCAAACGGAAGTCACGGAGCAGGGGAAGCTGGGAGGAGCCTGAGCGGGGAACTAAAGCGGTCGGCGGGCTGGACGCTTCACTTGGGAGGGTTTTCGGGAAACCTGGACGGGGTGGGGTGCTGCTTCACCGACCACTTGACGCGGTGGGCCGGGTGAGGGAATACAGAGGCAGTTCTCTTCCTCTAGGGCAACCCCTGACGGCCCTGGGCACTGCTAGAGAAGCTCGGGACCGCGCTGGCTGGAATGGCCAGACATAGCTGGGAAGGCCGGGCAGTCCTCCCAACACTTTGCGTTTATTTCAGCCCTTCCGGGAGTCCTGGTCCCCATACCCTAGGGTAGAGAACCCCATTCTCGACTTTCACAAAAACCTCGTTTCTTAGCTTTCCCTGAGGTCTTCGCCTAATCAGGCTCCCAATCTTTACGCCACAATTTGCAAATCCGCTGCGGGTGGGCTGCATGTGATGTTTTTATTGGAAATACGTAAAAAACAGGAGATTTCACAAGAAAGCCAGAAACCTTGCCTCGGGGCATGTAAAGATACAATGGACTTCCATTCCCAAATGTCAGTAAAACAGATGTGAAAAACCGCTTGGACTGTCCATAGGTTCGCCATTTTGCCACAATCCACTTCCCGACACACTTAAGCCGTTTTACGTTACCCATCGGGCCCCTGGGGTGGTGAGTTAAAAGCTTGGATTTTCCCGGGTGTGATCGTGGAGATACAGGTGGGCTTTGGAGTCAAACATGAATGAGTTCTGAACTTGACTACGGCATGACATGAACCAGTCATTTCTTGAGCTTCATTCATTCTCGTACCTGGAACTAACCAGGTAGTGAACAAAACTAACAAGATCCCTGCACCCACAGCACCGACCTTAAAGTAGAGAGAGGAAATCAGACATTAATAACATAAGGAAAATTTATGAAGAAACAGTACACTAAATAAGAGATACAAATGGCTGTTAAACATGAAAGTGTAACTTTGCAAGGAAGAAAAAACATGCAATTTAAAGTTTCCAAGAGATACTTTCCACCTCTTACATGGCAAAGAAAAAAGTTTTCACTAACAGTTGTGAGGAAACATGCATTTTTCATTTGTGGCTAGTGGGAATATAATTGATACAATGTCCATTAAGAGCAGTTTGACAATAACTACCAAAATTTAAAATGCATATAACCTTTAATGCCCTTATTTCAATTCTAGGAATTTATTCTGTAGGTATCTTTGCAGGAAATGACTTTACATACAAAGTTATTCAATGAAGCATTGTTTGTAATAACCAAAGCCTGAAAACAACCCAATGCCTAATAATTGAGTTTAAAAATTTATGGTAAGTCCATACTATCTAGGATGTGAAGAGGCAACTATTTACATATTGACATAGAAGAATTGTCAATATACATTATTAACTGATAAAAAACAAGGTGCAGAAAAATGTATATAGTATCTGTGTTAATAAAGAGAAGGCAAAAAATGAGGAATATTATGTACATAATTGCTTGTCTACTCAGAAAATATCTGTTAGATATCCAAAATGCTAAAAGTGATTACTAGTAAGGAGAACAACTGGATAGTAGAGAAACAAGGAAGAGACTTTTTACTCTATACCTTATGTACAATTTGAATTTTTTTTTATCATGTGGATGTATTACCTATTCCAAACAGAGAAAATAAAATTAAATGAAAAGAACTACATAGCTATATAATTAGAAGGTTGGTAAATGCTAATGAGAAATGTGGAGTAGAAAGAGCAAATAACAGGGAGATCCAATATAGACTTGTTTGGACAGAGAAGTTTCCCTGGATAAGAGATTTTTTTTAAATGAAATCTAGGGGATAAGGCATTAGCTTGGAGAACAAGGGATGAGGAAGTGGGCAGCCCTGGGGAGAATCCTAAGGCAAAGGAAGAGTTTGTGCAAAGGCCCTGAGGATGGAAGAAGTTTGGCCAGTTTGCAGCACAAAAAGACCAGTGTGGCTGGAAAGAAGAAAGGGGAAGGAAGTTGGTTGCAAGAGGAGGTGGAGAGGTAGGAAAGACTAGTAGTGTAGATCCACAGAGCTCATGTGAGGGATTTTATTCTAAGGGCACTGGAAAGGCACTATAGAGTTCTGAGCAAAGAGTGACATGGTCAGACTTAAAAGAGTTCGTGTTAGGTGCGACCAGCTGGCTCAGAAGAGCGTGTGACTCTTGTTCTTGGGGTCATTGAGCCCCACATTGAGCGTAGAAACACTAAAAAAATAAAAAATAAACTTAGTAAAAATAAAGAGTTCATGTTAGCTAATGAATCAAGAGGGGGATAAGGATTGATAATCTAGGAGAGACTACATGATAGTGCAAACAAAAGACAATGAGATAGTTTATTTGACTAGAGTGAATGGATTCTCAAGGAGGTTAGAAGGTAAAACAAATTTCCTGTGCTGTAGAATTGGATATGGGAGAATGAGAGGAGGGATAGGTATCACAGGAAATGACCAGGTCTTTAAAAGCAACTGGATGAAAAATAGTACAATTACTGAGATGGGAAGTCTTAGGGAAGATGTTGGTGGAAAGCTCATAAGCACACTTCCCAATGTATAAAATCTCCCTGAAAGGGGTCTTGTGAGGACTACATGACATTCTTAATGCCTGTGTTATTAAATAAATATATATTGTTACTATTGTATGTTTATATATCTCTCCTTGGATCCCAGATCCTAGGAAAGAGATGGAGCACTTTTGGTTCAAGGGCTTTTTTGTAAGAAAGTATGTTGATTTCTCAAATTAATAACTAAGTTTAATGTGCTTTAATGAGATAGGTAGTTAGAAACAAATTCGCCAAAAAAATAGCATCTTCACAGGAAGATCCCAGAATTACATAGACACAATTCTTATATAATAAATGGGTCTTCATTGCCCTTAGAAATCTTCCTTGGATGTAATTTTGCTTATCAGGATCATTTCAGTCATACAGCTGGTTAAGGCATTCCAAACAAAATGACATTCGTCTTTTTCTCTCCCATGGTAGGGCTTAAGGAAGCAGGGGAAAGAAAGAGCTACACCCCCCAAAAAGAAAAGAAAAGAGGAAAGGAGGGAGAGGGAAGGGTCTGTGCTAATAGGGTCTAACAGCCAGCTTTGTTCTGATGCCACCTGCTAGGCAACTCTCTAGCACAGCACCTTATGCCTCTTGTGTGGTACTGGGCCTCCCAAAATTCATACCACCAACTCCTAAGGGTCAGCCAACACCTAAGGAAACACTGTAAAATAACGAGAAGCTCCAAGGACCTTCATAGAACATTTTAAATATACCCATTCCTGATATTACAGATATACTCAACAGTGAATGTGGGCAAAGGACTATACATTGCATTGTGAGAAAAAATACTGGCAACAACTCAAATCACCGGGGATTATTTACATAAACCAAAGTACATCCATACTAACACACGTTATAGCCAGTAAAATACTTCAAGATGGTGAAATGACTATATGAAAAAAAGTAAAGTAAAAAATATGGTATGCTTCTGTTTCTTAAAAAAATAAGGTGGGGGGATATTCACATTTTGTAAATAGAATTGAGAAGAAATTGCAAGAAACTGATAATGATGTTTGTCCCCGTACAGGGAGCAAAGAGGGCTTGGGAAATAGAATGGCAAGATGACTTATTTTTCATTGCTTACCATTGAATAAAATTTGACTTTTTATTATTCATTTATTTTTAATTTTATAAACTAGTTAATAAAACATGTAAATGAAACCACTTTGAAAATTCTCATTCCTGGAATTTGCTTCTGATTTGGATCTTGAAAATCACAAGAGGATATAGCTCCTATCCTAGCAAACAAAGAAAAGGACAGATCAGCTAGAAAATCAAAAATCTTTTAAAACCCATCAGAAAGATAAGGACATAAAGAAACATAAATGAACCGACCTCCAGAAAGTGCTAAGTCCTTCACAGGAGAGAAAGACCCATGGCTGTTCATACTCCTGGCTGAACTATGCTGGGAAAAGGAATCCACCATAGGGGATAATGAAAAACCAGTTGAAATTCAACAAACAGGTCCATATAGACTGGCATGACATTTGCAACAGGAGGACCCAAATCCACAGAGAAAGCCTGCACCCATTCACCAATCTTATTTCTTGGATCTTAACCAGGTACGGGGAGATAATAGATGAAAAGTGGGAGTGCGGTAGATAATAGAGGAGTTGAGACAGATCAGTCCTGCCTAAGAGGTTAAGTGGAGCCTCTCGCAAGTGCAAGACACTCTTTAAAACTGAGGGCACAAAGGAGGAACACTAAGAAATCCATCAGAGGCACTCTTGAAGGTTAAGAGTGGGGCAGGAGAGCTGAGAGACCCATCCCCAAAGCATTGTGGGCATTATTCCTTAAAGGCTAGTGTAGGGCACTTACAGGAACTGAGAAAAATACCTTCCATACCCCATTCCAGTGACCAAAAAAACCTGGTGGCTAGGTCAGTTTGTTCACATTGAGACTTTTCACCTTTCCAAAGACTGATGACTTTGCTGAGAAGCTAAGTCAGATCTCTGGAATCTTGCCAACATCCCAAACCCAGGACTTAGTGAAGGGAAAGTGCTGATTCTGCCTTCAAAACATTTAAAACTAATGGTGAACTGAATTAAACTAAAGCCACAATTAAGCCCAGACCTAGGTTAACTGAAGTTGGTTGAAAGAAAAATGGGCATGCCCCATTTTGAAGATAAGTAATATTTCCTTCCAATTTCTATTTTTTATGCAAAATGTCCAGCATACAATCAAATCAAAGGCATGTGCAAAAGCAAGAAAATAAGACCTATGGTAATGGAGGAAAGGTTCAACAGAAGCAGAATTAGAGACAACCTAAAGATCAGGATCTTTAAAATAACTCTGGTTAGAATGTTAAAAAATCAGGTAAGATAGGGTTTTTAAGATAGCGATGATGAAAATGCTTAAAAAAATCTAGTGGAAATGTGGACAATGTTCATGAAGGGGAAATTTTAGCAGACACATGTTAACTACTCAAATATAATGAAGTGCTAGAAATTAAAAATACATCAGAGTGCCTGGCTGGCTCAGTCAATGAAGCCTGTGACTCTTGATCTCAGGATTGTGAGTTCAAGCCTCACACTGGATGTAGAGTTTACTTAAAAAAAAATAAACTTTTATTTTAAAAAAAGAAAAATACAGTATCAGAAATAATTCCTTAGATGGAGTTAACAGGAAAGCATTCATGAAACTTGAGGACAGCTAAATGGAGAGTATCCAAACTGAGAACAACAAGAAAAAAGAATGTTGAGATCTGTAGGATAATATCAAATCATCTAATGTATGTGTAGTTGGGAGTCCCACAAGGAGAAGAGAGGTGAGACAGTATGGAGCAAGAGAAATATTTGGAGAGATAATGGACAAGAAATACTCAATATTAGTGAAAAACATCAACACAGATCCAAGGGATTAGGTAAACTCTATACAAGGAGAAATATTTCTAGTCAATCTGCTGATGATCAAAGATAAAGAGCCAATGTAATCATGGGGGGGGGGGAAGGGTGAACATACATTACGCACAGATAAATAGTAAAAATAAAGGATGACTTCTGACCAGAAACAAATGAGACCTAAAGATAAATAAATGACTTCTTTAAACTACTGAAAAAAGAAGGAAAGGCCAACATGGAATTCTAGGGGTGCCTGGGTGGCTCAGTGGGTTAAGCCTCTGCCTTTGGCTCAGGTCATGATCTCAGGGTCCTGGGATTGAGCCCCGAATCAGGCTCTCTGTTCAGCGGGGACCCTGCTTCCCCCTCTCTCTCTCTGCCTGCCTCTCTGCCTACTTGTGATCTGTCAGTCAAATAAATAAAAATCTTTAAATTAAAAAAAAACTCATAGAATTCTATATCCAACTAAAATACCACTCAAAAACAAAAGTAAAATAAAAATATCCAATGGGGGCGTCTGGGTGGCTCAGAGGGTTAAACTTCTGCCTTCAGCTCCATGATCTCAGGGTCCTGGGATAGAGCCCCGCATTGGGCTCTCTGCTCAGCAGGGAGCCTGCTTCTCCCTCTCTCTGCCTGCTTCTCTGCCTACTTGTGATCTCTGTCAAACAAATAAAATCTTTTTAAAAAATCCTATGACATGTAAAAGCTAAGATAATTCATCTCCAGAGAAGCTACAAGAAAAGAAATGCCCAAAAAAAGTCTTTCAGATTGGGACGCCTGGGTGGCTCAGTTGGTTAAGTGGCTGCCTTTGGCTCAGGTCATGATCCCAGGGTCCAGGGATCAAGTCCCACATCGGGCTCCTTGCTTGGCAGGGAGCCTGCTTCTCCCTCTGCCTCTGCCTGCCACTCTATCCGCCTATGCTCGCTCTCTCTCTGACAAATAAATAAATTTTTTAAAAAATTTAAAAAAAAGTCTTTCAGATTAAAGAATAGAGAGTCTAGAAATAACCACACACAGTCAATTGATTTTCAACCAAGATGCCAAGTCAATCTAGTGGGTGGAAAAAAAAATCTTTTAAAACAAATGTTGCTGAAACTGGATATCCATGTTGAAATAAACCTCATTTTGAATACAAAACTTAATTTGAGATAGATCATATATCTAAATGTAAAACTCCAAACCAAAGATGTAAAGCCTAAAACCACTGAGATGGATCATACACTATCTGTGATCCACCTCAACATAAAACCCCAAACCACAAAACTTTTAGAAGAAAATACGTTGTGACCTGGAGGTCATAAAACTATAAAAGAAAAAATCGGTAAGATAGACTATCAAAATAAAAATTCCTGCTCATCAAAATATCCCAATAAGAAAGTGAGCAGATAACCCATTGTCTATAATCAAACAACAAAAATCACAGCGCATATATCCATTATAGGACTTGTATCCAGAATTCGCAGACTAATCATCGCAAGACAACAATTCAATGGGAAAAGACATGAAAGATACTTCATGAAAGATATACAAACATAAGGTAAGCATATGAAAAGTGCTCAACATCATTAATTATCAGGAAATGTAATGTAAATTAAAATCAGGTTATTTCATACTGACTAAAATGGCTAATTAAAAAACACTAGCAACAGTAAATGCTGACAAAGATATGGAGCAACTAGAACTTTCATATACCACTGATGGGAATACAAAGTGGTAAGCCACTTTGAAAAACAGGAAGGCAGTTTCTTAAAAAGTTAAACATACACTTACCATGTGACTCAATAATCTTCTGCTCTTGGGCATTTATCCGAGAAATTAAAAACGTGTCCACAAAACAAAATTCTAAATTTATATAATAATATACATAGCAGCCTTATTCATAATTGCCCCAAGCTGGAAACAACCTAAAAGTTCATCAATAGGAGAATGGACAAATGGTGGTATATTTATAGAATGGAATACTATAAGCAATTAAGAATAATTTACCAAAACATACAATGTTGTTGAATCTTTAAAGCATTTTAAGTGAAAGAAGAGTGAGATGCAAAAGAGGACATATTGTATGATTCCACTTACAGGAAGTCCAAAAGCAGGCAAGAAAATTCTTTAATGCTAAAAATTAGAGTAGGAATGGGAGGAAGATTATTTGGAAGATGCACAAGAGAACTGCATGGGTTAATGGTAATGTTCTGTATCTTTTGGGTTATCGCACAGGTGTATACATTGTCAAAACATCAAACTCGGCATGTAAGATGTGTGCATTTTATGATATATTGATTTCTATGTATCAACTTAAAATATAAGTGAGTGGAAGATTCCTATTCCAGGAACATCTGTCTCCAAACCATTACTGACCTATCTGATTTGTTCTCCTCAGTGTCTGTTCAGGGCTAGGCCTCTAATTATAGAATTTATCTTAACACACAACTGAGTGTCCCAAAGAAATAGCATTTAGAATCTATGAAGCAATTTTGTTGAAACAATAGTTTATTTCCATTGGTTAGTGGGCAACCATTTGACCATCGTTAAGGCACTGACTTGCACTCATATGACTTCAATGTAAACAGATGGTATAATAATTAACCTACTCTATTGCAAGCTATTAAAAAAAGTAATTAATTCTTCAAAGGCATGTAGAACACTATCATTCTTCATTAAGCCCATTCTTTGATATTTGCAGCCATGACCTTCACAATGTTTCAGAACAGTTGCAGGATTTTTGGATACAAACTCATTTCCTATCCAAAGAAGGCATCTTTTCCCAAAGCTGTCAGACACTCAGTTATGTTTCCTTCTTTACTAGAAAATGCTTTAGTATTTGCTCTAGTTATGGAGAAATGAACCACAAGGCAGGGTTATATGGTAGGAATTTATTAATGAGCAAACAACTTTGTTCATACCAGGAAGACCAGCAATTAGGTTATAAATGAGCATATGCAAGAACTTACAATTTTAGAGCATTCCATCCGAATGTCTACTGCCCAAGTAGGCCCACAAGAGGTGCTCCATAAATGCTGGCTATCGTTTTATGCCGTACTCCCTCTGAACAAATGATGTGACCTGCAGAGGGAGAGTACCACACAGGGAGCCTCCCTGTGAGAGTAAGCTGGGAAATTCATTGAGTGTTTTTATAATCTAAAAACAATATTGTGTCCCTCAGAAAATTTAGGACGAAATCCTACTTTGCATGTTTGCTCAGTCCTCAGGAATCCCACCATGGTGCACTGATTCCAGAGAACCAAATCCTCACCGTACAACCCCTAGAGTCACAATTCTAAGAAACAGCCATTTAACGCACACTTCAGTGGCTTCTAGGGCATAGCTTTGTTCTTCTACATACAGAAACCAATTTCAGCCATCAGAAGGCAAGCTAAAATCTACAAAGCAAGTGTTCAGCCAAGAGTGCTCTCTGAAGAATTAACGATCTACTATACAGAGTTAATTTTATATTCCTACTATCACCTTCAAAACTCCTAACCTGAAAGTAACTTGAATACCCTATGGCAAAAGCAGGCAGCTTGAAAAGCAAATACCAAACTTTTATACAGGTGCCAAAGAAGACACTAAGCCAAGAAATGTTACTCTGTGCATAGGAAACCAAGTCATCAGCTCACAATAGGTAAGATTGACCTTCTGAAGAGGGTTTGAGAATATGAAGCTTGCTTCTTAACTCTCATTAAAACACTAGGGTGGTTCTCAAATGTGAGGCAGATAAAGGCATACTTTGGGTCCTTCTTAGTAGAGTATCTGAGGTTAACAACAAAAGAAATGCTTTGAATGAAGAAGAGCCAAGAAGAACAACTGGTCATTGAGTCTCCAGGGCCATCTAAGGCTGAAAATCGCTTAGCCAGTGTATATAATTTTAGCAGATACTTTTGGCCAGGCTGTCTGAAGCAGCTAGTGTGATAAAATACTGTAACGGTCAAAATGTGCTTCCAGGCTGGCAGAGTCTGGGGAACCTTGGGCAATCCACTGAGTCTTTATGTTGAATCAGGGTTAACAGCTTCCCGCAAACCAAGAGACTTCTTTGTTCACTGCCATACCTCCAGCAAACAGTGCCTGATACAGTGGTTGTTCACTGAAGGACTTTAGGTTTGAATTTACATTCAGCCATATACAAAAGGAATACCTCAGGAAAATTATCTTTTTTGAGCATCTGTTTTCTTACTTATAAAATAGATATGGTAACGTCTCTAAGATTTTTATTTTTATTTTTAATCTACACTACACCCAATGTGGGGCTCAGTCTCACAACCCTGAGATAGAGAGTCACATGTTCTTCCAACTGTGTCAGCCGGGATTGTGAGTTTAAAAAATACAGGACCTAAAGTAGTAAACACTAAGTAAGTTAGCCACAATTGTCTATGATATATTAATACTTTATATTTATTTTTAAAATAGAAAGAAAAAGAAAAATTTCAGGGCATTTTGGTTTTGTCAAAGACAACTTTTGTGACATGCAGCTAGCAAACCATGACCTCCCAAATCTGCCTCCCAACCCAGAGGGGTAAGCTCTCAGGAACCACATTTGCATAGATGATGCTGGCTGTTGGGTTCTCTCATTTGTCTGGCACAGTTAATATGTGACACCTAGAGCTACAGGGTAGCTGACAGGAAAAGCAGAAGCTGTTAGAATGATGTGGATGTACAGATGATACACAATGCCAATTTAGTTCCCGGATCCAATCCCATCCTGCCTTTGGGAGTCTACAAGACAGCTCTGGGTGTTTTTTGTTTGTTTCTGTTTTTTGGTCTTTTGGGCCTAAATTAGTACTAGCATGCTTATTATTTGTAACTAGGCTTTATTTTCCAACTAATTTCCTTTGATTCTCAAAATAACCCCATAAAACAGACAATAGAGCATGATGGAATGAACACATGGAATTAGATAAGCACGACCCTGCCATAAACTAATTTTTGAGTGAATTAATTGTCTATGAACCTTTTTCTCATTTATAAAATAGAATAGCAATGTCTACTTTGTTTTAGGGCTGCTTATAGGATATAGATAAAATAAGGCATCTGGCAAGAAGTACTCATCAAGTTATAGCTATTATTATCCCCATTTTACAAAAGAAAAGCCCATAAAAAACTATGGCTGAGAAATTTAATATTTTTTCCACCACACCACACGGGGAATAAGAACTGGAAAATCCACTGTTTTAACACACAAGAATGAAAGCAACAGTGAGAAACTTCAGACTCAAGTGCTCTGAATTTAACTCTCAGTGATTAAATGGAATTGTACATTGACTTGGCACAAATAGCTTAATGACAGATTTGCTTATAACCATTCAACTACCTTTGCTCAGACTCTAATTTACTCTCCAGATAGATTTCTCTCCCTTGGGAAGAGAATATATTGCCAGCTTATGTGAACTTTCTACTCTGCTTGTCGGTTCTGTTCTTCTTTTGGTTTTGTGAAGTGAATTACGTTTTCCAAGGTAGACTACATACCAGAAAACTGACAAAAAACAAATTGGGCACTTTGCACTAGACCCTTGGAAGACAGCAAACCACAAAACCCAGTGAGAGCCTACAGTATAGCCCTTTCCTGAGCTTGTGAATTTGCCACAGAATCGTTGTCCTTTATGACCTAGAGTGCTCACTTATACTCCCTCCTTGAAACCATACACATCTAGATCAACTGTCCCAACCTTGTCTGCATGTGTCAAACTGTGTTGCATAATCATCAGGAATGGGGTAAGGATAGGACTTTTAAAATTACTGATGCCCAGGACACAACCAAAATGATTAAATGAGAATTGCTATGGGGTGCAACCTAGGCATTAGTTTTTGTTCTTCCTTTTAAGGGATTCCAGTGTGTCAGACGGACAGTGGCATTCAGTAGCAAACGTAAGATTAACACAAATTGGAAAACAGTATGGCCCAAGTTTTTTCTTTGACCTACCTACATTTAAGAATATTGTGAATTACCGTCTCAAAATTGAGAATTCACGTAATGTGTATTTCAGATGCTCCTCTCAGAGCCCACTTAGCCCACAGTAGTCTATTAAAATATTTACCTGGCTATTGGAGATATGATTTTGAGATGCCTGTCTTGACACCCCTGGATTACTGTAATAAAGTTGTGCTTTTGGTATTGCCAGAGCTGCTACATATCAATGTGTGTGATTGGTCTATATACTAATTGGCTCCTACTCTGAAAATGGCCCTAAACAAACGTATCTGTAGTTTCAGATTTAGTCTGAAAACTGCTTTTCAAAAAAATTCTCATTTTTCCCAACCTGCTACTGCCTAGAGAAAGGCCAACAGTTGCCTTAAAAAATGATTTAATTGGGGTGCCTGGATGGCTCAGTGGGTTAAAGCCTCTGCCTTCAGCTCAGGTCATGATTCCAGGGTCCTGGGATCGAGCCCCACATCGGGCTCTCTGCTTAGCGGGGAGCCTGCTTCCTCCCCTCTTCTCTCTCTGCCTGCCTCTCTGCCTACTTGTGATCTGTATCTGTCAAATAAATAAATAAAATCTTTAAAAAAATGATTTAATTCCACAATAAGCAACAAATTAAAACTCAGAAGTTGTCTTAATCCTACAATAGGCACTATTTATTTCCAGTTGAGCATTTCCAAATTAGCAATTTCATCTTGGGAGATTAAGAAGCAAAATCCTTAAAATGAACCAGAAATACATCAACTTTATCCCCAAAGAAACCTGACAAAATCTGAGGGGCCCACACTTTTTCCTGTTCCTGAAGGAGCCAAGATTTCCCCATAATACTACTCTTCTTCTTAAAGCCCCATATGCCATCCAATTCCAAGAAATGCTGAGAACAAGCAAATTTCGGCTGTTTTGTACATTTTCAGTTATCACTTATAAAACAAATTCTGTAACAAGTTCCAGTGGGCTATCCAAAATTCTTTATATTAAAAACTCACTTGAACAAATAACTACACCAATTAACTGCAAATTGCTTGGCCACTGTATCAAATCAAAGAATGCTGAACCCTTTACTCTCAACTATCACAAGTGATGGTCTTCCCGAGGATAGTCCTAATCAGCAAGGTGGCAATGGCTATTCTTTCATGGCTGGTTTCATTTGATTGGGCAAAACACAGAGCCACATTAGTTGAAACTGCATCAATAAATCAAAGATCAGAGACAGTACGTAACATTCCTCAAACAGTAGCAGTGACAGGCAGGCATTTATATAGTCTTTTATGTGGTTTAAAAGCACAATGCTGCCGTTAAGAGCTACCTTTCCTGGTACTGAATGCTAGGTCATTCTGAGACCAAATTAATATACAAAGAGGTAGTACAACGTTGATTGAGTCCCAGACAGAAGAAACTGAAATCTTGGGCAAGTTACTTAACCTCATTGAGCCTTATTTTCTTCTTTTGTAAAATAGAGCAATTTCTACACTTCCGTAGACAGTAACAGAAGGTAAAGTGCTTTGAAGATAAAAGTGATACATGAACTCTCATAAGTACAGATCCAAATAAAACCAAATTAAATTGTCTTCAAATCTGGATATGGCTAGAATATCAATGATGGAGATCTCCATGGGGACCTTCTCTAAGAAAAAACTCTTCCTCCACCCCTACAGGAGACACTCCAGTAGCTTTTAAGAGTGAGCTAAATGGAAACAATGTAAGGGAATTTAAATGACTTAAAATATTTTATGTTTAAAAAATTGACAAAAAATCTGAGCATCTAATATCACTGTTACAACACAAAGAGCAATTTAAATTCAATGTTCAATACAGGAATTAGAAAGCTTTCAGAAAATGCTCTGAAAGCTTCATTAACCAAGTTAATTGTTGGGGATGGTCTCATTCACAGTTCCCTGCAAAGAAATGGAAACAAATCTTGTCATTTTATATTAAGTAGGAACAGTGAATAAGGCACGTAATAATACAGGTGACTTAGGCCACCAATATATCTTTTTTTAACTATAAAAATAAACATAAGTAACTAATGGAATAACAAAATAAAAGTTTATTTTATTAGAATTAGGAATGTTCTTTCCCTCTGGGCAACCTGAACAGTCCAGTTACAATGAAAATCTAAGAACAGTTATTTCCACAGCACAGGGTGCTCTATGCACAAAATTACAGGGTTAGGAGCATTTAATCAATTTACCGATCTGATTGTCTCACCAACCCGCCCCCTCCCATCCCCCAAGTGCTCTATACCGGGATTTGTAGCTAAAAGATTTTGTTACATCAAGTCCTTTTCTCTCTTGTACTAAATTTCAGTTCCTAATCATGGCTGAACCACATTTTACACTGCAGATTCAACCATTTCAAATCAAGTCAGTCAGTCTTGGATCTGTTATATATGTGTGTATGTATACACATGTGTATTTAATATATTTATTTAAACACACATAAAACACATACAATCTGGGACGCAGCAAATTACACAATTTAGAGTTTGATGATATTATATGCTACTCAATTTTACCACTGTGTGTATCCTGAGCTTTGGATCAAAATTTTATTGAAAATCATTTAAAGTCCATCTACTGCTCGATGAATTGTTCAAATGAAGCATGCACTTTCAAGACAAGGTAACTGCCCTCAAGAAGACAAGGAGACCCTGGTGCTGACCGTGAATAGAGCCCTCTGACAAAAAGACTTAGGTAGGTGAAATAGGGAAGCTGTCATACAATATGGCTTACCTATCCCAGCTGGGGTCACTGAAGCTACTAAAAATGAAAGCAATAAACTCAGGGAATTCTGTTAAATATGGAGATAGCTGTTAAAAGCTTGAAAGTTCAGAAAAGGCCAGTTCACCTTGATCCATACAAATTAGGGAATGCACCCACAACTGCAATACCCTTAGGTAATATGCCAACACTGAAACTAAAAAGCATCTCTAAAAAGCACTCTTCCTCCATGGGTGGGGCTGATATTATGAAGTACACACACTGTTTTTGGATACTTGTTGCAAGGTGAGCATGTAGAGAGGATTTATGACACTGAAACCTAGATACTGCAGTTAATAAGATTTTTAAAAAACACCACACATATACAAAACATTTTAAGGGAGCCACATATATCTAGATAGCAACTCTGGCTGCTTTTCAGAGTTACCAGGGAAAGGAACTCGTTCAAGCTTTCTGTTAAAAAAAAAACAAAAAAAAAAAAAAAACAAAACAAAAAAAAAACACAAAAAACACACAACTCCTTAGTTTTGATAAATGTCTTTTGAAGATTGATGCAGTCATTTAAAATAAAGTCAAATGAATGATGGGGGAGAGGAGAGAAGAGACTATGGAAGAAGCAGACACTGAGTTCAGATTTGCACCTGAGGTGGCAAGGGAGGAGAGGATAAAAGGTATGGGTGAAGTTGATCCTAAAGCGACAAGTGGTTTAAGGAAGCAGCATAATATACTCAGCAAACATTCACTGATTTTTGATGGGAAAAGAACAGTTGCAAGTACATCTCATGTAACAACCTTTTTCTAAAAGGAAAAGTAGGGTTGATTCAGCAAAGCCTAACTTAGGCAAAAGGCCAGAGGAAAGTGAACCTACTTCCCAATGGAGTAATAAGATGTACAGTGCAAGAGCAGACAAAGCTGCCTCACAAATGGTAAACACTCCCCAGGCGCAAGTCATTTAGAGGAAGACAAAGAGGTCATGAGAACTGGTATTTAATATTAAGACCTCTTGATCTAGTTGCCTAGTTCACTCTGCACTCCTGTATAAAACTGACAGATTTAGGGATGCTGACCTGTTGAAAAATACCACAGCCAGAATGGCCTAAACAGGTATACAGTTAATAAAACCACCACCATCCTTTACTTTTAACATAGCTCTTAGTAGAAATTTCATAAAAATGGACATCACAGCTAAAATGCATTATTAATTCTCCTATCTGCTGACAATAGAAAAGAAGCAAACTCAGTGATTTCTATTTAAATGCACTAGATGGGTATATTATGTTCTAGGGGTGTTTGCCTTCAAACTGAACCCACAGCAACACACACAAGCAATTTCAGTATCTGCCATTTTAAATTCACAATCTGAAACTAAGTGAATGGCTATTTATTTATATTTATATTTAAAGCAAAAACATTCTATTTGACACCCTAATGTAAAGAAGGGGTGAGAGAAGAGCCATAACTAAAATCTTAAAAGGCTCAAAAGCAGCAATTAAGGAAGAAAAAAAAAAAAGGAAAAAAGTGAAATGTTTCCTCTGGATGTAATAGGGAGCATAGGAAGCCTTCAGTTGTGTGCATGACACAGGCACACAAAGGCTTATTAGGTAGATGAATGAGGCCATGGAATGGGGAGGAGGTTGGGGACTGGGTCATTCTTAACGACAGCAAAAAGCTCCCTGTTGTAGCCTTTATTCAGGCCACGGCATTTAGTCAGAGCTTGACCTCCCTGTCCCTGATCAAGAGCTGGAATTCAAGGCATGAGGCCCATGGCCAGCAACGGACATATCAGAACAAGAAAGGGCAAAGTAATCTCAGGAAAGGAAAATCAAAGAGCTCTAGTTAGGTCCTCCAGAGGTGCTAAACCAACACACCTTTATCCCAACCCTCAACCCTGGAAAGATAAAGCAAACTGAAAGAAAATGCACAGCAAATAGACATAATCTTGAAGATTTTTAAAGAATAAATATTTTTTTGTAATTAAACATTATGCAAACACGTGCCACGCTTGCTTTGTCCATGCATATGCGCTATATACAATTTTGAAAAATACTGTGTTGTCTTCTTGTTTTAAAAGTCATATACAAAGTTTTTTTGTTTTTTTAATTCCGCTTGCTGCCTACCCCCGTCCCAGCCCCAAGAATTTTCTTTACAAGGAACTAATTCACTAATTCACTCATGACCTTGGGGTATGAGAAAAAGAGAGTCAGTCTGTGTGTGTAGGTGTATCTGTATGTGTAGGGAGGAAGGGGAGGAGGGCCTTTACCAAAGTACAACAAAATGGCTGGTTTGGACATGAAAAGCAGTGTCAAGGAGCTGTTTTGAATTTTAACTGTACTATACTCAGGAAAAAGAAAAAAGAAAAAAGGAGTCAGCTTTGAGAATGAAGCTACGTTACAAGTTAAAGTTGGAGGGCTTTTAGTGTGTCTGTCACACTTTTTTGGCGGCCTAGAATACTGTTGTACAATGGTTTATCTACCTTTTTTTTTATTACAATATAATTTACTTAAACTTTCCGTTAACAAAACAGAATTCTGGTACTACAGACCAGAGGTGTCAGAACAGGCTTAGTGCCTCCTTGTTTGTGTTTGTTTTGTTTTAATTGCATGAGCACTCTAGATGGTAAAGTTTTCAGAGTTCATTTTATGCAGGGCCATTCTCAGTCCTCAATGTACTCCCACAGATCTTTTTCATAGCCTTCATGCACATGCTGTAACAAAACCCTTCGTCGACTCTCACAGTATCTGCAATCAAAGAAGAAGAAAAAAAATACACTTGTCAGCCTCCAATTAAAAAAAAAAAAAAAAAAAGAGGCATTTACTTATTTTTTAAAGGCACTCCTAAAGTTTAACCAGACTTGGAACAAGCACTTGTTTTTTTTAATAGGAGCATTTTCAGGTCTAGATGTACACAATAAACCATTTTCTAATTTTAAAAAGGTATTCTTCAAAAGCTGTGATTCCCACTTTTGAGGATTGATTTAAGAGTAGTAAAATGTTGGAAATTCCTAAGGCCCTTAGAAAGCATTTGATTCAATTCTGTCATTCTACAGATAAGTAATAGTTTCAGAAAGAAGTACAGGGTTACTGATTCACTGTTATAAAATCTTTGTTGTGAAAGTGACTATAAACACAATGTAATAGCTGTAGTTGACTAAGGGAAGTGAAAATATTACTTGGGACTGAATCTCCAAGTCTTCCAAATGCCCAAAGGTTTCTACTACTATGAAAAAGATATTAGTATCTGTCAGGAAACAACTTTGGCGGAAACAGCTCCATATTGAGAAAGCAAACATTTTGCAACTTTATTAGCTTAAGAGGCAGAAAATCTGGAAGTATCTTCTAACCCTAAGACAAAGTAATCCTCTCCTTAGGAAAAACAAATCTAAGTCTATGGCCATACCACCCTGAACGCGCCCGATCTCGTCTGATCTCGGAAGCTAAGCAGGGTCGGGCCTGGTTAGTACTTGGATGGGAGGAAAAACAAATCTAAGAAAAACTCTAAAAGAGCTTGGTTAGCTCACCTGTCGATAACCATGATTCCCAGAATCCCCAGACTAGACAGAGCCAACATTCTAATCTCACCCTTCCTCCTAATAACCATTTGCCCTTTCTTAGGTTCTCTCTTCCTCACAATGTGGCAACTAAGTAGAGAAAGCTGAATGGAAGAAGCAGAACCAGCCAGTGGGATAAATGCTTGACTAGCACTACTATCTGCAATTTGTTGCCTGAAAGACAGAAGCAATCTGTGGGAAACACGGCAGCAACACAGTTACTGAATATGCTAAATCCAAGTTCCACTATCATCTAACTTGGTCACTAACGCACAGGGCCAGGAACTTCTGCTCAACAACTAGGTAAAGAAATCCCACCTGTACTTATCTTGTACTTTCTGCTTTATATCCTGCAGAGAATCTTGGGAAATATCTCGTTCGAGGTAGCCCGAAAGCACCTCTGTGGCGTTCTCTAGATCTGCTTGGTTATTCTGCAAGAGAGGAGTAAAAATACATAGTAAAGTAGGGCTTAGATGAAAGCTAAAATATATACCATCCTGGCTGCTGCTTTGCCTATTCTCAACACTGACTTTTCACAGGTGGTTTCTGCACCTGTAAGCTCTTTGTAACTTTCACCTCTAACAACTTGTTCTCTTTTTTTCCAGGATAATTTTTTATATTTTTAGAAAGATCTACCCATTACCACTGGAAGAATATCAAGAAAAAGTCCTGAAAAGGATTAGGAAAAGTCTTTTGGAATATTCCAGCTCTGTAAACTGCTGTCTGCTGAAACTCCAAAAAGAGGGGAAACTTGAGGGGAAAATATAAACCAATTCCTGGTTATAGCTGGCCGCACCTAGAACAATGCATGATTAAAATTAAAAGATTAAAATCGTTATCCTTTACTACTATGGCTAGTTCTGTACATTTACTCATTTAAATCCCATCTGCTGGTCAGGGTTATTGTCTAGTCACCTATGAGTATCAATGTTTTATGCATCAATTTTTAACATGCAGTTTATGTTAGTTTCAGGTGTACAATATAGTGATTCAACAATTCTTTACTCAATGTTCATCACGAGAAGTATAGTCACCATTTGTCACCAAAAAATGTCAATACCATCTTACTGACTATATTTCCCATCCTATACTTTTTCATCTCTTGATTAATTTATTTTGTGAGTGGAGTCTATACCTCCTAATCCCCATCACCTATTTCACCCATCCATCCAACCACCTCTCCTCAGGTAACTACAGGTTTGTTCTCTGTATTTAAGAGTGGGGTTTTTTGTTTGTTTGATCATTTGATTTATTGCTTAATTCCATATGAGTGAAATCAATTTACTTAGAATTATACTCCCTAAGTCCATCCATGTTGCTGCAAATGGCAAGATCTCATTCTTTTTTACTATACATCAATATTATTTTTTAAAAAAGATTTATCTATGTAAGAGAGAGAGCAGGCCAGCAGGGAGAAAGAGTGAGAATCAGGCTCCCCACTGAGCAGCAAGCCCAATGCAAGGGGTTCAATCCCAGAACCCTGGGATCATGATCTGAGCCAGAGTCACATGCTTAACCAACTGAGCCACCCAGGTGCCCTATGCATCAATTTTTAAATGAGCGTCTCTAGTTGAAAAACCTTTACTCCTAAAAGCCCGTTAGTCACTACTTTTCCACCAAAGGTGACCACCATGTTAACTTCTAATACCAGATATTAGTTTTGCCTGAATAAAGACTTTTACTGAGAACTTGTAATCTGCCAGGTGCTATATAAGCAATAAGCAATATATATGTATTGTCTCACTTAAACCTTGTTAACATCCTTGAGAAGTATTTATTTCCATTTTAAAATAAGATTTAGATAACATTAAGTAATTTGCTCCAAGTCAACAGAGAAAGATAGTGCTGAAGTCCAGTTTTAAATTCAGGGCTGACTCCAGAGCCTGTACACTTAATCACTAGCTGGTTAAACCATGTCAATTTGAATGCAGTTTAGGACAAGAAATCTAAATTCTGAGCAAACAGGAATCTTTAAAACTCGTATAAATCTTATCTATGAAAGACCAAGTAGTCCTATGACACAGGGATTTTTTCCCCCCCCACTCAGTAACTATTCCTACCTCAAAGATAATGGACTGGTTATTCTTTTTGAGGTAGAAAGCGAAGACATAAGTGTACATGAGTGTGGCACGACACTGGCAGAGGACATCAACTGCTTTCTTCAGGAACTGCACCTCAATCCAGGACATGTTGTGCTGTTGCATCTCCTCCATTTTCTGCTTCACCTGAGCATAGAGTTTGTGCTCAAAGCGTAGACTCTGCATGTGGTTCATATAGCGGTTACAGTAGAACAGGTACCTCTGCAGGGCTGCCCTAGATCGCTGTCCCATTAAGAAAAATTATGGGCATGTAATTATAACAAATGTATCAAATACACACAAAAGCTGATATATTTGTAGGTGAAACAATATAGGAATTTAGGGTAAAATCGGGAATAAACAGATATCTCTTGCCATCTTTTGTTATTTAATACTTCTGTGAATATCCTACACCTGTTATTTCCCAATATGGCAGCCACTGGCCACCTGTGGCTATTTAAACTAAAATAAAAAAATTCAATTTCCCAGTGCTCAACAGCCACTTGTGGTCAGTGGCTATAAAGAACATTTCCATCATAGAAAGTTCTACAGGATAGCACTGTTCTGCAGTATGCAATAAGCAAACAAGTAAGAAGCATCAACATTTTAAAGTAGAAAACAACAGAAAGGCAGCCAGACATCATCTAAGTCCTCATATGATACCAAAGTAAGTCTACAGCATCAACAGATAGGTGCCCCTCTCACTCCCCAACTAAGTTTGAATTTGAATATCTAGAATTAGCCACTGGTTTCAGGAAATACAGGGATAAAAGAACCTACTAAATGATACCAGGGAGTGATAATCAGCAAAATCCAGAATGTGAAAAATTTAAAGGAATGACTTTAGTCTCCTCAACAAATTAAAAGCAACATGGAGGGGGTAAAAAAAGGAAGAGTAGACCTATAGATTAGGGTGGTCCTGTGTGGATCCTGATTTGAACCAACTATAAAAGAAAATTTATGAGATAAATGGAGACACTTGAACATTGGACAGTTAATGATTATTAACAAAGTATTGCTTTAAGAACATATATACACAAAGATAAAAATGGTATTGCACTTATAGTAAAAGTCATAGTAAAAGAGTATGGAAAATATACTTTAAAAGTATATTTAATGATACATTAAGTATTAGCAAAGAAACAATATGATATCTGGTCTAGATTTGTTTCATATTATTTATCAGACTGCAAAAAGAATTCACCATGGTCTCTCACAGTATACTCTAAGTCTCTAGAGACAGACTTTTTAAAAAAGTAATATTAAAAAAAAATCAAGCAAAGTAATATTGTTATCTCTAGTGCCTAATATGCAGAAATTAATAAACGTTTATTAAATGCAACCACTATGAAAGGGTTTCTTACCACACATATGTATTTCTTTTCTTTTTTTTAAGGTTTTATTTATTTGAGAGAGAGAGAGGAAAAGAGAGAGTATGAGCAGGGTAAGGGAAAGAGGGAGAAGTAGACTTCCTGCTGAACGAGAAGCTTGATGTGGGACTCGATCCCAGGACTATGGGGTCATGATCTGAGAAGGCAGACGCTTAACCAACTGAGCCACCCAAGTGCCCCTATGTATTTCTTTTTACTGTCATTTCCTTTACTTCTCCTTATGCCTCAGAGACTACAAATAGCACAGAGCTACCAGGCCCTACGGTTGGGTTCCTATTTAGAAATACTATGGGGCGCCTGGGTGGCTCAGTGGGTTAAGCCTCTGCCTTCAGCTCAGGTCATGGTCTCAGGGTCCTGGGATCGAGGCCCGCATCAGGCTCTCTGCTCGTCTCTCTGCCTACTTGTGATCTCTCTCTCTGTCAAATAAATAAATAAAATCTTAAAAAAAAAAGTTTTAAAGAAATACTATGAACCACATAATTAGCCAATCACATGATCCAGTATCATGCAACACTGAAACATCTAAAAAAAACCTATTATTACTACTCAGGAATCAGAGAGGTATCAAATCAATGCTTATAGACTGGAAAATTGCAATATTAATGTTATTAAATATGTGTTAATCGAAAAATTAATGCCAATTATGTCTAAAATCTAATATGTAGAAAATAATCTGCTTGGCATTTTATCTCCCCCCAAAGCATTAATATTCTCAAGCCTGTCAAATTTCCAAGATTAAATGGAAAAAACCAAACTACCAAATTAAAATATATGATGTTAGTGGACTTGATTTAGTAATTGATTTAATGATTCAGTAATTCTAAAAGCTTCTCACTAAAATACCTCTAAAATTCAACATGAACAAAAAAAAAAAAAAAAAAAAAAAAATTAACATGAACCCATCCCACCACTGCAAATAAGACCAACTTTTAAATCAAATGCCAGAACCAGGATTGAGAAATGCACTGAATGATGACCTGAAAATACTCTGGAAGAAAACCCAAAACAACAAACCTGACTGCTTAGAGCTTAGAACAGAGATGAGCAAACTTTGGCCTGTGAGCCAAAATCCGGCTGCTGCCTGGTTTTGTAAATAAAGTTAACCTGAAACTTTGTTCAACTTCTGTCCATAACTCTGTCATGCCTACTCATCTGAGTCTATGGCTGATTTAGCATTGCAAGATCAGAGGCAGAGTTGAATTGTTGTAAAGAGACTGTATAGTCTGTAACCTAAAAATATTTACCACTGGCCCTTTACAGAAAAAGCATACTGACTCTCCTGGTCTAGAAAATAAAATCCAAATGTCCACCACGAACAGCACCATGGCACATATATTAAGTCAACAACTTTCTACAAAACAGGTATACACCTTTCCAAAGTACTCAACTATCCATCTCTGTTCTTTCTGGACTGTGTATCAACCTTCTTGTACTTTTTAAGGCTACAACTCCCAGTGAATACTATTCCAGATTACAAGAGTAGGGAAAGTGAGGAAAGAAGAGGCCTGATGAGCATGCAATGGTGTGCTCCATTCTGGGAGGAAAAGCTCCCACTAAATAAGTAAATAAAGCCACTCATAAAATCTTTCTCTGTACACCCACAGGATCAGAAGATTCTAGTTTAGTCCAAAAGATGCAAAATAGAAAAATAATGTATTGTAGCCTCTAGAATCTAGTTAGAAACTGGTTTAGAAGCTATGCACAATATAATCCACCCTCCCTGTAGATCTCAGAAAGAGAGTCTACCAGCACCCAAATAAGACCAAGGATAACTCATATACTTTCTCTACTGGTGAATACCGTATCTGGCTAGATCTAGCAAGATTACACTTCATTCAGAAGGAAAAACTAAAAGCCTATACCACAGTAATTAAGAAAAATATAATGTAGCGTAAGAAAAAAAGAACATTTTTCTGTAGACTACTCTCTATAGGATAACTATTATCAGAATTAGAATAAACTTTAGAGGAATTTACGGTTTCTTCAACAGGATTTAACACAATCATGACTGCTTAAAACAGGAGCAAGCAATAAGGGAGAAAGGCTAAGATTAAAACAAACAAACAACAACAGAAAGAAATACAATGACAAACTGAGCTAAATAAAAAAATACAAAAGTAGAATCAAGTCCAAATGGGAGGTCGGAAAAGCATGACTCTCAGTGTAGAACTTTTATATTAAAACTACATAGCATGACGCATCTCAAATTGGAAGTTTAAGCATACTCAATGGGAGTGGAGTAGGGGAGACAAATGATCTGGTCTAAACCATGGGATTTAGAAGTATTTTAAAATCTGATGATAACCTAAAGAAAACACAAACACTCTGGGATCATTTCAATAAATTTATAATTAAGAACCAAAGTTTTATTTCAGGTCTTACATTTGTGAAATGGCTAAAACTGGCATTAAACAACATTAACTTTTTTTTTTTTTTAAGATTTATTTATTTAACAGAGAGAGAGAGAGAGAGAGATCACAAGTAGGCAGAGCAGCAGGTGGGGTGGGGGGCTTGGAGAAGCAAGCTCCCCGCTGAGCAGAGAGCCCGATGTGGGGCTTGATCCCAGGACCCTGAGATCATGACCTGAGCTGAAGGCAGAGGCTTAACCCACTGAGCCACCCAGGTGCCCCAGCAATATTAACTTTAAGTGCACTAAGCTAATAAGGAAAACAAGTGACAGAGAATACATCAATGATAAATTCTGATCAAATCAAATCAGATGCACTATAGGAATAAAGATTTGCAGTAACGGAGATCTAGAAAGTTGGTGGGAAAACAAGTTGCCACATGGCACTTAGTAGCATAGTAACATTCAATTTAAAAAAACTTGGGCTGGGATGCCTGGGTGGCTCAGTCCGTTAAGCATCTGCCTTCCACTCAGGTCATGATCCCAGAGTCCTGGGATCAAATCCCACATGAGGCTCCCTGCTCGGCGGGGAGCCTGCTTCTCCCTTCTACCTGCTGCTCCCCCTGTTTGTGCTCTCTCTGACACAAATAAAATAAGTAAAGTCTTAAAAGAAAAATAAAACAAAAAACTTGGGCCATCCAACAGTTTATCAATAGTAACTTAATTTCAACAATTTACCTGTCAAATTAATTTTAACTTGTCTCATAGGTTTTGCAGTTTTCTTGGTTTGGTTGTATAGTTGTATAAGAGCATAAGAGTTTACAGCTGGTTTTATGTTGAAACATTAAAGTAGTATCATAATGAATATAACTTAATTAACATTGGAATTTGTGGGCTTTTTTTTCCTTTAAAAGGATCACAGATGGGGCCCTGGGTGGCTCAGTGGGTTAAAGCCTCTGCCTTCAGCTCAGGTCATGATCCGAGAGTCCTGGGATCGAGCCTCGAATAGGGCTTTCTGCTCTGCGGGGAGCCTGCTTCTTCCTCTCTCTCTCTGCCTGCCTCTCTGCCTACCTGTGATCTCTGTCTGTCAAATAAATAAATAAAATCTTAAAAAAAAAAAAAAAAGATCACAGATATTTTTGAAAATCTGTGAAATACCACTTATCATTTTGTCTAGCTTTTTAAAAAAGTGAGACACAGAACTCTCACTTCTAACAATATGATAGATGAGACTATATATATTCTTTTGTACTTATGGTATTTTTAATTAGAAATAAATTTTAAAGGAACATTTAATTTTTTAAAAAAGATTTTATTTATTTATTTGAGAGAGAGAGATAGCGAGAGAGGGAACACAAGCAGGGGTAGTGGGAGAGGGAGAAGCAGGCTTCCTTCTGAGCAGAGAGCTCGATGTGGGATTTGATCCCAGGACTCTGGGATCATAACCTGAGCCAAAGGCAGATGCTTAACAACTGACCCACCTAGGCACCCCAAGGAACATTTAAAAAGTAAAAAAATAAGCAACAGATGTTTTGAATGACATCCTAGTAAGGAAAACCACTTGAAAAGAATATTTTTGGGACAACTAGGGAATTTCAATATGGAATAGATGACTGTAAGGAATAACTAAATTCCTAGATTCTACAATTAGGACAGAATTACCAGGCTCAGGAACTCAAAGTGCTGAGGAGGGTAATTCACACCTAGTGTTTGAATCCTTCTACAACAGTGAGTTATATCCCTAACCAGTAATAGGGAACTCTCCCTTCCTGAGGTAGTCCATTCTAAATCAGCTCATCTATAATCCTTACCACTTGTTGATGAATAATGAGGTTTAAAAAAAAAAAAAAAAGAAGTAAGAATGCATATAAACAGCAGCAAAACTATTTAAGAAATACTGTTCTCTAGACTCCTTGCTGGGGTGAGAAAATCTTGTCATCAAAACTACTAAAATCCAGAACTGTGCTACATGACTAGATTAATTAAAAGAAATCAAGCAAACCTATAAACAGGAGTGCTACTGATAGACATCTTGGGTAAGATTCCTTTTCTAAACATACACAGATACCCAGTATTTACTGGAGTGCCTTTCCACAACTCTTTCAGAATTGAAAACTTCTGCTTAATTGTCCCCTAATAAACACTGAAGCGCATTTTTGTTCAACTATCGCCTGAAAATAGAGGTACTTACCTCCTGTGCATCTCTTGCTGCCTTTGCATCATCCTCATTATAGCGGTTACAGTTGTACCTTAAAGTAAATTAAGAGGATTCTGTAAGGCCAAAAATCAATGAAAAAGGAACAAACCACAGAATTTTAGCCTGGATTCAGAAATATCTAGAAGCAATAGTCTTCTTTATACAGGTAAACTGAGGTATTTAAAATGCCCAGGGTTCTACCATTATAACAGAATTACAAGACTGAAAGGAATTCAAAGTGTTGGATTCTCCACCTCCTGAAGTAGTTCATTCCAAATCAGCTCACTTGTAATCATTAGAAAACACTGTCATTCTAGAACTTCCATTCCTGACTACAGTTTGAGCCTTTTTTTTTTTTTTAAGATTTATTAATTTGAGAGAGAGAGAGAGAGAGAGAGGGTGCGAACGAGTGGTGGGGAGCAGTAGAGGGAGAGAGAGAGAAGCAGATTCCCTGCTGAGCAGGAAGCCTGCCACAGGGCTCAATCCCAAGACCGTGAGATCATGACCTGAGCTGAAGGCAGACACTTAAATGACAGAGCCACTCAGGTGCCCCTCCCTGCAATTTGAACTTCTAATTCAGTTTTTGAAGAAAGAGGTCTTATTTCCTATGCTTTCTGTTATTTATGTCAAATATTTCCTATTTTTCCAGTTACCTTCTTATCTTTATAAACCAGAGAACCTGTAACAGTTACAGAACTCTGTACAGTTCCTATGCTATATGCTTTACATACTATTACAGTTTACAAGAGTCACTGAGAACTGAATGACACACAAAATGAGAAGCAGGGGAAACATGCCCAGAAGTCAGCTCAGAGTGGAGATGAACAAGACTGGCAACTCCCTTGTTCTAATTAACTCTACCTCTGCTTTTCTGGGAGTCTACATTATGGGAACAGCTGATACTTGAGTGCTTACTACATAGCACCCATTTACTACTAAAGCCTTTAAAGGTACTATCACATTCAATTCCCTGAACCACCTTATGAAATGTGCATTATTATCCTCCTTATCCTCATTGAGCAGACAAAGAATTAAGTTTTGAGAAAATAAGTAACACACTTAAGGTCATATAACTAGGGATTCAGAGCTAAGCATTAAACATGCCTGTCTCCCAACTGAGGGCCACCCCTTATTATGGACTATATATATTGCTCACATGCTGTACTCATGTCTTCAGAATCTTTTTACCAGTAATCGTTTTAGATCTAAAAGAAGAATTTTGAATTTAATTTAAATCTTGTTAAATAGGACTCACTGTTTCAGCTTGTCAAGTTTTCCAGGATTTTAATGGTCTATATTATATTTAATATCCTTCTATGATGTTACCCCCAAAATGTATGGAAGATTCTCTAATTAGTGCAAGAAAGTCAACAATAAAACTGATCAGAAAAGCAGTACACAGTTTACATGAATAAAAAAGATAAGGACAAAACCTTTCAGCAAACCTTGGAAGTTATTTCATTAAGAAGACTCAAATCCACTACCTGTAACTCCAAGAAATAGACATTCAATTAATCCCAAATATCTCTGTGTGTATTCATAGCCTAGGCCACAAACTTCTCAGCTCACACTGAAACACCTGCTGAGGTCTACAAAACACTCCCCAATCCATCATCCTAATAGTACCATTTGATTCAGGAATTTGACGTAAGAGTAAAGTTATGTGGTTCATATGTAGTTTGTGGAACCAATCACAAATTTTGGAAATTTGGGGTTCCATTTTGTCTGCTTTCGGCTTTTGGTAGCTTTCTGCTTTACTTAACTACTCAGTAAAATAACCAACAACGGCTTACTGATCTCATCTTTTAAGTTTTTAAAGTAACCCAGACCACAATTCACTGAAGTCGGGAGATTTATTAATTTTCCCCCAACTTGGGTTATAATCTTCTCTTACCAAAAATTACTTTACTCAGTTCAGCCCAAAGATTGGCTCTCCTTGCCTTCTACTGGTCAACTATTAATACCTGTTCTTCCTACCTAATATATCCTTAAAAACTCTCCTTTGGTATTTTTAAGATATTTATAAGCTTCAACTCATTCTGGACTTTACTCAGCCAAAATTATTAAGGAATTGAAGGCCAGGAAAGCAAGGAGAATTCATCTATACTTCTAATTCAGATGATGCTATTTTGAGGATTCTGAGGCATTTTCAGATTTAAATAAGGAACCACAGCATGATTCATTTTGCAGTGTTAGCTATGGGTAAAGGCAAGACACAGGAAACATTACTGACAACCCTGGTCTGGGCCATTCTTCATTCTCCTGTATCCATCATTTGTTTTGTTTTTGTTCAGTTTTCTTTCCTTTCCTTTTTTTTTTTTTTTTTGATTTTTTTTTAATTTTTTTAAATTTTATTTATTTTACAGAGAGAGGGATCACAAGTAGGCAGAGAGGCAGGCAGAGAGAGAGGGGGAAGCAGGCTCCCTGCTGAGCAGAGAGCCCGATGCGGGGCTCGATCCCAGGACCCTGAGATCATGACCTGAGCCGAAGGCAGAGGCTTAACCCACTGAGCCATCCAGGCGCCCTCCTTTTCTTTTTAAAGATTTTATTTATTAATTTGACAGAGAGAGCACAAGCAGGGGGGAGCAGGTAAGGGAGAAGCAGACTTCCCACTGAGCAGCGAGCCCAATGTGGGGCTCAATCCCAGGACCCTGGGATCATAACCTGAGCTGAAGGCAGACACTTAACTGACTGAGCCACCCAGGTGCCCCTTTGCTCACTTTTCAATACAACTTCTTTAAAATTTGAGTTATGTTCAGAGATTTCCTTACATACAAACAAATATATCTTTGGGATGCGTGGGTGGCTCAGTTGGTCGACCATCTACCTTTGGCTCAGGTCATGATCTCAGTGTCCTGGGATCGAGTACCACCATTGGGTTCCTTGCTCAGCGAGAAGCTTGCTTCTGCCTCTGCGTGCCCCTTCCCCTGCTTGTGCTCTCTCTCTCTGACAAATAAATTTAAAAATATATCTTTAATAAGAATTTATATCTTTTGGTAACTCTTCTCCATTCATTATGCTTATTGGTTTAAATATACTAGAGTGAATTTAGTTTCTGGGAATAATCTAATCCCCCAGTTTGCTTCTTAAAATCTAGAGTACTTGTCTGCCAGGCTAACAACACCCAATACTCTTCTCCTTGGCTTTGACAGTGGCAAAATCACTTTCTTTACTCCACACAACCAATCAGTTTTACCTAACTCAGAATTAATTTCAAGGCAAGTAATCCCTCTCACTATTCCTCTAATGAAGCTAATAAAAGTTCCAACGAAACTAAAAGAAAAGACTTGCCATTGTCTTAAGGTGAGAGTCTCCTTCTGTCCTGCCCCTGCAATTTCCCCCTCGCATTTCACTCTCTACAAAGCAGCCACAATCCTGAGGTAATGTATGTAAAGCACATAATATACAGCGGTCTCACCTAAATTACAGATCTAATCAGGTCACTCCCCACTTAAAATCCTTCTGATAATGTCCAAACTACTTTAAGTGCCAGTCTACGTTCTAACTCTTTTCCTATGCCCCACAATTTAGGAGGGCCACAAACCAAAGTGCCAATAGGCAGGTAACACAAATGAGTGAGATGGGTCATTTGTGTATTATAACACTCAGAAATACTTTTGTTTTTACCAGATGTGCTGGCTCCCTTTTTCTCAAAACTCAAGGCACCACGAACCTAACTTGCATTTTCCCAAACTGCTAGGAAATATGTACAGAACGGAGATATATTATCTCTACTAAAAATGATGCCATCTTCTAAATATAGTGCCATCAGGATACATGCAAGTGCCTTTAAGATTCAGCCTTGGGAAATAAATCAAACTAGAAAGTAAAGACCTCATGTAAGGGGATACTAATCAATTTCAGGCGAATTTCAGGTAAAGACCTCATGTAAGGGGATACTAATCAATTTCAGGCCAAGCAGGAATGCAGGTTTTTTCCTATGTTTCAAAGAAAGGCTAAAAGTCTGGATTGCACTGGGCAATTTTCCAATTTTTCAAGTTTGGGACACATTTTTGTCTAATGGCACACAAGGGTAAATAAAACACAACTGCAGGTTGGGTCTTGCCAATAATCTCTTAGATTTCAACTACTGCCTAGACAGACATACTAGACAATGCAACTCTTCTCTAAATAAGCCGGGCACTTTCACATCATTCTACCTTTGTTCATGAGGCTCCTTTTTGCCCTAAATATTTTTCCTACCACCTTCAACTAATGAACTCTTAATCCCTTTTAAAATTCTTCCTAAATGTTACCTCTCTGTGAAATATGCCTAATTTATCCCTCTCTCTGGACATCGTGCATATACTTTTAACAATGATCACATACTATATTCATTTATCTAGCTCCCAAGTTAGATGGTGACTTCCATGAGGTAGAAACCTTTTAATACACAGCATATATTACATACTTAATGTGAACACTTTCTCCCTTTCATTTCCCCAACCTACCAGGCAGATCCATGTGGTTCCCAAGGGCCAAGACACACCCAGCAAAACTCTGCTTTACAGTTCTGGTTACGACAGACCATGTGATTACAACCTCCATCCTTCTCAATTGTGACGTGGCATTTGGGACATTCCTATGAAGAGAAACTATAAAGTTGGTGTCAATGCTACACTAGGTTGTATTACTACCACAGAAGAGAAGCCAGTTCTAAATTTGGTTTTAATACCAAATTTTTTAATATCGCATTTATTGTTTTTATTTTTTTAAAAAAGATTTTATTTATTTATTTGACAGAGATCACAAGTAGGCAGAGAAGCAGGCAGAGAGAGAGAGAGGAGAAAGCAGGCTCCCCGTCGAGCAGAGAGCCCGATGCAGGGCTCGATCCCAGGATCCTGGGATCATGACCCGAGCCAAAGGCAGAGGCCTTAACCCACTGAGCCACCCAGGCGCCCCTTATTGTTTTTTTTTTTTAAATTTTTACTTAAAAAATTTTAATACCACATTGTTATTAATTTTTTAAATAACATTTATTTTTATTTTTAAATGCCACATTTACTGTTATTAATACACATAAAGCAGTGTGGAATACAGTTAGTACTACTAAAAATGAGCTATTATCATTATTACTGGCCATTAAGATTTACAATAATTAAAAGATTTGTTTTAGCAGGGTTGGGGACAAAAACATAAAGTACTTTTAACCATACATGCAGTAATGATAGTTTCACAGGAGATAAAATATGTTGTTCATGTAAATATCATTAATTATCCAGTGTCATCTAGAAATAATTATTGAGCACTTCCTGTATACCACACACTATTCTCGGTGTTTTATATAACCTTAACTCATAATCCTTATAGTGATCCTATTTTCATTTGTCAGATGAATAAACCAGGAGAGAGACAAATAATAACAACACCAGTCTGAGATCACACAGGTATAGCAAATGGAAGAGTCAGGATTCAAGCCCAAGCAACTTGGCCTGAAGTAGGCCTAAGTAGGACTATAGTAGTCCTAAGTAGTCAGTCCTAATTAGGACTATAAGATTGGTAAACTCTTTTTGTGGCTACTGAATCTCCCAACTTTCTTCTATCAAATATGCCTGTTCTATTTATTTTTGTTGTTGATTGTTCTAATTTTTAAGTAGAACTCTACCCTCACCATAGGGCTTGAACTCACAACTCTGAGATCAAGAGTCACATGTTTTACGAACTGGGCCAGCCAGGCAACCTCAAATACCCTTGTTTTAAATCTTTCTCACTATGATCCATTTACAACTGTGCTACAGAGATCATGGCTTTTTCCAAGTCTGTGTCATATTCTTGGTTACTAATGAGTCAAACTTATTACCCTACAGTAGGTCTATTGTCTTTTTCTTTTGGAAAAATCTAGAAAATCAAACTTATTTGTTTTAATAAAACTATAAATAACTTGTAAAACTAATATTTTTGCTGCATTTGTCTGATGCCTGTAACTCCCACAAGGAGGGAGTACCACCCATTATATACTCATACAATTCTGCCTCTGTGAGACAGACTACCCTGGCCCATAAACTATCGCCACTTTATTTTTTTTTAAATGTTATTTATTTATTTGACAGAGATCAGAAGTAGGCAGAGAGGCTAGCAGAGAGAGGAGGGAGAAGCCAGCTCGCCACTGAGCAGAGAGCCCAATCCAGGGCTTGATCCTAGGATCCTGAGATCATGATCTGAGCTGAAGGCAGAGGCTTAACTCACTGAGCCACCCAGGCACCCAAACTATAGTCATTTTAAAGAGGTAAATTTGGACATTTCTTATCAAATCTTTGAAATCAATTAACATATTTTACATTTTCCCAAAGAAGCAAGTTCCAGGTCTAAAATAATCTGTGTCATTCTGTATTTCTGGGTTATAATTAACCACATACAGTATTAAGCTCTCAATATGTTAGGATACCACTGAAAATCTGCAAATCTGTTTAAGGGGCAAGTAACTATAATAAAAGCTTCTGAAACCTCTCAAGAGAAACACTCTTCAGTTTTTCTCAAAACTACCAAGCAGATGACCTTGTTACTAATTGCCATTCTTCCTTAATAATCTACTTTCTAAACAAAGTCAAACATATTCAAGCCTGTACTCCCTATTTTATTTGCTTATTTTAAAGATTTATTTATTTTAGAGAGTGTATGCAGGAGTAGTTGGGGGCGGGGGAGAAGCAGCAGACTGCCCACTTAGCTGGGAGCCGAAGGCGAGGCAGGGCTCTGACCCAGGACCCCGAGGGTCATGGCCTGAGCCAAAAATGAGAGTCCGATTATTCTGATGCTTAATGAACTAAGCCACCCAGGCACCCTGTACTCCCAGTTTTAAACATCTTGGTGGTTTAGAGTGTTGGGTGGATTTCTCTAGATGCAGAAAGAGGGCTACTGTTTCATCAGGCTACTTAGTGAAAACACCACTGCCCCATTCTAAATACTAGTTTTACAGAGCATATTAGAAGATTCTAGGACTTCAATGAACATGTCTGATGGGAAATAAAATTTCAAGAAAGTATGCCTGAGGGGCGCCTGGGTGGCTCAGTGGGTTAAAGCCTCTGCCTACGGCTCAGGTCCTGATCCCAGAGTCCTGGAATCAAGCCCCGCATGGGGCTCTCTGCTCAGCAGGGAGCCTGCTTCCCCCTCTCTCTCTCTGCCTGTCTCTCTGCCTACTTGTGGTCTTTCTCTCTATCAAATAAATAAATAAAATCTTTAAAAAAAAAAAAAAAAGAAAGAAAGTATGCCTGACTAGGAAATTTTTTCAACAACAAAAGTAAGTACTTCCTAACAACGCAGAATTAAGTTATAAAATGACATGAGTTATCTTCACCATAATTTTAGAGAGCACAAAAAAACTAATTTCAACCATACATTCCTCAAAGGCATAGGCATTTGTTTTATGTGACAAGACTATTTCATTACCAAGGCTTTCCGGGAGATACAAATATATTCAGGTTTTAATCTTTTTGGGTACAACAGGGTACTAATGGTATAAAATTGTGTGTTTTGGCCTCCATCGTTTAAACACTCCTTATTATCACTGTCCTGTGACTGGGTGATGGAAAGCTCTAATGCTAGTCAGACAACTCATTATTCTTTAAACATCATCCTCATATGTGAAAGGCAATACCAAAAATGAATAGTTCATGAATAACACTACCATTCACCACCTTAGTCACTTCCAATATAGACAGTCTATAAGGCTGAATTAAATAAAGATTGGTTAATTAAACAATTTTCTACTACAATGAAATTGCTGGGTACACAGTTGGGATTCAAACATATGCTTATTACTTGGTAACAGAAAAGAAGGGCGCTCAAGACTACAACCATTTGCAGAACAAAACATGTCTAGGGTTTAATAAATGTTCCAACTGCATCTTAAAACTAGTATCACAAGCAATAACGTACTTCAAAAATAAAAATAAAAGAACAAGGGATATCTACGTTATCTCCAAAACTCCTAGTTCTTAGGAATCAAGTCTCTTAAATCGTATTTTAGAAATTTAATATGTTAAAGAAGTCAAACATGTTAACCCCAGTGCAGTTACACAATAAGAAGTTACTCAGTTACTCTCCATACTGCTCTAAAGACTGACTCCTTAAGGAGGGGCCTGGCTCAGTGGGTAGAGTGTATAGCTCTTGATCCCAGGGTTGTGAGTTCAGGCTCCATACCCTGGGTATAGAGCCTGAACTCTATAGAGATGGAAGAAAAGAAAATAAAGGAAAAGAAAATAGGAAAAGGAAAGCAAAGTGAAGACAAGGAAAGAAGAAAGAAAGAAGGAAACAGTTACACTAATGTGGGGTTCAAACTAACAACCCTCAAGATCAAGAGTCGCATGCTCTCCCACTGAGCTAGCCAGGCGCCCCAAAGCCTGAAAATTTTTTAAAGGCAGAAATGTAAATTTGCCTAATAAAATCAAGCAAGGTGGAATAAACTCTGTACCTGTATACTAAAAGGTAGGTAAAACAATATGAAAAAGCATTATCAAACCCCTGTGTAGTAAAATTGTCAGCTTTTTCTTCTATAGGAAACCAACGTTTTCCTAACAAAAACCTCTAAAGAACAGTACTGTATATATTGCAGTAGTGCTCAATAAAATAAACTTGAACACTTAAAAATTGGCATTCTGGGGAAAAAACAAAACAAAAACAAATGCAACCAAAACCCCAAGCCCCCAAAACAACCGCAAAACCCCCAAATCTTAACTGAAGAAAAGGTAAAACAAAGTCCTTAACTAGGTAAACCTACTTATTTTGCTAACACACCTAATCTTGTAACCGTTTCACTACCAAGAGTTTACTGAAGAAAAATACCAACCTTTGTGTTGGCTGCAATCCAATTAGAAGTTTCACTATCATCATCACACTTTTTAATCCACTTCTTTAACCACTGTTTAGAAACAACAACTGTTAGGGTACAACAAAAGACTTAAAAAAAGGATAGCAAATTACTTCAACATTAAAATGTAGTCAAGCATAAATGTAAAAGGCAAAGGACAAGATTATCACTGGATTTACTTCCTTTTATATCAAGGCAATCCTCTAGTTCTCATATCTAGTACATATATCAACCTAAAGAAGACTTTCTCTGGCTAAAGCCTGATGAGAAGCCCAGCTCCAAGATGCTAATTACGAGGCCTGCCCAGGGAGGTGCCTTAACCACTGTTATCCTGATAATCATCAGGAGTGGACTTATTTCTAAGGAATGCTTCATGAATACTTGCGATGATCATCTGAAATAGAAAGGAAAAACACAATCTTCTATCTACAAAAATTCAATCCAATCCAAAATGTGGGCCCTGGTTTTTCAGTCATCAAGTCTCAGAAGTGTTCTATTAAATTATTTAAAAATGAAAATGCCAGACAAACTCACCTTACATTTAACAGGATCGTGCCAATTTTCTCCACAGTTAAAGCTATTAAGTAACACAAGAGTTAAAAGAATTAAGTTCTACCTACTGTAAGTAAGTAAACAAACAATTTCACGTTTTATAGTTTCTCAGTGGTTTCATCAGTTTTTAGTGACTGGCAAATACAAGGACATGAGCCAAGTTTGTATTATTCTATAGATTATTCAGAATTTAGTGTTAGAAGAGCATGTATTGTGGTATATATATGAAATGAAGGAATGATTATAGGCATGAATACATGCTCTGACGACGATTATATAAGAAAGGACTCTAAATAACCACCCATCTTTTAAGACAAGAAATTCAGTGTAATCCCATCTGTATTTTTCTGATCGTTTTATATATGTATAGTTCTGTGCCTTAAACATTCTTTAATTCAAACCAATTTTTAACTAATTTGAACATAAATTTTGACCAGTGCTTTATTAGCATATATTAAATCTCTTAACACCCTAAATGAAGAATAACAAAGTCTGACTTTGTAGAGTAATTACATAATTTAATGCCAATGCAGTGAGCAATAATTGGGAGGCAAACAGATTACATCTTTGTATGATCCCAACAAATGAACTTCAACCCTGTAGAGATAAACCGTACCAACCAAGGCATAAAACAAGAGTGACTAAATATTTTCTAAGAATATACTTAATGCCTTGCTATATTCGAGACACATGGTATATACATTTAAGAAAGCATGAATTAAGAATAAATTAAAAAAAAAATAAATACGAAGGTTGATCAGCTAATCAAGTAATTCAGGAATGCCAAAAATCCTTTGCAAACAAGAGGAACAAAGTGCTATCAATTTAAATGAAGTCAAAGGTAATGGTTACTTCTGGAAAAGAAGATGGGGAGTTGGATGGAGAAGGGAACAACAGAAGCTTCAAATGAATCTGTCATATTTTATTTCTTAACAAAAACAAAATACTGTGTAAGCTGGGTTAAGAACTACATAAGTATTCACTGCTGTTATTCTCTATATTTTGGTATCAACTAAAACTATGTTTTAAGGTAGGTATATAATCAGACTGCACCTCCTGTCTATAGGGTAAACTCTAAAACAGTAATGCGTATTTAATCTTTACCACAACAGCATTTATTTCATACATATTTAATCTTTGTGAGTTTACTGGCTCCTTTTGGAAATATTTAGTATTAATGATGTGTAAGTCTAATTCTACAGCTGTTTGTGGAGAAAAAAAGAGAATGGTACAGAATACCAATATAATGTCTATTTGCTAGCTCTTGGAGCTACTTGTTTTGAATGTTTTCTTATTCCTAAAAGATCCACAAGGAAAATGGAAAATCATCTTAACTCTCTAATAAGAATATGCAGTATTGAAAATTATCTATTAAGTCAAATTTAGAATTCAAACGCTAGAGGATGTTATAAAACTCCAAGAACGGAAGTAACCAGGAAAGCTGTGGCCAGAGGTGCCACAGGGAAAGTGCTGGTTAAAAAGCATATCTTAAAAAAAAGGCATATCTAATAAACCATGTTTTATCTTTCCAAATTTATCTGCAAATTTTCTTTCTAGGAGTAATATTAAACTTGTCAAAGCAAAGGAAAAATAATCCTGTGTATTTTGTTTTCTAAGAGATAACCTGAAAACAGAGCAAGAACCATAAAGGAACCAAACATACTCTGACAAAATAAGCAGTCCATCAGAAATGAGAACTAAGTTCTTGTCACAGATCTCTAAGTTTGCTCCCATATTAGTTCCAGTAGAGCACACAAGAAAATGTGATTATAGCTACATTTTCTTCCCATAAGAAAAAATAGCAACAAGGAAAGAGAAAAAATTATTTAAGATGTGACCTTTTCATCTAATTCTTATTTAAAAGAAATACACACTCTTTTAAATCAACATCACCCACCTCCCTACTAGAGGTAAAAAAAAAATTTTTTTTTCCTACTATTTTACTACTAAGAATAAATAGAAAAGCTATGTGTGCTGTTTCAATTTGGGAAATCACTTGCTTACCAAAACTGGCGCCCACATTTGCAGCGAACAGGTTTAGCATCAGGATATTGGACTTTAACAACGTGGTGGCAATCTGGGGCAGGACACCACTTTAACAGTCGATTGCACTGAAACCCAAGTTAGAAAATTAAAAATGACAGCAACTTAAAATCATGATGTAAGATTTCCTAGTACAACAGGCAATTAACTTACATTTCCCAGTGCAAGGGCCAAAGACAGAGACGATGACACAAGCATATAAAACTTGCCCCCAATATTTAGTACTCTTCTAAAGTATTGCTTTCTAATGCACTGTTTTTCTAAGATTACAGATCCCCTGATCCCTGGTTTTATAAACATGTGGACTGTCTCTTGGTTCTACCTTCAAAATCCTACTGACAAACTTTAAAATAATTACCCATTGGTGATCATTAAGCACTGATTTGTGCATGGTTCTACCTCAGGGCAATTTTCAAAGATGTAAAAAACATACACTCCTACTTAGGCAAAGTGTTTAGATCCTATAGAATATATAGGTAATTTCTCTCTTTGACCATAAAAATGTGTCTAAGAACAAAAGTCAGTTCCTAAACCATGGAAACAATCACATTTTAGTTCTTAAAAATGAATGGAATGAATAAATAAATAAAACTTTGAAGTATTTTTTATTATGAAACAAACCATGGCTCAAGTAACACTCTGCACCAGAATTCAAGTTTAGTGACCATTTTAAGAATACATGATTCCTAAAATACACATTTTCTAGATGATCTGACCTTCAGTTTAATCTCTTAATAGAAATAAAAATTGGCTTTGTAGAATTAAAATACCAATTTACATTGATGATCTTATATAGAGGCTGACAAACATCTTCCATAAAGAGCCAGATAGTAAAGATTTTTGTTTTTGACGGGCACAATGGCCTCTGTAGCAATTACTCAACTCTGCCACTGTAGCACAAAATAAATCATACAACAAATGGGCACGTTCCAATAAATATTTACAAAAACAGGCAGGTCAGAGTTTCATGACCTCTGTTGACCTCTGTATTTGATTAAAAAAAAAAAAAAAGACATTTGCTAAAAACAAGTAACTATAGGAGCACCTGGGTGGCTTAGTCAGTTAAACATCTGCCTTCGGCTCAGGTCATGATCCCAGGGTGCTGGAATCAAGCCCTGCATCAGGCACCCATCCTGGGGGGTGGGAGGAGCCTGTTTTAACCTCTTCCCTGGCTTGTGCTATCACTCTCTCAAATAAATAAATAAATAAATAAATAAATAAATAAAATCTTTAATAAAAAGAAATAGGGGCGCCTGGGGTGGCTCAGTGGGTTAAAGCCTCTGCCTTCCGCTCAGGTCATGATCCCGGAGTCCTGGGATCGAGCCCCGCATCGGGCTCTCTGCTCATCGGGGAGCCTGCTTCTTCCTCTCTCTCTGCCTACCTCTCTGCCTACTTGTGATCTCTATCTGTCAAATAAATAAGTAAAATCTAAAAAAAAAAAAAAAAAAAAAAAGAATTATCTTTAAATAAATAAATAAGAAATAACCATAGCTCTCTTTATGAACAAAGTTTACTGGTAATGGAAGCTAAAACAAGCAGAGATATAGCAAGGTTGAATTGCCAAGCATGATTAAACATTACGTCATTAATAATCAGCTACAACTTTTTGCGAACAATAAAGGAAGAATACTGTAAAAATAATTTTATCACCAAAGTTCTAGATCTTTGAAGAGACACCTACTCACTGGTTTGTCACATTCCTTTGAGAATAAAGGTGTTTCGTATGCCTCGTTAATAAAGTCCATAATCCAAGTTTATGGTCATAATCCAAGCCCTTTACATCTTACTATCAAGAGTGTTTCATGTAAGAAAAACTAATTATATCTATTAATAAACAATTCCTCTTATTTAACAAAGGAAAACTTAAGAGAAATCACTTACCTCTACAAAGCTATTTGTTATTAAATGCTGATACTTTAATTTAACTTTCGAATCTGTGATCAGGCGCCTGAGAGCAAGAACAAAAGTAGTTTATTAGGAAGTTCTCAGCCAAGAGTATCTTTCCACATTTATAAAATAAAATTTCAAGGTAGTGGCTCTAAAAACTGCCCTAAATTGAAAATGCTAAAATGCATATGGACTATCAACAAATAGAAATCAAGATAACAACTACAAAGTTTCTATGGTTTTATTTTGGTAGAATCCCCATCCCCAAGTTTTTTATATGTAAAATATTCCATTTTTACCCAGTTTGTTGTTATAGTCTAATGACTTACTATTATGGCGTTTAGGCCCCTTTCAAAAGTGTCTTCTTACTCTGGCCTGAGAGAGCAATGTACAGCCAACTTCCCTAAGACGCTCTCCCAAAAATCAGTGTGTGAAATAAGAGATGTTGACAGGAATATCAAGAAATGGATCCAGGTTTTACTATATATAAATTTGAGGGCCTTCTTCTGAGATCTGTTGGTAATTTACTAGAAATGTCTACTGACTGCAACTTGGCTTCCCTTGTCCACCTAGAACACTCTATATATTCATTACAATTTCTAGAACTCATAGGAACCCATAAAAGTAAAGCATCCCAAAAGCTTAAGTTTTACTAGTTTTAGTGGTAAACACTCCTGTGAATGTTTAAAGAAAATGGTGTTACAGCAGAAAAAGTTAACCACTGACAAAACCAGTAAAAACTATCTAATGTGACAAGAAATTTCTGTATTATCTGGCCCTATTTAATTCTTGAGCTTCTTATGGCACTGCTTGTCTTCCACAAGACCCCATCCTGTCCTGTGCTACTTTCGGTGTACTCCTGTCACATTTGTATTCTTTTCAGAATCGTGGGTATCATCCTCCCTCAGAGGCTTTTGGATAGGGCTACCTCTCTTGGAAAGAGAAGTATATCATGGTGGGCTCAGATGGGACAGCCTACTGAATACTGGATTCACACTTACTAGCTACAAACTAAGGGTAAGTTCTTTGACCTCTCCATTTTTCAGTTTAGTCATTTGTAAAATGGATAGCAGAAGTAAGAGTTGTGAACTAGAACAGTGCCTGGCAAACAGTAAACACTCAATAAATATTAGATGCTGCTATATTATTTTTTAAGTCAGCTAATACATAGTTACTAACTAAAGGAAGCCTCTTCTGACAATAACCCATATCAGTCCTGCTCAATTCTCATGGCATCCTATACATCTTCCTATCATAAAATCTGTCATAATTTTATCTGTGTAGAGCTGGAACAAACCTAAAATCTGTATGGAACCAGAAAATACCCCGAAAACCAAAAGCTGGAGGCATCACAATTTCAGGCTTCAGGCTGTATTACAAAGCTGTAGTGATCAAGACAGTATGGTAGTGACATAAAAACAGAGACACAGATCAGTGGAACAGAATAGAGAACCCAGAAAAGGACCCTCAACTCTATGGTCAACTAATCTTTTTTTTTTTTTAAAGATTTTATTTATTTATTTGACAAAGATCACAAGTAGGCAAAAAGGCAGGCAGAGAGAGAGAGAGGAGGAAGCGGGCTCCCCACTGAGCAAAGAGTCCGATGTGGGGCTCGATCCCAAGACCCTGGGATCACGACCTGGGCTGAAGGCAGAGGCTTTAACCCACTGAGCCACCCAGGCGCCCCTATGGTCAACTAATCTTTAACAAAGCAGCAAAGAATATCCAACAGAAAAAAGACAGTCTCTTCAGGAAACGGTGTTAGAAAACTGGACAGGCACAGGTAGAAGAATGAAACTAGACCACTTTCTTACACTATACACAAAAATAAACTCCAAATGGATGAAACACCTAGATGTGAGACAGGAAACCATCAAAGTCCTAGAAAACACAAGCAGCAACCTCTTTGACTTTGGCCACAGCACCCCTTCTTGCTAGATCAGTCTCCAAAGGCAAGGGAAACAAAAGCAGAAATGAATTACTGGCACTTCATCAGGATAAAAAGCTTTTGTACAACAAAGGAAATAGTCGATAAAACTAAAAGGCAACTGACAGAATGCGAGAAAATATTTGCAAATGACCTATCAGATAAAGGGCTGGTATCTAAAACTATGAAGAACTTAGCAAACTCAACAACCAAAAAACCCCCCAAAAATCCAGTCAAGAAATGGACAGAAGACACGAACAGACATTTCTCTAAAGAAGACATACAAATGGCTAAGAGACACACGAAAAAATGTTCAACATCACTCAGCACCAGGGAAATACAAATCAAAACCACAATGAGATACCAGCTTACACCAGTAAGAATGGCCAAAATTAACCAGTCAGGAAACAACAGATGTTGGTGAGGATGAGGGAAGGGAGAACCCTCTTACACTGTCAGTGGGAATGCAGACTGGTACAGCCACTCTGGAAAACAGGATGGAACTTTCTCAAAAAGTTAAAAATAGGGGTGCCTGGGTGGCTCAGTCGGTTAAGTGTCTGCCTTCAGCCCAGGCCATGATCCCAGGATTCTGGGACAGAGCCGCACATGAGGCTCCCTGCTCAGAGAGGAGCCTGCTTCTCCTTCCCTTCCTGCTACTTACCCTGCTTGTACTCTCTCCCTCCCTCCCTCCCTGTCAAATAAGTGAATAAAACCTTAAAAAAAAAAAAAAAAGCCTCTCATCAGGTGCCTTGTTCAGTGGGGGTCGCTTCTCCCTCTCCCACTCACCCTGCTTGTGCTCTCTGTCAAATAAATACATAAAATCTTTTTTTTTTAAGTTAAAAATAGAACTACCCTACCATCTAGCAATTGCACTACTAGGTATTCACCCAAAGGACACAAACAGTTGTGATCCAAAGAGGCACCTGCACCTCAATATTTATAGCAACAATGTCCACAACAGCCAAACTATGGAAAGAGCCCGGATGTCCACTAACAGATAAATAAGACGTGGTGTGTGTGTGGGGGGGGGGGGAATACAATGGAATATTACCCAGCCATAAAAAAGAAAAAGAAAGAAATCTTGCCATTTGCAATGACACGTATGGAACTACAGGGTATTATTTTAAGTGAAATCAGAGAAAGACAAATACCATATAATTTCACTTATATGTGGAATTTAAGAAACAGAACTGGTGAATATAGAGGAAGGGAAGGAAAAATAAAATAGGATGAAATCGGAGAGGACGGCAAACCATAAGAGACTCTTAACTATAGGAAACAGAGTTGTTGCAGGGGAGCTGGGGTAACTGGGTGATGGGCATTAAGGAGGGCTTCTGATGTGATGAGCAAGCACTAGGTGCTCTATGCAACTGATGAATCACTAAATTCTATCCCTGAGCCTAATAATACAGTATAGTATTAACAATATGGTTTTTAAATCTAATATAAAAAGTTACCTAAATTGAATTTAAACAAGAAAAAATTTTTAAAGGTTTATTATTTATTCATTTGAGAGAGAACAAGGTGGGGGGGGGGCATAGGGAGAGAGAAAAGCAGAGTCCCTGACTGAGCAGGGAGCCCAATGTGGGGCTTGATCCCAGCTGCAATGAACTGAGCCACCCAGGCACCCCTAAATTTAAAAAAATTTTTTAATTATCTGTGTAATCATTGGTTTAATATTTGCCTTCATGTTCCCTTATCCCCAACCAAACAATAAGCTCCACGAAAGGGTCCCTTGTATCTAACACATTGCTTGGCCTGTAGAAAGTGCTCAGTAAATATTTTTTAAATGAATAAACCTCCACATTTCAGGAATGTTGGAACTGGGGCCTAAAAATAATTAGTGTATTTGGTGATTCCTTAAAAGGTTAAACAAAGGGGGAGTGGCTCAGTCTGTTGGTAGGTTTGACTCGATTTTGGCTTGGGCCATGATCCGAGGGTTGTGGTATCAAGCTCTATACTCAGCAGGAAGTCGGCTGAAGGCTTTTTCTTGCCCTCTGCACTACTGCCTACCCCTGTGCACTCACTGGAGTGTACTCTCTCTTTCTAAAGTAAACAAACAAATCTTAAAAAAAAAAGGTTAAACACAGAATTACCATATGACCCAGCAATTCTACTCCTAGGGACATATATCCAAGACATTAAAAACTTGCACATAAATGTTCAAATAAAAACACAACTGTTGGGGCGCCTGGGTAGCTCAGTGTTGGTAAAAGCCTCTGCCTTCGGCTCGGGTCATGATCCCAGGGTCCTGGGATGGAGTCCCACATCGGGCTCTCTGCTCTGCAGGGAGCCTGCTTTCTCCTCTCTCTCTCTGCCTGCCTCTCTGCCTACTTGTGATCTCTGTCTGTCAAATAAATAAATAAAATCTTAAACCAAAACAAAAACAACTGTTTCCACAAAAAGTGGAAACAACCTAAATGTCCAAGAAGAAACAAAATATGGAGTATTATTTATCCCTAGAAAGGGATCAAGTAACGACACACGCTACAACATGGATGAACCTTGAAAACATTACGTAAGTGCAAGAAGCCAGACACAAAAGATCACATGCTATACAACATTTAAATGAAATGCTCGGAATAAAAAAATCTGTACAGACAGAAAACGGACACGAGATTGTCAGGGTGTATGGGAAGAAGGGAACTGGAAGTGACTGTTTAATTAATATGGGAATTCTTTTAGAGGTGATGACAATGTTCTGGAATTAGACAATGGTGATGGTTGTACAACATGTGAAAAACCACTAAACTGTATAGTTTTAAATAGTTAAAATAGTAAATATTGTGTTACGTGAAGCTCACATTTATAAATAAATAAATAAATAAATAAATAAATAAATAAGGGGTGCCTGGGTGGCTCAGTGGGTTAAGCCGCTGCCTTCAGCTCACGTCACGATCCCAGGGTGTTGGGACTGAGTACCGAATTGGGCTTTCTGCTCAGCAGGGAGCCTGCTTCCCTCTCTCTCTCTCTGCCTGCCTCTCTGCTTACTTGTTATCTCTGTCAAATAAACAAATAAAATCTTAAAAAAAAAAAAAGACCCAAAATCAGATGCCCTGATTTCCCACTTTTTATTTCTATTACTCATTATGCTTCTCTGATGTGATAAAAGCCAATGATTTCTTACAACTGATCTAGACTACTTGGTGAGAACAAAGGTTAGCCATAGTTACTAGACCAAGGTTATGAGGTCTCAGTTATTAGGTCATAGTTTATCTTGTGAAAGCGAAGAATTAGAAAGCAATCTCTTACTCTTGAGAATAAATACTTTCAAGAAGACAAGTGTCATCCTGTGTATTAATGAACTACATCTCTCGACAAAGACCTGTTGCCATCACTTACATCGTTATTACACCAACTCTCATGGTAGAAGGCAGCTCTTTATGAAAGTAAACATAATGACTTCTACTGATCGCCTATTATACATTATAAGCACGGTGCCAAATGCATTTAAGTACCCTTGAGTTTTGGGATAATTCTGTTTTTTACAAATAAGATAACTGGAGAGTTATGAACTGAAACCAGGTGACTTTATTTTTTAAAAAAATTTTTTTTAATTTATTTATTTGTCAGAGAGAGAGGGAGAGAGAGGGAGTGAGCAAAGGCAGACAGAGTGGCAGGGAGAGGCAGAGGGAGAAGCAGGCTCCCCGCCGAGCAAGGAGCCCGATGTGGGACTCGATCCCAGGACGCTGGGATCGTGACCTGAGCCGAAGGAATCCGCCCAACCAACTGAGCCACCCAGGTGTCCCTGAAACCAGGTGACTTTAAACACAAGAATTTCATTTAGTATGCAAGCAGTAAACCACACCTTATGCTGATATAGCACCCTGAGTAAATGAATATTATGCTTCAACTTAGGATTTAACATTTTTATCACCTAGACCTTTTCCTCTTTTGGGGGGGTAAATGCAGGCTATATAATTTAATTTTTTAAAAGTATATATATTTCCATTTATTTGAGAGAGAAAGAGAGGGAGTGTGTGGGGCAGCAGGCAAGAGGAAAGGGAGAGAGAGTCCTAAGTAGACTCTATGCTGAGAGTGGAGAGCCTGATGCAGGGGTCAATCTCACAACCCCAAGATCATGACCTGAGCTGAAACCAAGTCAGATGCTTAACCAACTGACTGTGCTACCCAGGAACCCTGGATATGTAATTTAAAAAAAAATTTTTTTAAGATTTTATTTATTTATAATTTGACAGGCAGATCACAAGTAGGCAGAGAGGCGGGCAGAGAGAGAGGAGGAAGCAGGCTCTCTGCTCAGCAGAGAGCCCAATGCGGTGCTCAATCCCAGGACCCTGGGATCATGACCTGAGCCGAAGGCAGAGGCTCAACCCACTGAGCCACTCAAGTGCCCCTCTTTGGATTTCTAAAGATTCAATTATATCGGAGGGTACAGAATAGAGGGGAGGAGAGGGTATGTAATGGACAGACACTGGGACAAATAATGAGGAATTCATGATGATACAATACAAACTATTCAGAGCACAGGAAACTGGGGGCGTTTACTGAGGGGCAATTAAATTATTACACAAGGTTTTAAAAAGACCTTTATTTTCATTATCAGAAATTAGGTTTATCGAAGAAAATTTAGAAAAATATAGATGAAGTAGAATAAAATAGGGGCACCTTGGTGGCTCAGTCAGTTCAGCATCTGCCTTCAGCTCAGGTCATGATACCAAGGTCCTGGGATCAAGTCCCGCATCAGGCTCCCTGCTCAGCAAGAAGTCTGCTTCTCCTTCTACCCTTCTCCCCTGCTTGTGCTCTCTCTCTCTCCCAAACAAATAAATAAAACCTTTTTTTTTTTTAAGTAATAAAATAAGATATCCAAGAGGCTAATGGAAAGGTGTTTGACATCATTACCCACCAGGGAACTCCAAGTTAAAACCATAGGAGATATCCTTAAATAGCCACCAGAATGGATAACATTTAGACTAGTGATTATAAATATGAGCAAGAAGTAAAGCAGTCACACACAACTACTTTGGAAAATGACATGGCAGTATCTATTGAAGCTAAAACCTCACTCCTGAGTATATACTCAAAAGAAGTCAGTGCATGTTTACCAAGACATATATAAGAATACTCTTTGTAGCTTTTTCATAGTACTCAAAACCAAGCAAACAAACCAAAAAACTCAAAATGTCTACTATCAGAAGAATGAAACACATTAGTCATAACAACAAAAAACCCAAACAAACCTAAAAACATACAGATATATTTAATATATGCACATAATACATAATACATAATATCTCAAAGATATTATGTTAACTGAAGCAGACACACACTCACAAGAAGAATGTATGCTACATGATCCCACTTAAAAAAGGCTCAAGAAAAGGCAAAACTAATTGATGGTGACAGAAATCATGACAGGGAACAAGGGTGAGATGGATACTGTCTGGTAAGGGGCATAAGGATGAACATTCTGGTACTAAAAAAGTTCTATACCTTGATATGGGTGGTTAGTAAAACAAACATACATTTTAAAACTTAATGTACTTTACATACTTTAGTCAATATATTTTAGAACTTAATAAAAAAGTAAAATAAAAATCAACATACAGCAAACTGAGACTATTTTACTTAAGAATGAGGATTTTCCTCTGTAAAAGAGGAGATGCTTACAGTACTGAGATTAACACATATCAAATTCAGTCTGTCTCTTGCCTCAAATGGTACAAACTGTTATGACTTCACTTAAGGGCCCAGGCAGCTTCATAACTGTATTTGTGAACTTTAAGATACTGTTAGAGGAAAAAATAACCATAGGATTAATACGTTAGGAATATTCTTCTTGGAGCAGCACTGATTTAGAAGACTACATTTACTTCTTTCTGGATCCATTCAACTACGTGATGTAATATTTACATAGTTGTAATATTACAAAATTACTGATTTACAATTTAGTGAATAAACTTATTGACAAAACATGAAAGAATCTGCTCCAGAATAGAAAAAAAGTAACTATGAAGTTGGCAACATAAAGTAATTATATATCTAATAGAAATTAGAAGGTGAAAGAAATAAAGATGAATGACAACAAAGAGGCATCAATTTCTTCACCTTCCACAGTAGGGAGTTAAGATATACTGCTTATAGTTGACCGAACAGGAAATAACTATTAAACAGCAATTTAAGTTATATTATCTAATTTAAAACAATTTTTACATGTATGTAATATCCATTCTGTAAGCCATTTAGAAGAGAATTTAAAACTAAACGTAGTAACAATGGTTTGAGAAGAGTCATTTCAGAGAATGGATGTGACATCTACTTTGTACTGAATGTAGAGAAGTATCTCAAGTCCTATGTAATAAAGATGGATCAAAGAGTGTTTATGAAAAATCTTAAAAATTAAATAAATAAAAATAATTTATTTTTCAAAAGAAAAATTTCTGCCCATTTCAGACAGGTGGGAAATTAGCCAGTAGAGCTATGTATTATCTATACCATGATCCTAAGTTTCATTTTTTAAAAATTTTATGTATCATTAAAGCTCAAAGTAAAAGCATCTGGCGTAATTTTGCTAGAAGTAACAATTAGTTCCTGTCATCAACTCTGCTTGTTTCTAAAAACTCCATATATGAAAATAAATCATAAAATTTTTTAGCAATATCTCAGAGGATGCTGAAATGAGAACACTATAATTCCAGATGTGTGTGATTAGTCAAAGTGAGCCTAAATAGTATTACTTGAAGGTATTTAAAGATTTAATAGATACAAGTTTACCTTTATCACCCCTTATTAATAGAAAAATTATATATAGAAGAAATCTATACCCTAAAACAACTATATTTAAAAAATAACCAAGTGGTAAGATGAATAAAAATAGATGAATATTTATTTGGTCTCAAGTGATAAATATGGAGAAATGATTTTCATTAGTCTCATGAAAACAACAAAGACAAATCTTAGGACAAAGAAAAATTCTCAATGTATCCAGTTAACCTCCTAACTGTGGAAGTATAACTATATGAGACCACAATGTAGGGGAGACCCACTCAGCCAAACATCTTTGATGGTATAGCACATATCCATCACTAAAGTTATACAATGATGACATGCTTATAAAAGCAGAAGAGAATAATATATTTCCAGTTACTTATTCAAGGATACATACATATCACATACACAATACTAAGGAAAAAAAAAATGAATCTACGAAATAACTAATGTTACGCATTTTAAGATCACACATCCTGAATGGAAATAGGCATTTAGTGAACATAAATAGGAGACCTGGGGTAATACAGCTTATGGTCTAAGAATGAAAATGGACACAAATACAGGCAATTACAAAAATGTATAGTAAGGGAAATACGGAGGAGTTAAGGAGCCCATAGGATTTCTGCCCAAACCAAAATGCAAATCTTTTTTTTTAAAGATTTTATTTATTTGAGAGAGAGTGAGAGAGAGCATGAGAGAGGAAAAGATCAAAGGGAGAAGCAGACTCCCCATGGAGCTGGGAGCCCTATGTGGGACTCAATCCTGAGACTCCCAGATCATGACTCGAGCCGTAGGCAATCACTTAACCAACTGAGCCACCCAGGCGCCCCCAAAATGCAAATCTACACCAAGACCTGAAGAATGACTAAGAGGATGAGTAGGATAACAAAAATGAACAGCAAAACAGGAAGAGAGTATTGCATGTGGAGTCAAGAGACCTTAGAAAAAAAAGTAAAGTCAAACCAAACCAAATGCAAATAAAATGCATAGTATTTTCAAGAGGCCAAGTTTTACACTGTTAGAAAAGAGAATGTGAGAAAAGTTGAGATGAAGTTGCACAGGTAAGCAATACAGAATGGAAATGAAGAACTGAAAGGTGATGAAACAATTTAAGGGAATCACTTAAGAACCAGTCACAGACTGCCGGCTAAGAGAAGATGAAGGCTGGATCAGGTTAATGAAATAGGAACAGAGGGAAATGGATGGATTTAGGATGAATGAGATGCGGAAATGACAGAATGTGGTGTATGGATCACTCTGGGAAATGCAGGAGAAAAATCAATCAAGGATAGCATCAGGTGTCTAATTTAGACAGTCTTTAACACATAGTGGTACCATTTCTTAACACTGAGCAGCCAGAAGAATGAATTTGGTGGTGGTGGTAGGAGAAATGGATAAGGCAAAGCCTGAGGAATGTATGTATGAAGAGGCCTGATAGGCAGTGGGATATAAGGGTCCATGCTCAAAAGAGAGAGCTGACCTAGACACACAAATCTGGGTCCACTGTATGATTTTAAGTAGAGTGTCTAAAGTGAGAAGAAACCTAGAACCCCAAGGAGCAATATTTTAGGAAGATGCAGAAAAAGATGATTTGGCAAAGTCAACTGCACTAGATCTGGAATAGGCCGAGGGAGGTGGCCTTGGGAGTTGGGATCTGGGTAAAGAGAATTTTACTGGAAATGAATACATCAGGAAAATGAAAGGCTATGACAACAGTTCTCAAACATAAGCATACCATCAGAATGACACCAGGAGAGCTTGTTCAGATTGCTGGACACCATCCCCAGAGTTTCTGATTCAGTAAGTCTGGATCTGGGCCTAGAATGTACATTTTTAACAAGTTCCTAGGTAATGCTGATGCTGCTGATAGTGAGATTACACTCTAAGTACCACAGGGTTATGGTAGAGAATAATAGACTATACATACGGACACTGAAACCACACTGGCTGACAGCAAACCCTGGGAGAAAGACAGTGAGTGAAGTGTTAACACTATAATTAAGTGGGATTTACCCAAGTCAAGCGAAAGCAAAAATGACTACAGCACAGCAGGGTAACATAAGACTCAAGGATATACATGGATTTTAACCTGAAGTAGAGAACCTAAGGGCTTAAGACAATAACTTTGCTTCCTGACCATAAGGTATACAGGGGGAAAAAGTTAGCTTCAATTTGACAAGGTTATAGGAGAATGTGTGTTCAAGTAAGAATCTGGTTTCAGGCTCAATTCAAGTTCCAAGTGAGCTGAATTAAAATTAAAACAAGAAACTATTTTTTAACTTATCAAATTTAAAATTTAAAAATGATAATACCACGACGGTGAAGGAGTCTATTTTTTTCATACTAAGGAAAAAGCTGTTAGGCATATTTCAGTTATTAAGACTAAACACTTAAAAAACATTCTCATTTAACTAGCTAAACTCTTAATTCTAAAATTATTTATTTATAAGGAAGAAAATGGAAGACATAAACCAACAGTATACAACTATATAAGGTGAAAAATAAAAATCCCTCTTCCTAATCCCCAAGTCCTAGCTGATTGATTGTTATCACTATTAAAATGCTCTTATAAGTATTCTCCAGGTTTTCTGTGCATGTGCCAGGCTGCGTATCTAAAGAGCACAAGAAACCCCAGAGGAAACATACAAAGAAAACCACATCTAGATATATCACAGCTGAACTGTCTTAAACTAAAGACACAACAAATCTTAAAAAGTAGCAGAGAGGGAACAATTAACAGCTAACTTATAAGAAACAATGAACGCAGTAGAATGACATATTCAAAGTGATACTAGTGCATGAAAGTCCAAAGAGCATATAAATTTGTAGAAATTGTCAAACCGCATTATGAAAAGTTTGCAACAATTTGTATTCTCTACTGTACTATATTCTCACATTACGTATTACCACACTGTTTAATTCTTAGCAAAACGAAATGCAAAAACAAAAAACACAACTTTTTAAAACTGAAGTATCAAATTCTGATTTACATTATGGAAATGTTTACATATGTTTCTTAGCATTCAAATTGTTTTTTTTTTTTAATTTATTTTAAAGATTGTACTTATTTGGCACAGAGAGAGAGAGAGAGAGCAAGCCAGCATTTGCATAAGCAGGAGCAGCAGCAGAGGGAAAGGGAGAAGCAGACTCCCCGCTGAGCAAGGGGCCCGATGGGGGACTCAATCCCAGAACCTGGGATCACAACTTGAGCCAGAGGCAGACACGTAACCAACTGAGCCACCCTGGTACCCCTCAAATTTCTTTCACCATGAATTACTTCCCATAGGATTATCTTCTTCTTGATTTGTAAGAAACCTTACAGTATTAGCCACATTCATTTTATGTGTTGAAAATATTTACTCCATTTCCCCTAAAAAAATGTCATAATTTTTCATAAACTCACAGCCACATCTCCCTATCCAAATGCCTCCCCACTCTAAACTATCCTCCACTATACCAAAGTTGTATTTTTTTTTTAAGTTTATTTATTTTTAGTAATCTCTATACCCATCATGGGGCTTGACCCCATCAAGAGCCACATGCTCTTCTCAATGAGGCAGCCTGGTGCCCCCAACCCCTATCAAATACATTGTATCTAAACAACTTCTATGATGAAACTGATACACTGTCAAGGTCCTTTTAGTCTCATCTCTAATACACTGCCACTCTCTATAGTAGCCACCACAGAATACTTAACAGAGAAAAGCTCATGAAATATTAAAAAAAAAAAAATTGGTATTCTTTCTTTAAGCAGTGTTACCTTCTACTCCCTCAATCCAAATTTTTACCTCATTTATAATACTCCTTAAACTCTTCAGGTGGGGGATGCCTGGGTGGCTCAGTTGATTAATCATCTGCCTTTGGTCAGGTCATGATCCTGGAATCCCGGGACAGAGCCTGATGCACTGGGCTTCCTGCCTCTGACCCTCCCCCTGTTCCTCTCTCTCTCAACTAATAAAATCTTAAAACAAACAAACAAACAAAAAACCTCTTCAGGTGGAGTAACTTGTTTCTTTCTACTGTACTTTATACATGCCTCTATAAAACTTAAACTCTGCATTTTAGTATTATGAACCTCTTGGCATCTTAATGCTCCCAAGTAATCTTAATGCTCCCAAGTAAATGTCTGTGTAATGGATAAAAAGATACAGTGACCTATACTGATTAAATGTATTGATGAAACTCATGTATTGATGAAAGAACACAAGGAATCAAAGTATCAGATGATAAGATACAGACAACTGGAAGGATGTATCAAGATGATACATAACTTATTTTTGCTAGCTTAAAACAGTAATGGAAAAAACGTTCACTGAAAGAAACAGTATTACATAGAGCTAACAACAAGCAATATTAAATATGTTTTAGTAAACCAAAGTAGGTTGAGATTAATAAATGGGAATCCGTGAGCTTTATAAACTATACTGATTAAGTCAATTTAAGGCTTTATTAGGTAGTGTAGGAAATTTGCTCACTGAAGTCCATGGCTGTTTTTACTTTTATTACCTTAAAATCCCAGTGCTTAAACACAGACAAACCTTTCTGTATAGGCGATTATCCAGTACTAACTACGTAATTTGTTTGCAGATAGTTCAGCCCCTCAATCTGTTTATCTTCCTAGAGTGAAGTCAATTAGTTAGCCTGAGGCTATGAAATGGCACTGATTCAAGAATTAAACAACCCGGGACACCTGGATGGCTCAGTGGTTAAAGCCTCTGCCTTTCGCTCAGGTCATGATCCCAGGGTTCTGGGATCAAGCCCCGTATCTGGCTCTCTGCTCAGCGGGGAGCCTGCTTCCCCCGCCCCTCTCTCTGCCTGCCTCTCTGCCTACTTGTGATCTCTCTATCAAATAAATAAATAAATAAAATCTAAAAAAAAAAAAAAAAAGAATTAAACAACCCAGGATATCACCACAGATTCAGCACTAAAATCTAGGCTTATTTCTTCAAGTTTCTTTTTCCCTTCCTAAGAGAACCTTTCACAAGTTAGCCAACAACTTCCAGATGTAGTGCCTTTGGAAATAGTGTTCCAGATGAGGCCACATTTCCCCTGGGTAGCTCCAGGATTAGGGTCCAGCCATTTCTTCTAACTGAGGCATTCATCTACAGGCAATTCCTGTGTTGCCTGGAATTCCCCCATAGAGCTTCCAGAGTCTCTTATAGCTGCCCCATAGTTGGGAATCTCTTCCTACTGAATCCTTCTTCCTTGTCTCTTTTAACAGGTGTCATACTTGAATCACAGTGTCTACTCCTTTCTCCTTAAACTGCACAGATGATATCCCACAACAAATCTCCTTCCCTATAACCTCTATCTTGGCATCTGTTTCTCAAAGGACCTTAACTGACATACCAACATACCCTACTCTCCACTTTCAAGGTCTACTAAAATCTGGCTACCATGTACTGCCCAGTATTTTGCCATATGTTTACAAGAATAGTGTCTGGGGTGCTTGTTTCGGCAGCACATATACTAAGAATAGTGTCTGGGCATTTAATTAGTAAGTTAGAAACGAGCTTTTATACTACAAAGGAGTGTAGATTAGAAAGTTTCTTCAGACTAAAAATTCTACCTCCTCTGAGGTTTGGGCAAAAATTAATTTGGCTTAACCAACTAACCAATATTCAACATGCATAATCTATCAAAAATACTTACATAACTGTGTTGTCATCCACTAAGATATCACAACCATGAGCAGGACACGAAATAGTCTGAAAAAGATTGAAATTTAAACTATGTCTTCATTCAACAAATATTTACTGAATGCTTACCATTGCCAGGCACTTCAGTAGGTTGAGAATACCTTAACATTCATGGGATCTTAATCGTCTCCTTTCTATTAAAGGAAATGGATATGTGTGTTTATCACAAGGTAACTAGAACTGCTGACCTGAATAATTGGTTTCTCAATATAAAACTTGAAAGGCACAAGCAAGACACCTGACGGAATTGCTCAACAAGTTTAGCCTGATACATACCCATCTTAATGCTGCTGAGAAAACATTACCTGAATTGTATCTTTAAGTGGACTGCCACATTGTAAGTAGAAAAAAAAAATCCTTAGTTATCTTTTAGTCTTAATACAGAAAAAAGTTCCCCATGCAATTCATAATCAAGGATGTTTCACCTGTTTATATTTCTGCAAGGGACTAAACACTGCAGGAAATTCAAAAACTAAAAATCAAATTGGCATCTTTACCTGTCCCATGCCTTCCTCCATTATTTTGGTAGTTAAATATTCGCTCCAGCACTGCATACAAAACTTATGTCCACATTCAAGGCCAGTGAAATACTGCAACAAAAATAATACATGGACTTTTAAAAGACATTATCAGAAAAATCACTATACATAGTGACTCAGTCTCTATTAGGTCACATTTCTCATTCTGACAAGACTAGCTGGGCTCCTAAAATAAACTTCTTGGTGGTGAAAATTAGACATGCAAATACAATTAACACAAAATAACCTAATTAATGAGCAATACATCTACAGTAGATATTTATAATTTTTAGGAAAGGCAGACAAGTTCGTATTAAATATAAGAATATGTCATGTACCAATAAGCATATGAAAAGATGCTCAAAATCATTAGCCATCAGAGAAATGTAAATCAAAACCACAATGAGACAGGATTTCGCTCACTAGGACTGCTATATTCAAAAAGATAATAACAAGTGTTGGTAAGGATGTGGAGAAATTAGAACCCTCATACACTGCTGGTGGGAATGTAAAATAGTACAGGGGCTTTGGAAAACACTGTGGCAGTTTCTCAAATAATTAAACATAGAGTTACTCATGATTCAGCAATTCCACTCCTAGGTATATGCCCAAAAGAAACGAAAACATAGCTTCAACAAAAACTTGTATACAAATACTCATAGCAGTATTATCCATAGTAGCCCTAAAGTAGACACAACCTAAATGTCCATGGACTGACGAATGGATAAACAAAATGTGGAATATCCATATGAAAGAATATTATTCAGTCATAAAAAGGACTGAAGTATTGATACATACTATAATGCAGATAAGCCTTGAAAACATTATGCTAAATGAAAGAAGCCAGACACAAAAGATCACATATTATTTGATTTCCACTTATATGAAAGGTCTAACAGGCAAATTCATAGAGAAAGTAAATTAGTGGTTGCCTAGGGTTGAGTGGCTTGGGGGGTGGGGGTGGGTAAGGGGTAGTGATTCTAGGGAGACGAGATTTCTTTTTGAGGTTATGAAAATGTTCTAAAATTTACTATGGTAATGATTGCACAATTCTGTGACTATACTAAAAACACTTTAAATAAGTGAATCTTATCGTATGTGAATTATACTCAAAGCTGTATTTAAAAATGATACACATAGACTTCTGAGTTGCATGAAATGTAGCTTACCTAGATATATCAATAAAATCTTATTGAAACCAAAAGATTTATTCCAATAGCTAAGAATAATAGTAACATTTGGTCTAATCTTGTATTACCTACATGATATGAAATACTACTATTTGGATGGATAAATGGAGTCTATTATATTCTATAATATACAAATAATAGTCACTAGTTTCAACTAAGTATATTTTACAATATTTACTCTAAATTATTTTTAAATGAATAGGTAATACAGACTCATGGTTAAAAACAACTATTTAATAGCATGAGTTTAGGGCGCCTGGGTGGCTCAGTGGGTTAAAGCCTCTGCCTTCAGCTCTGGTCATGATCCCAGGGTCCTGGGATCAAGCCCCCCGTCGGGCTTTCTGCTCGGCAGGGAGCCTGGTTCCCTTCCTCTCTCTCTGACTGCCTCTCTGTCTACTTGTGATCTCTGCCTGTCAAATAAATAAAAATATATATATTTAAAAAAAATAGCATGAGTTTATGCTGAAAAAATGTCTCCTTTTAAAAAAAAATTTTTTTTTTAATTTTTATTTGACAGAGACACACACAGCGAGAGGCACAGAAGCAGGGGAGTGGGAGAGGGAAAAGCAGGCTTCCTGCTGAGCCATAGGTGGGGCTTGATCCCAGGACCCAGGGATCATGATCTGAGCCCAAGGCGAACACTTAACAATTGAGCCACTCAGGCGCCCCATCAAAAAAAAAAAATTTTTTTAAGATTTTATTTATTTGACAGAGAATGAGAGAGTACACAAGCAGTGGGAGCAGCAGAGGGAGAGGGAGAAGCAGATTCCCTGCTGAGCACAGAGCCTGACATGGGGCTTGATGCCAGGACTCTGGGATCATGACCTGAGCCAAAGGTAGACTCTTAACCGACCAAACCACCAAGGCACCCCTGAAAAATAAGTCTCATTTATCCCCATCCTTGTCCTCTACTTCAGGGAAGTAATCCCTATTTCAATATCTTACATATTCTGCCAGAGATGTTCTAACATACACAGCTACACACACACAGTAAAAGCAGTACATATTCTCACCTTGGTTAATTATTATATAATAGATTTCTCACATTGTTCTACATTAGTACACATGGGTCCACCTCTTTTTACAGTCTGTGTTAAGGTACCATAATTTATCTAAACAGTCCACCATTACTTTGCTACTGTACTGGCTATATATACATCATTGTGATCATGCAAATGCATCTTGAGACAAACTGGGTACAAGTGATATTATAACAGGTATACATTTACACTTTGATTATTACCAAGCTTCATTCAGAGAGGTTGTAGCAATTTATACTGTTCAAGAGAACCTGGCTTCCCAACAACCCTGTCAACAGAGTATATTAACAAACGTCTTGATCTTTGCCAATCTAACAGATAAAATGAAGTTAAATCCATTAGTTTTTATCTTAATTTATTTTATGGGTGAAGTTTAAACATCTGAAAGAAGATTAAAGACTATATATTGCTTTTTCTGAGCACTCATTTCACCTATTTTGTCCATTTTTCCACTGGGTTTATTTATTTCCTTAGTGATTTAATGGCGGGGATTTTTACCTATTTAGAAAACTGGCCATTTATAAGCACAGAAAATATTTTCTGTTTCAAATCTGAATGCTCACATTTTGTTGCCATGAAGAAGCTCTCTACTTCTATGTAGCAAAGTCTATTAGTTTTAAAATTTCTAGCATCTAAATTAACTAACTTTAATATAAAGAGTTAGGAAGGAATTTAAGATTCTAGTCAAGATAGCAACCAAGTTGTTCCAATACCATTTACTGAATTCACTTTATTTGAAATGCCCTCTTCTACAATACACCAAATTCCCCTCACATATATCTGACTCCATCGTATTCTACTGCACTGATTATTCTTGTATTTGGTAGGACTAGTTCCTCCTTACTCTCATCAGTCTAGTCTTCCTTTTCAATATTTTACTATTATTCTACCTCTTCAAATACTCAAGCCGTCTTTTTATTTCCTTTAGTATTTAAAGTTTTCTTCATAATAGATCTTTCACACTTCTTACCAGGTTTATTTCTAGCTCTTGTATTCTTTTTGTGGCTCATATTAAGTGGTACTTTTTATTCCATTCCATTTTCTAGCTGTTATTTGAAAAATGCTCATGAAATTTCTGATGTTGCTTGACATTCAGATACAAATAGTAAGGATACAAAATTCTACACTATAGCACATCAACTATATAAAGAATGCCCAGAAGCAGACATGGGAAAAAAATGTATCCAAGTCCCAAGACTAGTCTTATGGACAAAATGACATGGAAAACATTTACCCAGTTTAAAATGTGGTGCTAGTCAGATTGACAAGGATTCTAACTCACTCATAGAACAAGTGAAGGTAAGTATTTTGGAAATCAATATTCCGTTAAAAAAAAAAAAACAACTAGGAAACAAAAAAATCTATACTCTTTACCCCAAGTTGGCAAAGGAGATCTGGCACAAACTTGTTGTCAGATCACCAGTGGAGAGCATCTGATTTTCAAGGATATAATGGGAAGGAGCATTCTGTATAGGACAATTATAGCAGCATAAAAGATTAACAATTCTAAAATGTTTTATTCATAACTTAAAGACACATATACATCCTCATGTGCTTGTTTTTTTCCAAATATGAATACTTGATATTGAGAGATTAGAGGTCACAATGGTTACCAAGTAATCATTGCAAGAAACATCTCTACCTTTGGAACTTCTAGATCAGCGATCATTATAAGAAAAAAAAAAAAAAAAAGCTTTTTAAAGGTCTCTTTTCCAAAAATTCTTCTAATTAGGTAACACTACCAAACAAGATAAATTAGAAAAATAAATCACACATGCATGTCTAAAGATAAATAAAAATTAAGCTCTGGTATAAACACATTCATTGTGCTCAAGAGTGGCATTATTATCATGGACTTATCTAGGTATCACTATCCGGTTCCACTTCCCTTTCCATCCTCCTCCTTTCACATACCTATTCCTTTACTAGTTTGTGCTTACCTACTTGGGTCCCTATAAGGGATAGGATTATTATCAACAAACTTATTCATAAATAAATCTGACACAGAATATACTAAAAATACATGAAATATTACTTAAAACAGAAATTAATGGTCCTTTATAAAAAGAAATGAAAGCATAAACACTCTTACAGGGTTCTTTTATCCCTGTCATTTTACATACCCAGCAACTAATATCAAACAGCAGTAAGAACATTAAGAAATATCTCTCCTCCGGGACACCTGGGTGGCTCAGTTGGTTGAGCGGCTGCCTTCGGCTCGGGACATGATCCCGGCGTCCTGGGATCGAGTCCCACATCGGGCTCCTTGCTCGGCGGGGAGCCTGCTTCTCCCTCTGCCTCTGCCTGCCACTCTGTCTGCCTGTGCTCGCTCTCTCATGCTCTCTCTCTCTGACAAATAAATAAATTTAAAAAAAAATTAAAAAAAAAAAAAAAAAGAAATATCTCTCCTCCATCAGAAGTTGCTCATATAATACCTAAAGTTAAAGCCATTTTGTTTATAAAAACTGAATAATCAAGGCATCAGTTGCCTCATCCATAAAATGGAATGAGTTAAGAAGGGCTGGACTTAGATTCCCAGCACAAAGATTCAGAGGTGCCTAAGGGGTGAGGTATGGGAGGGTGGACTATCCTCACAATCTTCAAAGTTGCCTTTATGTAACATGTCTGATTATTAGAATATACAAATTATTTACTTCATAAAAAGGGAGATATCACAGCCCAAAACTATTTTCCCTAGTGAAGTGGGAGTGTTAGCAAAGCTAAATCTTGTGCTTTAATTCAAAACATTATTATAAAGGAATGACTGTTGCCAGGGCTAAGAAACCCTTGAATTGGCCTCAACACGGGGGTGTGGGGGTGTGTGTGTGGGAATTTATGAACTTTAAAAGTGGCCCAAAGTCTCAGGAAACTGTTTTTTAAAGAAGGACCACCCACAATAGTTAATTTCGAAGTGCTACAAACTAGCTATCAAAGCATTTATTTAAAAAACTTTTTTGCGGGGCGCCTGGGTGGCTCAGTGGGTTAAGCCTCTGCCTTCGGCTCAGGTCATGATCTCAGGGTCCTGGGATCAAGCCCCGCATCAGGCTCTTTGCTCAGCGAGGAGCCTGCTTCCCTCTCTCTCTCTGACTGCCTCTCTGCCTACTTGTGATATCTTTCTCTCTCTCTCTCTCTCTCTGTAAAATAAATAAATAAAACTTTTTTGCATATGGCACTGTATAAAGCCAAAGTTGCTTTCTGGGAGGATAAAAGTATTGGAGAGATACATTAATAAGAGGCAAGTATCAGTGTTTGAAGAGAATGGTGGAAATTGAAACATGGGAACTGTACACCAGAGGTTTAAAAAAAAATCACTCATCCAATTAAAGCTTTAATGGAGTCTCAGATGACATTTACTTGCAGAACTGAAGAGGTTAAAATTATCTTTCTCTATTAGTCTAAACACCATGAGAAAAGAACTCCTAATTTTATCACACTGTATTTTTCATAATGCTTGGCACAATTTCTGTAACTTTTAACTTACTTTCCAACCCATGTTGCTGTTTGCTTTCTTATCCCATCATTCACATAGCCAAACTTCCTTTAAAGAGCAATTTGTTCATCTTTAGTGCCTCCATTTCCTTTCCAATCTTCAAGTCAATGATTCTTCAGCCCATGCAGTGTGGTTTCTCATCTTACCATACTACTTAAATTAACTTTCCAAAATCATCAGTAATGTTCATGTTGTTAATTCCAAATTCACTTTTCAAGTCTTTGAAGTTTTTTTGCAATGCTTTTATCATTCTTGAAGGTACATTCTCTTCCTCTGGTTTCTACACTGCTCTATTTTCCTGGTTCACCTAACTACCACACCTTCAGAGGTTATTTCACAAGTCAGTTTCTGTGGGAGATTCTCCCCAACCGAAAACTGGGTTAGATGTCTCTCTCCAACATCTTCCCACAGTATCATGACCTGTAAAGTGTTTACCTTTCTTTCTGAACATGTCATTTTATTTATCTCTTATCTACCCAACTAACCTGTAAATTATCAGAAGCAGGCATTATGTCTTTATTCTCCATTGTGTTTCTAACACTTAAAATAGTGCCTGGTGCATTGAATAAAGAATAAATGAATAGTGGGTACTCTACCATTAGTTAAAAGTGCAAGCAAATTTACAATGCAAATCTCCAGTCATGATTTTTCATTTTAATTTGTTAAACTGTTGGACAAAACCAAGGGCACTGAGAAAGTTATAGAGGATATTTGTAAGCAGCTAACTTCAGTACTCAAATTACATTTAAGATTTAAATGAGGGAGGAGTTGGTCATAATAGAGCAGGAAGAGAAATGCCAGAGAATAAGGAAACCTGGTATAATCTGGGACAAAATTCTTCGGGTCTCAGTATTACCTCACAGAAACTTTAATGAACTACAGGAATGTCACCTGGCAAAGAGAATTCGTTAAATACAGAAAATAAAATGGTCAAAACATGAATTTAATTATTTTTAATAGAAATGTTGATTTTTTTTTAAATACTCAACCTAAGACTGATTTAAAGGAGGGAAATTACACAATTCTCAGAATAGGAGGCATATGAAAGAATATCTTACTCATTTGAAAGATACAAATAATTCAGACCCAGTGATATTTAATAATTACACAAAAACAAATAGCATCAGGGCTAGAAGCAAAACTTGAGAGTTTGGAAATTCAATTCAACACTTTACGTACAAAGTTATTTTAACTCATTGTTTTATTTCTCTAGGAGTACTTAATTAACTTTCTTTTAAAACCTCTTTTCTAAGCACTTGGACATGAACAAATTAGTTCCCTTCAAATGGGCCTCTACAGAGATACTATACATATAAACTTCTAAGAAAAACCTTCAATGTGTTAAAATATACAATACTGGTGACAAAAACTTTGTATATAGTAATTATCAGAAAGAGGTGCTTAACTATTAAAGCAGAGAATATAAATAAGATAGTTACTATTATAGAATTAAGCTATTTCTTAGCTATCTTAAAACATCTTAAAGAGGTGAATTCCAAGTGACTAAATACATTATGTCACAAATAGTATTTTCTTATAGTTACTAATAAAGTAAGGCCATCATAGGAAGATTATGTTTAAGTCTAAAATTCTTTACTAGATTGCCTAAATTCAATAGGGCTTAAGGGGTATACTTTCACTCAATTAACTGGTCCCCGTGTCTCCTGCAACGCTGTCACCACTTGCTATATTTAAGAATCTCCATTAGAGGGGCACCTGGATGGCTCAGTGGGTTAAAGCCTCTGCCTCGGGCTCAGGTCATGATCCCAGGTTCCTGGGATGGAGCCCTGCATCAGGCTCTCTGCTCAGTAGAGAGCCTGCTTCCCTTCCTCTCTCTCTGCCTACTTGTGATCTCTGTCAAATGAATAAATAAAATCTTAAAAAAAAAAAAAAAAAAAAAAGAATCTCCATTAGAATGGATCTTTATAAGTGAAACTCTTCTGTTATGAAAAATGTTGAAAGCTCTCTAGCAAAATACTGTTAAAGACATTTTATTAGTGTTTTGGATATTTATTTTAAAATGTTAGTTTAAATCTATCTTATTCTGGATGGAAAATAATTCTATTCGTTGCCTATTAAACAATTCTCCCATGATAATAAAATAAACTCAGAATAGATTTAGGTGTGTAATGACAAGCTGCTGCTTTAAAAAGCAATCAGGGGAGGAGGGGGAAAGAATAAGCTCTATTCTTTCTCCTCCTTTCCTTTATCCTTAATATTCTGATAGGCTACTGTTTTACTACAATACAATCCCAGACTCCCAGATCTTCCTTTGTTTAAATAATTTAAATTGATTTACCCTCTGAAACAGAGAGTCAGTGCTAGCCTTAAACTACCAGATACTCACCGAGTTAGGGTAGTTCAAGTAGCAGATCTGACAAGGCATATCCTGTGCTGATGACCTTGTATTCATCTGGCGTGTTCGAGACTTTTTACTTGGATTAATTACATGACACTCAGCAAAGAGCTTCTCCAGGTTTCCATCAAAGTACCTGCATTATTTAAACAGAAAGGATGAGAGCCCAGCAATAGCACACTGTTAGAGCTCTCCAAAAACCTGATTTCTAGAGGGAACAGCAATGAACTGAATTAAAATAAACCCAGATCATAACCTTTTTGGCTCAGAGGAAAGGTGGTGTATGGCTACAAACTGCAGCAAAACAAAGGGGTGTGCGTGTGTATGAAAGTAGATTAAGTTTTTTGTTGTTATTTTGGTATTTTTACTTTGTTTTTATCCTGAGAAGCTAAGCTATTAGTATTTGAACAGTACTACAACTAAAACTTAAGAATGAAAGTTGTACTATCTCTACAGGTACCTTAAGGAAGAGTAATGGTATTTTAAAAGGCTAGGCTAATATTTTATATAAATGATTTTATTAATAATTTTAGTTATACCAGCTTAAATATATTAGCAAGTAAATTACCTACAAGGAAACAAATTGTATCTTAAAATGTTCTTATATCAAATAATCTATATACTTAGCTTTTCATAAAATGTTTCTAAACGTACAGAAGTAGTTCACTAAGACATCAAGAGCATGGTATGCCACGTACTATCCAGAGAGTTTCAACTGAACTTCAAATTTCTTGACAGACAGTGGCAAATACTAAGCAGAGTATTTCCCATTAATCCAATTGAGACATGGTTGCTGGCTTCCCAAAATATCGTAATAGAATATTAAAAATAGAGGGAATGTAGAGAATATTTAGAATAAAGGGAAAACAACAGAGAGAAAAACTCAATCTGTGAATCAGTAAACTAACAAAAATATTAATGAAAAATCTGGTCAATTACTTTTTAGCCTAGAAAGCCTAGGTTTCAATAACTGCAATGTTCTTTGCATACAAACAAGAGGTTCTCAAGTTAAAAAATAAGTGATACTCAAAGGAGATTTTCAATTATTTTTAATGCAGGTCTTGTTCAGGTTTTGTGTCAAAGCACTTACTGTATCTCCAGGAAAATCACTCAGATGAGAAAAAATCACATCTCTCCCCCAAAACTAACAAATATCTCTTTATAAAGAAGGACAGAATGTTTCAATGAAATGATCAAATCATTAATCAAAATGTCAGTACATTATAAAAGGGGAACGCAAATAAAGTTGTCACTGATGACTCAGCTCATCTAAATATGTAGAGAAAATCAAATGCTTTCCTCCTAATTATCTCTCAGAAAAGCTAAGATGTCAAGTTTTATTTGAAAAGTAGAAAGCATATTAAGCTAACATTAAATATGAACAGGCAAAGCAATTAAACACCTTGTTTTTAGAAAAGATATTCTTGCTCAAAAGAGATAAACTTCTGCCATCCAAATTTGACTACATGAAATTAGTAACTCCTAATACCTTGGTGATCATTCTAGACACCATTCTATGCATACACAGCCAAATAGACATGTGTCTGTAATTTCATCTAAACAGTATTTACTCCAGATTTATAACCTCCATTAAACAATGTCAAGATATTTTTGTCAATGAACATTAGTTTTCATCACTGCATAATATTCCACTGTAGGTAGGCATGTACTATAATTTACCTAACCAGCCTTACACTAAAGGACATTTAGATGTGCCACACACAAATAATTCTAGATGAAAATCCAGGCCCATCTGACTGGGGGAAAATATCTAGACTTAACTTGCATTTCTTTGTTAGTGAGGCTGAATAGATTTTTCTGTGAAGCTCTTACTATTAATTTATGAGTTCAGTATGTCAACAGAAAGGGTAACTCTTTGTCTCATGGACTACTTCCCCCACCCCCGCCCCTCCCTCCCCAGTTTCTGATTTGCCTTCAACCTTGTTTAATGATGTTTAACTGCCACTTTTAATTTTCATGTAGGCATACTGATCATGAAACCCTGTTGTGAGTACTAGATTTCATATTAAGCTTTACAAGATCTCAATATCTAAAGATTATAAAAATTCATCCGTGATTTATTTAGGCTTAAACGGTTTCCATTAAAACTGTTGAATTCACAAAGAAATTATTTTTGTGTAAATAAGGAATAAAGCTGGGATTCCTTTCATTTTTTTTTAAAAGATTTTATTTATTAGAGAGAGAGCACAAGCAGAGCAAGCGGCAGACAGAAGGAAAAGCAGATTCCCCAATGAGCAAGAAAAGGAGCCTGATGAGAGACCCAACCCGAGGACCCTGGAAAATAGACCCAAGCCAAGGGCAGCAGGCGTCCTGGAATTCCACTTCATTTTAATTTAAATGGCTAACCATTTGCTGAAGGGTGTTTCAATTACCCCAAACACTTCCTCCTACCTTTAGGTCTCAGCTTAACCCTCAGTTCCTCCCCACTGCAGCCCCGAAATTAGGTAAGGTTTCCTGTATAACCTTCTAGTGGTACTTTGTACTCCTGCACAACACTTAATCACATAACCAACTCCATAATCATCTATGTTTTCTCTGTTGGGGTGTAAACCCCAAAAGGATGACTTAATTATTGCTGTAGCTATAGTGTCTAGAAGAATCTTATTATAATCATTCAAAAATTTTTTTAAAGAATAATGGACTTAGAGTAACTTCTTAAAATAATCCACAGTAACAAATCTGTAAACAAATTTGCTTTAGGCATATTTTGGACTATAATGGGGTTATCAGTTCCTTGAGCCACTCTAGAAGCCTTCGGAGAACTTTCAAATACTGCAGAGGTAAAGAGAACAGGGAATTTAAGAATCCACTCATACTATCGGGCACAGTGGGCCTAGAAATCTTTTCCTTTTAAGTTCCATTTTACAAGAAATTTAACATTTTAAAATTTTGTTCGTTTTTATTACCTACATGGTCTACCATGACTCTTTAATAGTTATTTGGAAATACTGAAACCTAATTTATTTTCACTAAACATAAAGTCAGTACTTAAGTCTATTTTTTAAGTTGTCAACTTATATATTGAATGTCCTTATGTTACATAACCCTACACTTAACCCTCCAGTTTTGGTGGGAAATCCCTGCAGCTTTTCCTAGTTGATTATCATTTTATGTAATTGTTTCACTAATTACATATATTGTTTTTACATTATATAGCCTTCCTTTCAAGAATGGTAAAAAACTGTTTTTTTTGTTTCTTAACCTGATTACCTAATTACTCAGACATAACTCAAATGCTTACTTTTGCCAAAATGTGCCACTGCCCCCCCCCCCCCGCCCAATATTCTTTGTATTGACAGCATCCATTTCCTTCTGGTACTTCTTGTTATTGAAGTCTGTGGTCAAAATAATTTTTTTTAAAGATGTTATTACTTGAGAGTGAGAGAGAGAGAGAGAGAGATATCACAAGTAGGCAGAGAAAGGGGGGGGAGGGAACAGCCTCCCCGCCTAGCAGAGAGCCTTATGCGGGGCTCGATCCCAGAACCCTGAGATCAAGACCTGAGCTGAAGGCAGAGACTTAACCCACTGAGCCACCCAGGTGCCCCTCAATAATTTTTCTCATTTTATAATTAAAATCCTTTTTCAATTGGCATATATATATATAATTGTTTTCTTTCTTCATTCTTGAAATTTAGTAGATCTGTAAGCTTTATCTTAGCATTCAACTTTTTTTGAAATGCCGTTCAGACTGTGCCCTGCTGGAATTGTACTCAGTCTTTGTTAATTTGTCCTCCGTGTCTACCATCTGCTAATTCTCTGTCCTTTTCCTGTCTTATGTGTCTCTCTTTTCCATAGTATCTGCTCTGTTTCTTACTGTTGCCAATGTGGTTTTAAATTATGTGAGATTATTACTTGTCCCTTTTTCTTTTCTTAGTTTCATCAGCTTCCTTTTTATCTGTTCTGTTGTTTTATCAATTCATCTTTGATGCCTCATTGATAGGCAATCAAATAAAATTATTTATTTTAATTTCCTTAAGAGAATAAAAAAGTTTTTTCTTTCTAATTTTGATCATTTTATTAAGGACTACTATGCTCAAGAATATGTGTGGATTCTTAACTTCCATACTTTACCTGCTCACTCATCCTCCCTCATGTTAAACAGGCCAAAATGAAGAGACTAATTCAGTGTGAAGCACTCCTGTCCAGGTATCTAGTTTAAACAGTTAAGACCTATTTCTCTCTGCTTCAGTAACTTAACCAAACAGCTGCAAAGCTTATCGTTATGACATTGCTTCCCTCCATTCCTGCAACTCTTGCCACCCACTCTTTTGAGAAAACCATTCCTTTGATGAAAATGAAAATGAAGTGAAAAGAAAAATAAGAATAGCAGTGTGGTTTTTCCTTCAGTGCAGTCTTTCCTCAGTCAGGGAGGGGCAGAATTACAGTAACCCCACCTCATCTATCACATGGCCTATACTTCTCTACATTACGACTGTTAGAAGGGCAACTGGAGAGGTTTCTAAGTAGAGGTTTTAAAATCCTCTTCTCTCTCTAGGGTTTTCTGTTCATTCAACATGTTTGCCAAAACATAGTTAAGCAAGTTGGCACTTAATTAGCCAACTTTCCAGAAGATCTAGATCTTAATTTTTCATTTTACTTGACTTCTAGACAGAAATATACCAAACAATTTTAATGAAATTTTAAGGCATTAACAGTTATGGCCTAAGAACGGTGTGTGATTGTGGGGAAAGGAGACATGGTACATAGATGGTTATTGTTTCTTTTTGAATTCTGAATGACGGTGGCATCATTGTTTGCCACTTCAATACTTAATTTTGTCATTTGGAGTTTATCTTAAAAGCCTCTACGTCTTCATACTTCATAAAAACACCACTGCTGAATAAGTACTTATTTTCACAACAGAATCAGAAAAACAAAAAGATTAAGCTAACTTAAAGTTATAATTAAAGTTATATAGTGTGCTTTTCTATTGTATATTCCGAGGCTGTTCAGAGTTCAAACCTCCTTACAGATTTTTAATGTTCCCATTACATATTTATAACAAGTCAATTATCTAATGCTATATAGTCTGAGAGGGAACAAAAACACAAATATATGAAAATGTATACAAATACATTATGTCTGTCCATGTATAACATGCATGTACACACATTTCTATTTCTAAATAGCCAAATCTTTTGTTTCAATATTCTTGTGTGGCATTTTATGGATACCAAGCTTCAATTTCTAAAGGCAACAGAACAGTCACAATTGTCCTTAACTGTGCATACCTTAGCTATAGTTCTGATAAAGCACTAAAAAAGGTCTGTGACACCAACATCTCTACCAGGAATTGTGATCTCAACTATTCTTTGGGTCCTATTAACCTGCTTCTAATGGTGTAATTTTTCTACTTTTAGAAAAGGTATACTTGGGCAAAAATGTCGTCAAAGGAGCAAAGGAACAGCTTAAGTTTGTTTAAACCATATGGATGAATAAAAACTGCAATTATATTTATGAAAAACAAAAATAATGGGTATGAAAAGGAGTCTTACTGAAAAGGTTCAGTATTAACTGAACCACAGAGTAAAAAATACACTAGGAGAGAAGGCTTTCCCACATGTAAATATTAGTTTCAAAGCTTAATCCTCATATTTCATAGAAAGAAGCCAGCAGATGCAGTACAGTATAGCAGTATAAGCATGCCATTAAATAGTAAAGCCAACAGTTCTTTCTCTTCCAGGGAATGCGACTAAAACTCTGGATCAACAGTTTTCATTTAAAACCCTTAAAACTATTAGACTTTTAAAAAAACTGTGTTACTTTGGTAAAAATTTAAATCTAAAAAGGGCTCTTCAAGTAGAATGTGGTTTTAATGGTATTCTTTCAAAAGAAGGACTAAAGTTAGAATGTAAAATGACTGGTAAACATACGAACCTCTACCAGGTAAAGTTCAGAATTCCAGAGAACTAAAACTTGTGGATAGAAAAGTAAGGACTCAGGGTTAGAAAATCTTTTTTCTAAGAAGACTTTTGGCCCTCATAAGAAAAAAGATCTAATGAGGACTTACACATGTCTATAAGAACTTGTTTTAACACAGACCTGTACCCCTGGGGCTAATAATACATTATATGTTAAAAAAAAAAAAAAAAGAACTTGTTTTAAAAGTTTTGTTGTTTTTCTGTGCTAATCTAAAAAATAAGTTTAGTTCTCATTTTAATATTAGTATATTATATGTGATTTATAGCTAAATAAATATTATTGGTCATGTATTTTTAAAAAATGTTTTTTGAGATTTTAAGACTTTTCTCCTATGAGAAAATCAACCTAATTAAAACAAACAAACAAAAAAACCAAAAACACACAATCCTGAGCTTGCTTACTGCTGAGCAAAGACCACTTGACAAAGAAGCTACTAAAGAAATTGCAGCACAAAAATTTTATTGCATTTTTAAAAATTTTTTTATTTTTATTTTTTAAAGACTTTATTTATTTGACAGAGAGAGACAGTGAGAGAGGGAACACAAACAGGGGGAGTTGGAGAGGGAGAAGTAGGGCTCCCACTGAGCAGGGAGCCTGATGTGGGGCTCGATCCCAAGACCCCAGGATCATGACCTGAGCCGAAGGCAGACGCCCAATGACTGAGCCACCCAGGCGCCCTGCATATTTAAAAAAAAAAAAAAAATTTCCATTTTTACATAGTCTCTACACCCAACATGGAGCTTGAACGTACAACCCCAAGATCCAGAGTCACATGTTCTACTGACTGAGCCCGCCAGGCTCCCCATTATTATGTAATTTTTTAAAAAGTTTTTATTTAAGTTCCAGTTAACATACAGTGTAATATAGTTTAAGGTGTACAATATAGTGATTTAACACTTCTATACAAACCAGGTGCTCATCATAACAGACACTCCTTAATCCCCTTGCCTATGTCACCCATCCCCCCACCTCCCCTCTGGTAACCACCAGTTTGTTCTCTATAGTTAAAAGTCTGTTTCTTGGTTTGCTTCTTTTTTTTTCCTTTGCTCCTTTTGTTTCTTAAATTATACACGAGTGAAATCCTATGTAGTTATCTTTCTGTGACTGACTTATACTCTCTAGCTCTATCCATGTTGTTACAAATGGCAAGTTTCATTCCTTTTTATCATATTTTATTATTTTTGAGAAACTTTCTGCCATTTGTTCCTTCATACTTTATCCTTTTTGGTTCTGAGCCATGATAAAAGCAAGTATATTAAGAAAAGAATCTCAGCGGTACAGATGGAAGATAACTCCTTCTAGGCCTGAATTAGCAAAATTGTAACAGAAACAACAATAATCTATGTCATTTTCTCAAAAGGCTCCCACCCCATTATAAAAAATTTCAATATACTAAAGTCAAAAGAACAGTAAATTGAACTCCCACATACCCTTCATCCAGCTTTAACCATTATCAACATTTTGCCGATAATCAAAAGGCTTTTCTGCGAAATACAATTTTATTCCCATACAAACTTTTAAGGTAGATCTGAAACTATGCCAGACATTTTAAGAAGAAACTAATGACTATTCCCCTCACAGGCAGTTATCCCCATTCCCTGGCTTGATCAGGATTATTTCAATTTACCAAATTCTTCTAACCTAATGCCTCTGAATATTCAAGAACATTACAGTATCCAGAACTTCGTAACTTATGTATATGTGTGCATTCTCCACACACACTTCCCCACACCTGAGGAAAAGCTTCAAAGCTTTTATTATTCTCTCAAAAGAGACTATGGCCCCCAAAATGACAAGGACCAGTATTATTTTCTAAAATGATTTTTTTACTTCAAAGAAAACAAAGATAGTGGCTTCTGTGCCCTCTGTCCAATTATGTGCATGCAAGGGAAATGTCTACACCCTCTGCTCTACTCAATGGTCTTTTCCACTTGCTACACAGGAGCAGCACAACTTAATAAATAAAAGGAAACAAACCACTTGGTTCATGCAATAGTGGATCTGATTCTAACAGGAGAGAAATATGAAAAATGCACACAAAATATTTTAAAATGATATCATTTTATTATTTTGATAATGATGTATCAATATATTTAATGGAAGTCCTCAGGTAAAATCTAGCTATGCTAAAACTAAGAATAAGGAATCAAAATACAAAATACTATATATTTAATGTCCATTTTTACATAGTTCCTTCACATATTAAGTAACTCTATGTGGAAACTGTGTTGGTCAGTCGCTGTGTTAATGGCCATGAAGGAAAGAGATGGACAGCTATTTCAATATGACATGCTAAGTGTACAAGAGGTGGGAGAAGAATGCTAGTTAAGTATAGAAAATAGCAAGTAACTTCAAGAAATTAAAATGACTTAACAGTAAATGTGTTAAGAATTTGGAGATTAAGGAGATCCTAGGGGCATCAGGTGAGTTGCATATGATATGGAACTGCACATGATGTTTACATCTGTGAGTATAACCCCAGAATGAAATATGTGCTCTGAATTTGTATAAAATATAGCTCCTGAGAAGACTGGGGCCTGAATAGTCAAGGGCAACCTGACAGAGTATAGAGAAGTAAGTACAGACATACAGAATAGAGTGAAACTATGGAAGGTTTTCAAAAGCCAGACGGTATAGCTTTGACATGGTAGGAACCAGAAAGGTATATCGCAGACTGATAAAATGAGCTGAAATGGTCAAAGTTTAGGACGGATGTGATATGATACCCAGGAAGGCAGTGAGGAAACTATCTTCGCAAAATGCTGATTTAGTTATAGGTAACCAAAGGTACTATGAACCCTAATGCAATCCAGAAAACAAACTGGTCCTTCCCTTTTAAGGTCGTTCCTTTTCTTATGTGTACGCGTGTGTTTTAAAGTTATTTTTGTTGTGATATAATGGCAATTCTACAGAAGTGCATAAATATCAATGGGCAGCTTACAAATTGTTATAAAGCAAACACGTGTGTATAACCAACCCAGAACAAGAAGTAGAATACAGCTAGTGCTTCAGAAACACTCCAAACATCCCTTCTCAGTAACAAATTCCTCTTCCCCCGAGACATAATCACTATCCTGTTTCTTTATAGTTTTAGCACCTAAATATGCATGCTAAACAATATGGCTTAGTTTTGCCTGTTCTTGAATAAAAACAAAATCATACAGAACATACGTATTTAGAGGTCTTCCTTTCAGTCAATATGATACTTTTTAAGATTCATCTATGTAGTCAATTGCAGCTCTTTTTTTTTTTTTTTGCTGAAGTTATTACAGAAATATACCATAATTATCCACCTATTTATAGACCTTTAGGTTGTTTGTAGGTTGGAGCTATTATGAATAATGCTGCTATGAGCACACTTAGGACTTTCAATTTAGATGTGCATATTTCTTTCTACTAGGTATGTACCTGGGAGTAGAATTACTGGGTCAAAGATATGTATCTAAATACTGGCAGAAAAAAAATAAATAAAACATTTTTACAGGTCTTCCTAAATTAACTAAATCTGTAGACTCCTTTGGATTTCCTATGTACACAATACATATCATCAGTGAATACTGTTTATCATTTGCTTTACAACTATGATACTTTTTACTACTGGCTAGGATCATTCTCAGTATTATGTTGAACAGAAGTGAAAACAGATATCCATGTTTTGAACTCTAACAGGGAAACTTTTTCAACATTTCAGCATGAACTATAGTATCTCCCAAAGGTATTTTTATAGATTTACTAGATTAATAAACTTCCTTTTTATGCCTATTTTCCTAATGGCTCCTTTTTAAGATCATGAATGATGACTGATATTTAGGAACTGCTCCCTTAAATCTACTGAAATGTTTTTCTCATTAAAATCTGTTCAAGTGGGGCGCCTGGGTGGCTCAGTGGGTTAAAGCCTCTGCCTTTGGCTCATGGTCCCAGGGTCCTGGGATCAAGCCCTGCATCGGGCTCTCTGCTTGGCGGAGGGCCTGCTTCCTCCTCTCTCTCTGCCTGCCTCTCTGCCTACCTGCGATCTCTGTCTGTCAAATAAATAAATAATTTTTAAAAATCTTAAAAAAGAAAAGATCTGTTCAAGTGACCACAGTGAATTGTTTCATGTTAAACCAACCTAGGATTCCTGGGATAAATCAGAGTTGTCCGGGTTATTTTCCTTTTTTATGTATTGTTGAACTCATTTGCAAGTATTGTGGGTTTTATTTTTTGCACCTATGTAAATGAGAGAAATTGACAAGTAATGTTTCAGTTGGGTTTTGGAATCAAAGTTGTGACAGCCTTATGAAGATGGGGGGGGTCCTCGTTTTGTTTTCTAAAAGAATCCAAGGTTAGAGAATATAAGGTTGGAGTTAGTATCTCATTAAGTGTTGGTAGAACTCTCCAGTATATCCACCCGGACTTAGACTTTTCTTTACAGAAAATTTCACTTTAGTGATAGCTCACATAGGTTTTTCTATTTATTTCTCAAGTCAATTTCAGTAAATCACAAATTTCTAAGAATTTATCCATTTCGTGTAAAATTTCGAATTTTGACACCGTTATCCACAATACCTTAGAAGTTTTTTTAAAGTATCGGCAGGATTGAAAGTGACATTCTTTTTCGCTACTGTTATTAGTTATTTGTGCCTTTTTTCTTGATTAATCTCACCTGGGTATCAATGTTAATCAGTCTTAAAAAAAAAATCTTCTGGCTCTTTGAGCCACTCCACCATACATTTCTTTGCTGTTTTATTAAATTCTGCTGTTATTTCCTCTTGTAATTTCTCTGAATTTATTCTGTTGCTCGTTTCCTATTGTGACGCGTCTAGCTCATTATTTGAGACTTAAGATGAAATCTTAGTTCATTATTTTCCTTAAATACCCTGCAGTTCCCGAATGGAGTCTCCGGCGCTGGGCTCCCAGCTCAGCAGGGGCTCTGCTTCTCCCTCTCATATTCACTCTCTCTCAAATAAATAAATAAAATCCTTAAAAAAATATACATTTAAGGTTATAAACTCTACTTCCTAAGCACAATTTAGACTACATTCCACAATTTCTCCCTTAATATTCAAATTGCTGCTTAAATAACATTATGAATATTTGAAACTTCGAAACATTGATATAACTTAAAATGTTGACTTAAAAGAATACAAAGGTTAGTTACAACATAAAGGCATTTATGGTAATTAAGAGATGGTACTGTTTGTGAAAACATTTTCCATGAACACAGCAATTTTTTTTTTTTTAAAGATCTTATTTATTGGGACAGAGAGACAGAGAGTGCACAAGCTGGCAGAGAGGGGAAAGCAGGGTCCCTAACTGAGGAGAGAGCCCAATGTGGGGCTTGATCCCAGGACCCCAAGACCATGACATGAGCTGAAGGCGGAGGCTTAACCCATTGAGGCACCCAGGCGCCCCTGAACACCGTATTCTAAATTGGCATTTGTTTTTCAACCTACTGAGGTATCATCTTACTATTACTTCCACTACTGCTAAGTCAGCTGTTCTCTAAAAAGAATATATATACTTTGTACATATTTTTTGTCTATTTACATAAAATATATACACAAATTTTTACTCTTTGAAAGTAATCTTCCTTGCATCTTGCTTTTATGACTATTTTTCCTGTTGTTTCTGTAGTTTTACTACATTTTAAAATGTGGATTGAAATGTGGATTTAAAAAAAAAAAGTGCATTTCTTTTTACCATTTATTTTACCATATATTTCATGAAATTTAAATGCTTTGGTACTGAAATTTCATGATCTTACCAGAAAGTGAAATGGGAAAATTTTCACTTAAGTCAGTATTTCAATCCTGTTGGACTGTAAGGTGCCATCAATTGAAAGATGCATTTAACTTTTAACCAAAATAAAATATCTTAGAATCAGTGAAATAGTATTTATTATGCATGGGAACTGTTAAGGCTTCTTAAATTCTGGGCATCTTTTTCTTTCACCAATCTGGAAAATTATCAGCCATTATATCTTCAAATACTACCTTTGGCTCATTCTCTCCTAAAACTCAGTAAGATCTTCTCATTATATCCTCCTCATTTCTTAACTTCTCTTCTGCACTTTCCATCTTTTAGTGTATGTGTACTTTAGATAGTGGTTTAGTTTGATCTTTTTAGTACCTTAAGCCTCTCCTTAGCTTTGTCCAATCTGCTGTTAAATTAAGTCACTGAGTTAATTTTGCTTACTTTCTTTAGTTATAGAGAATGGAACTATGAATTGAGTACATAAAATACAATAAAGTAAAAATAAACAATAAGAAAAGAAAAATAAGAAAACCTTTTTCATATGGTTAAGACAGCTCATACTGGGGCGCCTGGGTGGCTCAGTGGGTTGGGCCTCTGCTCAGGTCATGATCTCAGGGTCCTGGGCTCTCTGCTGGGTGGGGAGCCTACTTCCCCCTACTCTTTGCTTACTTGCTCTCTCTCTCTCTCTGTCAAATAAATAAAATCTTAAAAGAAAAAAAAAAAGACAGTTCATGCTTTCTAGTTTCTTGCTGATGGTATACCCTCTTGATCCAATTCTGACAATTCTAGTATCTGGAGTCTCAAAAGTTGTTAGGTTTTAATTTAAAAAAATAATTTGGGGAAGTAGTTTGAGGCCTTAATTTTCTTTCCCTAGAAGACATTTTTATTTGTTTGCATCAAGTGACTGGGTACATTAACAGTCTGGGACCATCTTAATCCACATTCAAGGTTTAAGATTTTCTGGGGCATACATGACATGAATCTATCTTTAACCTTTAGAAGAGCTGGTTTACTTGACCCTCATTCCTGGTGGGCCTAAGACTCCAACCTCCCCTCCAACCAAACGGCCAATAAAAATCACAGCCACCTGTGTGTAAACCTGGCAATTCACAGACCTGTACCCCTGGGACTAATAATATACTATATGTTAATAAAAAAATTAAAACAAAAAAAATCACAGCCGCCTTAGCTACTCTTAGCTACCTCTCCTAGATCAGAATATACTTCCAGTGCAAAGCAGACTGGACTGCTTGGCTCATCTCCCTAGTTTTCCATATTCTCTTAGGCCTTAACCCTCTAATTCCTATTTTACTAATACTTTGATATTCTTGATTTTTTAAAAAGATTTTATTTATTTGAGATAGAGTGAGAAAGAGAGAGCACAAGTGGGGGAGAGGGGCAGAGGGAGAGGAAAAGTAGGCTCCCCAATGAGCAGGGAGCCCGAAGCAGGGTTCAATCCCAGGGCCCGAAATCATGACCTGAGCCAAAGGCAGACACTCCACCAACTGAGCCACCCAGACACCCCAGATATTCCTTATTTTTAAAGGATGTTTCAATATTGGAGCGCGTGGGTGGCTCAGTGGGTGAAGCATCTGCCTTCAGCTCAGGTCATGATCCCAGGGTCCTGGGATTGAGCCCCACATCAGGCTCTCTGCGGGGAGAGCCTGCTTTTCCCTCTTCCTTTTCTTCTCCCCCGCCTGTGCTCTCCCTATCCCCCTCTCAAGTACATAAATAAAATCTTTAGGAAAAAAAGAAAAAAGATGTTCCAATATCATAAAGATTTCTCTACTATACTTAGTGGATAGAATAGCCTAAATCACCAGAAATTTCCCAGAGTCTCATATTTTCTGTCACAGTTCAAACTCCAGCTTAACATCTCTTCCACCCACACTCTGCTTTCATTTAGCCATCACTATCCTAAGTCAAACCAACATTGTTCTTTTACCTGGGTTATTAAAATAGTTTTCTAATGGGTCATCCTGCCGATGGAGAATCAGCTCATATTGTCACTAAATTTTTTTCCTGCAATAATGCCCTTATCTCACATTTCTCCACAAAACAACCTTAAAACCTTCCCACTTAATAAGAAAAAAAGCCAAATTCAGTTGCTTAGAATTCAAGGTCCTCCACAGTGTGCTTCCTATTAAACATGCCCCATCATTTTCCTTCTATCTTTCATGTACTCCAGTTGCTCTAAATCTCATTACCATTCAACATATGTTCCTTAAGCTACCCCTTCCCCCAACTTGTTTCCTGAAGTGCCCAGGTTCCCACTCTGCCTGCTCTCCCAAGCCCAATCAAATGCCATCTCATCAACAAATCCTTTCCCAACTGGGCCAGAAATTACCGTTTATGTATTCCCTTAAAGCTTTATCTATAAGTACCTTAAGGGTAAAATGGTATATGATACATGGTTTTGTGTACCTCTTCATCATCAAACCTCTGGTCAATGTCTTTTACACAGCTGATATTAAAAAACATTCTTAGAATTTATGAAGTAGCAAGATAGCAGGGAGACTAGGGACAACAGAATAACTTCAGGTGAAGTAACTAAAGGAGAAAATTGCTCTGAGTTCATACACTAGGAGATGGTGGAGCAGAGATCCTATGTTCTTAACCACTGCAGTATAAGACGGTACATTTGCCACTTTCCATACATGCTCCCTGATAACACCTCAACTGTTTAAACAGTAAAAACCCACTACACTATAGAACAGTGATGAATGCCATCAAAAAAGCCTAGTTTGTGACAAACCAAATTTACTCTCACATCCTAGAAGTTAACTGTGAAACAATGTATTATTAGTGGTATGGCTAAGAAAATTTCCATACCATCATAACAACATACAAGTACTGGTTCTAGTAACTATTCACTAAATGGTGTTAGAGCTTCAGAATGGAAAATGGAAAGCTATTTGCAACACAATCTGCATTGAAATCAATCTTCAATCAATCAAGATTCTTTGATTACACCTATCCATGAAAAGCAATAAGTCATCAACCACCTATATATTTCCCCTGGTGTGTGTGTGTGTGTGTGTGTGTGTGTGTGTGTGTGTGTATATATATATATATATATATATATATATATACCAATTAACTCAATAACGCCCACCTTATAGAGAAGATACAGGTTTTTGTTTTTTGTTTTTTGTTTTTTTACTTGTTATCAATTCTAAAGAAGCTTGATTTGGGGGGTTTTGTCTCTAGTTCCTGACATATTGAAATCTGATTTACATGATTGTCATAATTTACAGAAATTACGTGTATATTACAAAAAATAAAACCTAGAAATGGTTGAACTAAAATATTTACTAAACACTATAGATTAGAAATTGTGTTATGTACTAGCAATGAAAGATGAATAAGATAGTTCTTACACACAAGCAACTCTTAACAGAAGTGCTGATATATTAAACACATATAAAAGGACCAATGAAGAAGTGATGAGCTGTCTTGAGAAATAGGCATAGCCATCTTAGAAGTAAAGCTTAAGTTGGGTTTTATTTTCTTTTTCCTGCAATTTTTTTAAAGATTTTATTTATTTGACAGAGAGAGATACAGCGAGAGAGGGAACACAAGCAGGGGGAGTGGGAGAGGCTCCCCACCGAGCACAGAGCCAAATGTGGGGCTAGGTCCCAGGACACAGGCATCAGGACCTGAGCTGAAGGCAGACACTTAACAACTGAGCCATCTGGGCACCCCTTAAGTTGGGTTTTAAAGAACAATTAGGAGGGGCACCTGGGTGGCTCAGTGGGTTAAAGCCTCTACCTTCGGCTCAGGTCATGATACTAGGGTCCTGGGACTGAGCCCCACATAGGGCTCTCTGCTCAGCAGGGAGCCTGCTTCCCCCCTCTCTTTCTGCCTGCCTCTCTGCCTACTTGTGATCTCTTTCAAGTAAATAAATAAAATCTTAAAAAAAAAGACAAAAGAAATTAGGAAAAGGCACAATATGGAAGGTATGCCAGGCATGGGCCAATGACAGTACCGGTCCAAAAGTGCTCTCTTGGGCTTTGTAGCTAACAGCCTACACAGATATCCACAGAAGCCCCATGTCAGACAAAGGAAACAGTTGCAAAGTTGAGTCAACACAAAAATGAATTTGGTGACATTTTAAAAGTTGTGTACTACTAAAGTATAATATACGAACGGAAATAAAGATAATAGAATGGCAGACAGAAGCTTAATTTTTAGAGATTTATTTATTCTAGAGACCGAGAGAAAGACAGTGTGCATGAGCAGGGGGAGGGGCAGAGGGAAAGGGACAAAGAGAGAAGCAGATTCCCCACTGATGGAGGAGCCCAAAGTGGGGCTCAATCACACGACCCCGAGATCATGACCTGAGCTGAAATTAAGAGGCGGAAGCTTAACCGATTGAGCCACCCAGGCACCCCAGAAGCTGGATTTGTAAATGTCAAGGGAGGTGGGTGGAAAGAATGGGCAAAACAGGTACAAACTTTCAGTTATAAAACTAGTTAAGTCATAGAAATAAAGTACAGCACAGGGAATATAGACAGTAATATTGTAATAACATTATATGGTGACAGAGGATAACCACATTTATCATTAACCACTGAGTAATGCAAACAACTGCTGAATCATTATGTTGTACACCTGAAACCAAACATTGTATGTCAACTATATTTCAACAGTAATAACAAAAAGATCTAAAACAAAAATGTTTTGTCATAAAAAGAAAGGGAAAAAAAGTACAACTCACTTTCCCAATCTCTCCTGCTGAAAGGATTCGGGCATAGCAGGAGTAAGCGTGACCTATAGTTTGTGAAAAGCTTGGTACTTGAAGATTTGTGAGGAATTCTGCCATAGAGGTAGGATACATCCAGCTTTCAGAGGCCAAAACATCAGAAATACCAGTTGTGATGACACATGCCCAATACTGATGATGAGCCTGTGCTCAATGGCAATAGATACAGCATTTACTGAAACAGTTTGACACTATGATTTGGGCACTTTTGCTGGATGCATAGCCTCTATTTAGTCACTGAATCTCATTTTTTTTTTTTTTGGACAGAGAGAGAGAGATCACAAGTAGTCAGAGAGGCAGGCAGAGAGAGAGGGGGAAGCATGCTCCCCACTGAGCAGAGAGCCCAATGTGGGGCTCGATCCCAGGACCCTGAGATCATGACCAGAGGCTTAACCCACTGAGCCTCCCAGGCGCCTGATTCTCCATCTTTAATGTCATTTTTCACCTATTCTCTTCAAGTATATTTACAACTAAAAACCCTGACTGATATATCAGGAAAGGGAGAGGGCTCAAGAAAAGACAGATGAAATAATGGAAGCAACACCCCACAAAAAAATTGTAAGATCAAAGCCCAGATGGAAAGGTTAGCCTTTAAAGTTTAGAAGTAGAAGGGGAGATAAAGTTGTTGGCAAACTTCTAATTCTCTGATTTGTTCTGTTTTGCTTCATGTGGAGGAGCATAGGAAGAAATCCAGTGAAGAGAGAAAATTCTATTTAATTTATACAACAGAAAAGAAGGTAATCTACAGAGTAAAAATGCAAAAGGCTGGGTAAGAAAGAAAATGGCAAAGGTTTGGAAAGTTGCTATCAGAGAGAAAAGATGACACCAAAAAATTTAAATGGTCCCTTCTCCATGAGCCCCTCACCACCTTCACCAAAATGTATCTTTAAAAGAATAAATTACTTGTTTTGGGGGGCAGGATAAATTTGTTTAAACTATGAACTAGAAGTCTGGGGACAAATAAGAACTGTTGGCAAGAAATCTACTTAAACCTCGATGGCTCTCACTAGACTCTAAGATCCTCCCCCATGGCAGGGGAGAAACTTTAAATTCTTTAAATTCTTTAAATTCATTATCCCTAATGAATAAACAAATAAGAAATATGCCTGGTATATGGAAATAAGGAAAGACAGTAGAAAGAAAGGACAGAATTTGAAGTACTTCACAATTTTTCCTAGGGTAAGATTTCTCTTTAATTATGCCAAAATGAATAGAAATTATACTTGAATATATTGTGTTACCAACTGGGAAGTACAATTTCTTTGAAACATGCTATGTAGGTAGGGGCACCGGGGCGGCTCCGTGGATTAAATGTCTGCCCTTCAGCTCGGGTGGTGGTCCCAGGATCTTGGGAAAGAGTCCCTCAATGGGCTCCTTGCTCAGTGGGAAACCTGCTTCTCCCTCTGCCTCCACCCCCTGCTTGTGCTCTCTCTCTCTCTCTAATAAATAAATCTATAAATAAGTAAATAAATACATAAAGCTATGTAGCAAAATTATTGGCCATGCTAACTTTTCTTATGATTCCTGGGATTCTAAATTGTTACAAGATTGTCATACAAGTCACCTTCATTTTTATACTCAAGGACAGGAAGATGCACAGTGTCACTGAGCGAAACCTCCTTACATTCTTTTTTCCAAGGGTATTAAGGGAGATGGAAGGGGAATAAATGGAAAGGGGCCTAAGCATTGCTGTTTTTTAAAGTTCTTAATAGTTTATCAGTTGATTCTTTGAAGTTTCCTAGGTAGATGATTATATGGTCTACAAAAATTTCTCTTCCTTTTTTAAATAAAAGCTTTCATTACAAGTGAGTGGTTGTTTTCTGAATTACATAGTTAATGTATTATTGTAACACTTTTTTAGGATTACTGAAGAAAGTCCACAGAACACATAAAAGTATGAAGAAAAACCTAAATATGATCCATAACCTCCCATTGCCAAACAATTTTATACCACTTATTTAATTTTCCATGTATTATTTTACTTATCAGAACTTCTATTACATTTAAATGCTGGTGACAGCCAGTACCCTGTTTGATTTTATTGGACATCCTTCCAATGTTTCAAAATTAAGGGTAATTCTGCTGTACATTATTAGTTAATACCCTTCATGAAACTGAGAAATTACCTTCTTAGTTTGATAAAAAAATTGTTTTTTTTTTCCCCTAAATCATGGGTATCACTAACCTGTTAAAAAGTAGTAAAATACTATAGATAAATTATTTTTTTCCTAATCGTGACCTATTCTTACATTCCGAGGAGAAATGTTAGGAGAAGTCTTACTGGACCATTAATTCTTCCAATTTAATTAAATATTACTTATTAATTCAACGGTTATGTTCATAATAAAGGTGGTTTTTATCTTATGCAGCCGTTCTCCAATTCTGTAATGAGAATAACAAGAGTTATTCTGATTTGGCTAACAGGAATTAATGATGTCTTCTATTTTTCTATGTTCTGAAATAATTTTCAATAGAAACTTGCAGTTCCTTGATTAGATAGAACTTGACCATAAAATCATCTAGTTAGTGGTTTTTGGAGAAGTATATTACTCCACTTTTCTACTATATTAGTATATTACTACATTTTTCCATGGTTATTTTTCTACTTAGAATTTCCAATTCTAAGTTTTCAAATATATCGGTAAAAAGTAGTACTCAGTATTTATTTAAAATTCTGAAATATTTTTCCTATCTATAATTATGCATTATTCCCAATGTTGCTTATTTGTGCCTTTCTCCCCTAAACCCATATCTGCCAATGGTTTATTTCCTCAACCATTTTGACAAGCTTTTACAATAAAACTGAGCAGAAAGTAGAGAGCATTCCTATTTACCCCTTGCCCCCACCCCCAATCTGACCCACTATCAACAACTCATACCAGAGCAGCACACCTGATAGAATCATCAACACATCATTATCATCCAAAGTCCACAGATTACATTCAGGTTCACTTTTGTGTTATACATTTTACAGGTTTGGACAAATGTACTGTGATACATATGCAACATAACAGTTTCATACAGAACAGTTTCACATCCCTAAAAATCCTTTTTGCTCCACGTATTCATCCTTCCCTCCACCTAATCCCTGGCAACCACTGATCATACTGTCCCTGTAGTTTTTTCTTTTCCAAAATGTCATATCGTTGGAATCATACAGTATATAGCTTTTGCAGATTGCTTCTTTCACTTAGTAACATGCATTTAAAGTTTCTCCATGTCTTCATACCTCATTTCTTTTTAGCACTAAATAATATTCAAGCGTCTGGACATATCACAGTTTATTCATCCACCCACCAACTGGAGGACGTCTTGATTGCTTCTAAATTTTAGAATTATGAATAAAAATGCTATGAATATTCATGTGCAGGTTTTTGTGCGGACACAAGCTTTCAACTCATTTGGGTAAATACCAAAAAGTATGAGTGCTAGATCCTATGGTAAGAGTATGTTTAGTTTTGTAAGAAACTGCCAAACTGGAAGCCATTTTGCATCCCCACCAGCAAGGAGAGTTCTTGTTCCTCATCCTCATCAGTATTTGGTAGTGTCAGTGTTTTGGATTCTAGTAAGTATGCAGTGGTATCTTGTTTTAATTAGTAATGCCTTGATAATATACGCTGTTGAGTATCTCTTCATATTTAACATCTGCGTATCTTCTTTAATGCAGTGTCTATTCAGATTTTTGCCCACTGGGTTTTTTTTTATCAGTGAGTTTTAGGAGTTCTTTATCTATTTTGGATAACAGTCTTTATCAGATACCTTTTGTAAATATGTTCTCCAAGTGCGTGGCTTGTTTCTCATTCTTTTGATACTTCCCTTTAAAAAAACCCTTTTCAAATAAGTTTTTGTTTTATGTATTTTTGTTCTCTATTTCATTTATGTTGCTTTTATGTTAAATACCTATTCTACTGTCTTTGGGTTTATTTTGTGTTTTTCTAAGTTCCTGTTTCAAAGGCTTTGTTTTCCATCTCTTTTTCTTCTTCTTATAAAGATACTAAGCCTGCAAATTACCAATTCTCATCAGCCATATCCTACATTTGTATTGTCCCTGTTTAGTTATAATCATTTTGGGATAATAAGTTACTTGAAAGTGTGAAAACAGAATGCATATTGATTTTTACTGGAATTCATTATAATGTAAATTTGACCAATTTGAAAATAACACACTCTGAAAGATACAAATACCTATACATATTTTAAATCCTCTCTGTTTACTGACAAACAGTCTAGAAGAAAACACATTAGTATAAGAAGAATTATGTGTCAAGGGAGATAAGGGAAAAAGAATGTCCACAAAACAAGAATTAAGTTATTAAAATAAATAAAATGGATACTGTTGAACTAAACAATTCAAGATGGCTAAATAGCAGAATGGGTGCAAAAAGAAACACAAGTTAGTGAATTAAAGATAAACTTGAGGAACTTCACAGACCAGAGTAGAAAGACAAAGATGAGAAGTACAGAAAAAAACATTTTTAGAAAGTTAAAATTAACTTCCAAACACGACAAGGATGCCCACTCTCACCACTCTTGTTCAACATAGCATTAGAAGTCCTAGCAACAGCAATCAGACAACAAAGAGAAATAAAAGGTATCCAAATTGGCAATGAAGAAGTCAAACCCTCTCTCTTTGCAGATGACATGATTCTTTATATGGAAAACCCAAGACTCCACCCCCAAACTACTAGAACTCATACAGCAATTCAGTAACGTGGCAGGATACAAAGTCAATGTACAGAAATCAGTTGCTTTCGTATACACTAACAATGAAAATACAGAAAGGGAAATTAGAGAATCGACTCCATTTACTATAGCACCAAGAACCATAAGATATCTGAGAATAAACCTAACCAAAGAGGTAAAGGATCTGTACTCGAGGAACTACAGAACACTCATGAATGAAATTGAAGAAGACACAAAAAGATGGAAGACCATTCCACGCTCTAGGATCGGTAGAATAAACATTGTTAAAATGTCTATACTACCTAGAGCAATCTATACTTTTAATGCCATTCTGATCAAAATTCCACTGGTATTTTTCAAAGAGCTGGAGCAAATAATCCTAAAATTTGTATGGAATCAGAAGAAACCCCGAATTGCTAAGGGAATGTTGAAAAACAAAAATAAAACTGGTGGCATCATGTTACCTGATGTCAAGCTTTACTACAAAGCTGTGATCACCAAGACAGCATGGTACTGGCATAGAAACAGACACATAGACCGGTGGAACAGAGTAGAGAGCCCAGATATGGACCCTCAACTCTATGGTCAAATAGTCTTCAACAAAGCAGGAAAAAATATACAGTGGAAAAAAGACAGTCTCTTCAACAAATGGTGCTGGGAAAACTGGACAGCTATATGTAGAAGAATGAAATTCGACCACTCTCTTACACCGTACACAAAGATAAACTCGAAATGGATAAAAGACCTCAACGTGAGACAGGAATCCATCAAAATCCTAGAGGAGAACATAGGCAGTAACCTCTTTGATATCAGCCACAGCAACTTCTTTCAAGATATGTCTCCAAAGGCAAAGGAAACAAAAGCGAAAATGAACTTTTGGGACTTCATCAAGATCAAGAGTTTCTGCACAGCAAAGGAAACAGTCAACAAAACAAAGAGGCAACCCATGGAATGGGAGAAGATATTTGCAAATGACAGTACAGACAAAAGGCTCATATCCAGGATCTATAAAGAACTTCTCAAACTCAACACACACAAAACAGATAATGGGCAGAAGACATGAACAGACACTTCTCCAATGAAGACATACAAATGGCTATCAGACACACGAAAAAATGTTCATCATCACTAGCCATCAGGGAGATTCAAATTAAAACCACATTGAGATACCACCTTACACCAGTTAGAATGGCCAAAATGAGCAAGACAGGAAACAACGTGTGTTGGGAGAGGATGTGGAGAAAGGGGAACCCTCTTACACTGTTGGTGGGACTGCAAGTTGGTGCAGCCACTTTGGAAAACAGTGTGGAGATTCCTCAAGAAATTAAAAATAGAGCTTCCCTGTGACCCTGCAATTGTACTACTGGGTATTTACCCCAAAGATACAGATGTAGTGAAAAGAAGGGCCATCTGTACCCCAATGTTTATAGCAACAATGGCCACGGTCGCCAAACTGTGGAAAGAACCAAGATGCCCTTCCACGGACGAATGGATAAGGAAGATGTGGTCCACATACACTATGGAGTATTATGCCTCCATCAGAAAGGATGAATACCCAACTTTTGTAGCAACATGGAAGGGACTGGAAGAGATTATGCTGAGTGAAATAAGTCAAGCAGAGAGAGTCAATTATCATATGGTTTCACTTATTTGTGGAGCATAACAAATAACATGGAGGACATGGGGAGATAGAGAGGAGAAGGGAGTTGAGAGAAATTGGAAGGGGAGGTGAACCATGAGACTATGGACTGTGAAAAACAACCTGAGGGGTTTTGAAGGGGCCGGCGGGGGGGGGTGGTTAGGGGAGCCAGGTGGTGGGTATTAAGGAGGGCACGTATTGCATGGAGCACTAGGTATAGTGCAAAAACAATGAATACTGTTACGCTGAAAAGAAATTTAAAAAAAAAAATTAACTTCCAAAAGAGATCCAGAAATTTCAAATGTGACTAACTCGGATTACAGAAAGCATTAAGAGAATCAAGAAAAGGAGAAGAAATAATAGCTAAGAATTTCCCCAAACCAAAAATATTAGTTCTCAGACTTAAAGGGCCCAACTAGATGTGCTTTCAAAACTACCCCAAATTTCAGATATTAAGGACTTCCCTTAGAGCCCTTAAAAATTGTAATACATATGAAATGACTTAAATGACTAAAGTTATATTCTGGAGGGAAAAAGGTAAATTTGGAGAAAACAGTGGGTTGCCAAGAGACTAGCCAAAAGGAAAAACAAAAAGAAAAAGTTAAATATAAGCTAGTAAAAATGCTTATAAAGGTGACCACTAGAAAAACTGAAATAAGACACGTAACTCTGAAATTGGGGGGGGGGGGGGGAATTGATACCAAGCCAACAACAACAAAAAAAACAAACAGAAAACATAATAAATATAAAGAACAACTTAAAATGGCACTAATTTAATCTAAACATATTAGTAATCACTGAGTATGGCAGTGTTAATATTAAACATGGAGTACAATGTGAAACTCATTAAATGAGACAAAAAGATACTGCATATTGGTTTTAAACACATTAAAGATTAAAAGGTACCCAATAACATACCCTCAGAATATATAAAAAACTGAAATTACAAAAAGAAACTGAAAAGTTCAGACACACACAGAAGTTTCCAAGGAGCTGCCTACTTTTGAATTTATACTTACCACGAAGTACAGTATTTAACTGAAAAATGCTTTCAGCAGTGTCAACAGTGTTACAGGAGAAAATTTTCTTTGGAGAAATACATTAATAAGAAACAAACTGTTGGGGCGCCTGGGTGGCTCAGTGGTTTAGGCCTCTGCCTTCAGCTCAGGTCATGATCTCAGGGTCCTGATTTCGAGCCCCGCATCGGGCTCTCTGCTCAGCGCGGAGCCTGCTTCCTCCTCCCTCTCTCTGCCTGCCTCTCTGCCTACTTGTAATCTGTCTGTCAAATAAATAAATAAAATCTTTAAAAAAAAAAAAAAAAAAGAAACAAACTGTTAAGTCAAGTTCACTAGAAAAAAAATCAGATATAATGAAAACTTCTTTTCCTAACCGAAGTGTCATAAAATAAGCCACAAAATAAATGTTACCAAAAATAAGAAATACTACTGACTTCAAAAAAGGTGGTCAGATCCACAAGGGGCAGCAGGGGCAATCACACTCAGGAATATTTTATTCTTCCCTTTCCCTAACCCTGGGAAAACTATGTATGTTTAAGAACATAAGCTTTGGGGTCCAACAGACCTGAGTTTGAATGCTAACTCCTTGTGTTACAAAACTGAGACAAATATATTAAGCCCTAAGTGCTTTATTTTCCATATCAATTAAGTGGAGATAATAGTTTCTAACTCCATAAAGCTGTAAGGAGGATAAAATGAAATAATGCCTGGAACAAAGGGCTCCATAACTGTTAACTACTATTTGTTACTATTAAATTGTAGTTGGGGTGCAATGTGTGAGAAACTGAGCAGTGGGGACGCGTGGGTGGCTCAGCTGGTTAACTGTCTGCCTTAGGCTCAGGTCATGATCCCACAGCCCTGGGAGCCTGCTTCTCCCTCTGCCTGCTGCTCCTCTTGCTTGTGATCTCTCTCTCTCTCTGACGAATACATAAAATCTTTAAAAAATAAATTGAGCAATGTTCTTGGTATTATTTAATATATGTTTTCAAAACTTCTTTCAACTTTAAAATCAAATGGGAAGTATTTTCTATTTATTTCTCATAATATTTGGGTTCTCAATTCCCAACAACTCGTGTTAATTCTTTATTAAAATTACGATTACTAATTTTAGACTGAAGAATATGGCTGGTAGAATAAATATAGGCTGTCACCCTACCACAATCTAAGGAAGAAAAAAGTTAAGAACTGCATTAATATTGTCCTTCACTAGTCCTGTAATTTCTTCCCTTTTAGAACTAGAAACATTTTCAGAGAGAAAATACTCAATGGAATACATAATAGAAAATATGGAATATTTTCTCAATGGAATATTCAAAAATACTCAATGGAATATAATCTTGCTTGAAATCAGAGAACAAGTCCAAACAGCTACCTTGATGGTCAGGATACCCTGAGTAACTTAATTTTACTGAATAAATGTCATTAATATGCTTAAAATAAAGTTTTATGGGCACGAAAATTTTAAGTAATTAATGGAAGATATTATTCATATGTTTGAAGACTATTATCAATTGCTTTCTAAAATGTATTTTATCTTCTTCTTTGACATAGGCTCGACACCCAACATGGGGCTTGAACTCAGGACCCTGAGATCAAGAGCTACATTTTCTATCAACTGAGCCAGCCAGGTGCCCCTTGACCAGTTTTTCAAGACACATTTTCAGTTCTCAGTACTCAAGATGATGTAATTTATGTAATTTTGAAAATACTGAAGAAGAGCCCCCACCGTAGCTCCAAAATAAAAGGAATACTAAGCCTGAGTTCCCATAACATTAAGTTTATTGCAAAATTTACAGATGAGGAATACAAGAAATTAAAGTGCATACTACTTGTACACTGTTTTTTTTCACATACCAGTCTATAAATCAATTCCTTATTTGCTTCTTGTAAATTCAGTTCAACAGGCTTTCTGTGTTACTTGTAAGTACAAAGCTGACAATATAGTTCCTTACCTTTCCATTAGCTTCTCTTTATCCCAATTGAAGTGGCTAAGGAGTATTCTTGTGATAGTTGCTGGATTCTAAAGAAGGGGGGAAAAAAAGTTATTTTAAGGTAACAGTACTTCATTAACATTTAATGAATTTTAGGTTGATTTTAGGTTAATTTCATCCCACCCAAATTTCCTTTCCTAAGATATTTCTTTATTCTACAAAGAAAAAAACACAATTTAATTATAAGATCAAGACTATTTAAAGATAGTTTGCCATACTAATTTGTCAGATTTCTATAGGATTCTAAAGCGGAATTCAAAATAAGCCAAAAAAGAATGGATAAGGAAGATGCGGTTCATATATAAAATGGAATATTACTCAGCCATCAGAAAGGATAATACCCACCATTTGCATCGAATGGATGGAATTGGAGGGGATTATGCTAAGTAAATAAGTCAAGCAGAGAAAGACAACTGACATATGATTATGGTTTCACTCTTATGTGGAACATAAGGAATAGTGCAGAAGACCACAAGGGAAGGGAGGGAAAACTGAAAGGGGAAAAAATCAGAGAGGGAGACAAACCATGAAAGACTGGAATCCGGGAACCGAACTGAGGGTTACAGAAAGAAGGGGGGTGGGAGGATGGGGTAACTGGGTGGGCACCTGTAGTGATGAGCACTGGGTGTTATACGCAACTAATGAATCACTGAACACTACATCAAAACTAATGATGTAGTACCATATGATGGCCAATTGAATATAATAAAAAAAATTTTTTTAAATCAGCCGAAAAGAAATCTAATGAAAACCTGCTGTATTAAATCAAGCACTAATTTAAATGAACTTTTACAATTAAGATTTAGCATACTGTCACTCTGTTAATCAACAAAATTTCTAATCAATAAAATTTCCAATACTTTATTGTATTCAATAGTTCAAATGAGTCTAAACCATTTATAAGTCATAAGGTCCTTCAGAGATATTTAATGAAAAAGACAAAATATTTCTATTAGATAATAATTTAGAGAGTATAATCAGAGGCTACTGTTTCAGTTCTAGAAGGAAAGGCTAACAGCATGAAATAAACCCAAAACTGACTGTCCTATTGTTTAATGCTGTCATTTATTTTTATTAATATTTATTTCCATTTCCCATCAAACTAGTCAGGTTACTATCTGGGTACAGAATTTTAACCCAAAATGCTAGTTACAATGTAAGAGGTGAAACTCAAACCTGAATCTGCTTATTTGTAGGTCACGTATAATTTTATTACATCAAATAACATTTCAAAAAGATCTCTGCATAAAACCACTTCTGTATCACCACAGTGAGAACACAGTATTAGTTAACAACTGATTTAATTAAAAAGTAATCTTGCAAAAAAAAAGGTAATCTTGCATAAAAATATCATGAAACAATACAATTTGTCATAGAAAAATTCACCTACATTCAATACCCCTCCCCAAAAGCCAAAGCTGTAGATAACGTTAACTTTCATTCACCCACTCTAGACACATTTTGCTAATCCATTTAGCTATCCTTGCTTCTTGGGCCCAGACCCCCTGAGGAATTCTCCTTTAACATAGCATTCGACAGACATCACTTTACAAGAGTTAATATGTAAAACAAAACAAAACAAAAAACCCTATTAACTGATCCTATTTTATGTTTATTTGTGCAGAATTTACACAGTGTTTTGCCCAGCTCTTTCTCAGAAATATGATTCTCAACAATTTATTAACACCCCAACCGCCCCAACCCAACCCTGTCTGGAAATGGGTTTTCACAACAGGGTCTGCCTGCAATTGAAATAATTATTCATTTAGGTTTAGTCATATGTAAAATAAAGGCAATAATCCTATCAATTAGTAGTGCCCATGAGAATTGTGTGACCTATAACTCTGTGGCACCCAAATACACTGTGTTCTCTACCAACAGACAGAGTAGAGCGCTTGGGGAAAATGTTTCAGGAGTTGCTGAAGTCTCAGCTTGCACACAGAAAAAAGGGAGAAGAGGACAAATGCTCTCTGATGACCTCTGATGTTGCTGTAGTGTCTTTTCTGTGCTTGAGTTGCAGTATCAAAAATTATTATGGAAAGTTCAGTTATAAGAGAGATTACTAGGGTTCACCCCCACATATGGTTCTACTTAATAGGTTTGGGGTAGGGCATCCCCAAATGTGATCGTGATCCGAGGAATCAGAAAATTAGAACAGCAGTCTCCCAGAAGAAGAAACAGGACAATTTTTCTATTTTTTATCTCATCCTTCAAAAATTGCTGTGTAGGTAGGTGTATGTGCCTGAGGTACATATTACATCAAAGGTAGATGCTCAAAAGTTTTTCCTAATAGGATAGACTGAAAAAATTCATCTCAACCACAGTGGCATGATAATGCCAAAATACTTATATTCTGCCTGGGTCTATGCTATGGGGCAGGAGATATTTCACAATACAAACTAAATAATTATATTTGGGTCACTATTTCAATGTAGCTGGCTTAATGTGCACTGCATATAAGGAAAGGTAATGGGAGAATAACACATACTGTGAATCTACCGTATGTCAAGCCCTATATAAGGTAATTTATATACCCCCACTTAATTCTCAAAGCTCTCTGTAAAAGAGCACTTATCTGCCATTTTAAATATGAGAAAACCATGATGAGACTCTTTGGCGGTTATAAAAATTACCCAATATTATCCAGTTAATTAAGTGGAAAAGTTGTGAATTTTAGCCTATGACAATGTGAATCTAGTATTCTTTCATTTATTCCATGTAGTAGAACCTAAAGGAATATTAAAGATCTCATTTTACTTCTAGTCATATGTTTAATGATGTAGTAAAGGGTGAATCAGGAAAGGATGAAGGAATGGCAGAAAGCTAAGAAACACAAGGGAGCTTTCTGGGAATGTTCTATTTCTTGAATGTGACGGTTGGTTAGATGAGGGAAAACACTTCTCAAAACAAACTATACACTTAAAAATGGGTATATTCAATCATATAGTTATACACCAATAATGTTAATTTATCTAAAAACAAAATAAACTGACTTCTGGTCCTGGCCAAGACAGAGCAATAAGCTCATTGCAGTGGCTCACTTTCTCACTGATTACAACTAAAAACTGGACAAAATACTCTTCAACAGCAGGCAGATTCCGGAGAGAAGTGAAGAACAACAAAATAAGGTGATGGTGGGTATCCTATTTTTTATCTTTTATTTCCTGCCTTTGGAGTGGGCCATATAGGGAAACTGCTGCAGCAGGCATGAGCAGCTAACACTGAAAAGAGAGAGTCTTTTCTGCTAGAGGATTATGGCAAAAGGCTCCTAACAATGTAAGGAAAATACTTATTTTTTTTTCTTTCTCTCCTGTTTCTCTATGTCCTGCCTGAGGCCCGCCACAGCCATAAAACTACACTGCTGTAGAATGACAAGAGAAAATCCATTGCTCTGAATAGAAGAATCAAGAAGAGGGCCCCTGTTGTGAAAAAAAAAGTATTCTTTTCTCTCTTGCCACTTCATCTCAAGGCATGACAGGTAACAAACTAAGTCATGCTTCTGGCTAGAGGGATGAAGAAAAGGGTCTCTGGGAGTCAGAGTGTATGGGAAACTGCTGAGAAGAGAAAGATGGAGGAGGAGACCCCTAATTCTGCTTATGAACTTGGGCTCACCTGCAAGCTATGCATATGTGGAACGCAGCTAAAGTACAGGAGAGGCTTTTCGACTACAACTATAATATAAATCCCTGCCCAAGTCCTAGATCAATCTAAGTGGGAAGGAATGGAAGGGCAACTCAACAGAGCAAAGGCTCTGAAAACTGAACAGATAGTGGAACCACTACCTATATAAAGTGAGAAAGAATATGCAGTTATAACCTAAAGGGATTGACCTGTTTACTGAAACAAAAAATCCTCACCTCTGAAGGATTTAACAGGATGCAGAATCTCACAATATTCAAAACGTTAATTCAAAAATTAACACATATTGCAAGAACAACAAAAATCCGACCAATCCTCAAGGGAGAAGGTAATTAATAGAATGCAGACCCCAAGATGACCTAGATATTAGAAGTACAAAAGTTTAAAGCAACTATTAAAAACATGATCCATTAGGTGAGAATGGATACCTTAAAATGGAAAGAAGTTATAAAAAAAAAACCAAATGGAAATTTTAGAACTAAAACACACAAAGGTTACTGGACACACTCAGTAGCAGAAAGGAGGTGACAAATAAGACATTGAACTTGAAGATATACCAATAAAAAATACCCAAACTTAACAACAGAAAAACTATCTTTTCTGTTTTGTTTTCAAAAGAACAGTCTCTTGCGGTGCCTAGATGGCTCAGTCGGTTAAGCGGCTGCCTTCAGCTCAGGTCACGATCCCAGTGTCCTGGGATCGAGTCCCACATTGGGCTCCTTTCTCAGCAGGGAGCCTGCTTTATCCCTCTGCCTCTGCCTGCCACTCTGCCTGCCTGTGCTCTCTCACTCTCTGACAAATAAATAAATAAAATCTTAAAAAAAAAAAAAAAAGTCTCTCGAGGTGCCTGGGTGGCTTAGTTGGTTAAACGTCTGCCTTCAGCTCAGGTCACAATCCCAGGTTCCTGGGATGGAGCCCCACATCAGGCTCTCTGCTCAGTAGAGAGCCTGCTTCTCCCTCTCCCTCTATTGCTCCCCCTGCTTGTGCTCTCACTCTCTCTGTCAAATAAATAAATAAAATCTTACACAAAACAAAACACACCAGTCTTTCAGGGCCCTGTGGGATAATACCAAAAGCTGTCAGCCTAGAATTCTATATTCAGTGAAAGTATAGTTCAGGAATGAAGACAAAGATATTCTCGGACCAAAAACCAAACCAAAACAAAAAAAACCCCAATTGCAAGAACTTATTGCCAGCAGATCTGCTCTAAAGGAAATGCTAAGTTCTTTAGGTGCAAGGGAAATTTGGGGGGAAAAGAGCAAGAGAAATGGTAAATGGGTAAATATTATGGACTATTTTCTCCTCTTTATGTTCTTGAAAACATAAAATTACTGAAATCAAAAATTATAACATGTAATGGTGGGGGAAAGGGTTAAAGATATAAAATGCAACACATACAACAACTATAATATAAAGGGATTGAGAGAAAAGTAATCTATATAGATGTGAAACTTCTTCACATATATATGTGTTACTTGGAGTGACAGAATATTAATTCTAAGTAGAATGTGAAGAGTTAAAATAGTTATATTATAATTCCTAGAGCAATCAATGAATAACTAGAAATCCAAAAAATTTTAAAGAACCACTTACAATAGCACACAAATTTGAAATATTTAGGTATACATTTAACAATATGTATAGAGAATCTGTATGCTGAAAACTGCAAAATACTGATGAAGGAAATAAAAAAGACCTAGATAAAATGGATAGATACACTATCTTCATGGGTTTGGGAGACTCAATATAATTAAAATATCATTTCTTGGGGCGCCTGGGTGGCTCAGTGGGTTGAAGCCTCTGCCTTCAGCTCAGGTCATGATCTCAGGGTCCGGGGATCGAGTCCCGCATCGGGCTCTCTGCTCAGCGGGGAGTCTGCTTCCCTCCCTCTCTCTCTGCCTGCCTCTCTGTCTACTGTGATCTCTCTCTGTCAAATAAATAAATAAAAGTCTTTTAAAAATAAATAAATAAATAAATAAATAAATAAATCATTTCTTCCCGAATTGATCTACAGATTCAATTCAATACCAATTAAAATCCCAGTACAATTTTTTGGTAGGTATCAACAAAATGATTCTAAAGCTTGTATGGAATAGCAAGGAAACTAGAATGCCCAAAATAATTTTGAAAAGAACACCAACTGATCAAGACAGTATGGTACTGTTATGAAAACAAACACAGATTAATGGAACAGAACAGAGAACTCAGAAATAGACCCACAACTATATGGTTAACTAATCTTCAGTGAAGCAGTAAAGAATATCCAATGGAAAAAGAGATACTCTCCCCAACAAATGGTGTTGGGAAAACTGGACAGCAATATGCAGAAGAATGAAACTGAACCACTTTCTTATACCATACACAAAAATAAAATCAAAATAGGTAAAAGACCTAAATGTGAGACAGGAAACCATCAAAATCCTAGGGAACACAGGTAAGCAACCTCTTTGACATCAGTCATAGCAACTTCTTACTAGATAGGTCTCCTGAGGCAAGGGAAACAAAAGCAAAAATGAACTACTGGGACTTCGTCAAGATTTAAAGCTTCTGGGGGCACCTGGGTGGCTCTGGTGGTTGAGCGGCTGCCTTGAGCTTACGTCATGGTCCTGGAGTCTTGGGATCTTGTTGGACTCCCTGCTAGGTGGGGAGCCTGCTTCTCTCCCTCCATCTCCCTCGGCCCCTCCCCCTGCTTGTGCTCTCTCTTCATATCTAATAAATAAATTCTTAAAAAAAAAAAAAAAAGCAAAACAAAACAAAACAAAAAAAACCCTTCTGCACAGCAAAGGAAACAATCAACAAAGCTAAAAGGCAACCTACAGAGTGGAAAAAGGTGTTTGCAAATGACATATCAAATAAATATATATATCAAACTCAACACCCAAAAAACCCAAATAATCCAGTTTTAAAACTGGGCAGAAGACAGGAATAGATATTTTTCCAAAGGAGACATACAGATGGCTAACAGGCACATGAAAACGTGCTCCATATCACTCATTGTCAGGTAAATACAAATCAAAACTACAATGAGATACCACCTCACAACTGTCAGAATGGCTAAAATTAACAACACAGGAAACAACATTTGGTGAGGATGCAGAAAAGGGGGAGTCGGGGCACCTGGGTGGCTCAGTGGGTTAAAGCCTCTGCTTTCGGCTCAGGTCATGATCCCAGGGTCCTGGGATCGAGCCCCACATCGGGCTCTCTGCTCCGTGGAGAGCCTGCTTCCTCCTCTCTCTCCCTGCCTGCCTCTCTTGCCTACTGTCAAATAAATAAATAAAATCTTTAAAAAAAAAAAAAAAAGAAATAAAAGAAAAGAAAAGGGGGAATCCTCTTGTGGGGTTGGTAGGAAAGCAAACTGATGCACCCACTCTGGAAAACAGTTTAAAAGTTCCTCAAAAATTTAAAACTAGAACTATCCTACAATCCAACAACTGTACTTCTAGGTATTTACCTTAAGGACACAAAAATAATGATTCAAATAAATATATATATCAAACTCAACACCCAAAAAAAACAAATAATCCAGTTTTAAAACTGGGCAGAAGACATGAACCCTGATATATATAGCAATATTATTAATAATAGCCAGATTACAGAAAGAGCCCAAATATCTACTGAATGATGAATGGATAAAGAAAATGTGTGTGTGTGTGTGTGTGTGTGTGTGTGTGTGTGCGCACACACACGCACACACTCTGGAATATTACTCGGCCTCAAAAAGGAATAAAATCTTACCATTTGTAACCACCTAAATGGAGATAAAAAGTATTATGCTAAAAGGAAATAAGTCAGTAAGAGAAAGACTAGTATCATATGATCTCACTCACACGTCAAATCTGAAAAAGCAGATGGACATGGTGGGGAGAAAGAGAGGCAAAGCAAAAACAGACTTTTAACTACAGAGAACAAACTGAGGTTTGCTGGAGGGGAGGTAGATAGGGGCATGGGTTAAATGGGTGATGGGTATTAAGGAGTGCACTCGTGATGAGCACTGGGTGTTGTATGGAAGTGATGAAACACCAGATTCTACACCAGAAACTAATGTTACACTCTATGTTAATTAGCTGGAATTTAAATAAATAGATGGAAAACAAATAAATAAATTAAAATGTTATTATTAAGAAAAGAACACCTGACTTCAAAATACATTATAAAGCTACAGTATTGGCAAAAGGTTACCAATCAAAGGAACAGAAGCCAGAAACAGATCAACACAAACATAGCAAAATGACTTTTTTTAAAAAAGGTGCTACAATTCAAAGAGAGGAAAACAGCTTTTTCTAAAAACAGTGGTCAAATAATTTATCAAGACATCTATGTATTAAAAAAGGGGGGGGCGCCTGGGTGGCTCAGTTGATTAAGCAACTGCCTCTGGCTCAGGACATGGTCCTGGAGTCCTGGAATCGAGTCCCACATGGGGCTCCCAGCTCCATGGGGAGTCTGCTTCTCCCTCTGACGGTCTCCCTTCTCATGCTCTCTCCCACTATCTCTCTTTCTCAAATAAATAAATAAAATCTTTTTTAAAATTCCTCTTAAAAAAAAAAAATCATCCTTGGGGTACCTCGGTGGCTCAGTCAGTTAAGCATCTGTCTTCAGCTTAGGTCATGATCTCAAGGTCCTGAAATCGATCCCACATCCAGCTCCTCCTCTCCCTCTGCTATCTCACTTCCTCTCTTTAAAAATAAAATCTAAATAAATAAATAAATAAATATATATATATATATCAACTTTAACCTAAACCTTAGACTTCATAGAAAATTAATAATGGATCAGACCTAAATGTAAAACACAAGACTATAAAACGTCTAGAGGAAAAGTCTTTGGGGCCTCTATTTGGGCAAAGAGTTCTTGGGAGACAAAAGTACACCCATAAGAAAAACTGATAAACTGGAATTCACCAAAATGAAAGGGACACTTTAAGAAAATGGAAAGAAAAGCCAGAGACTGGGAGAAAATATATTCAAGTCATATCTTACAAAGGACTTGTATTTAGAATACACATTTTAAAAATGTCTTGAAACCTAATAAGAAAATAAAAACCCAATTTTAAAAATACACAAAAGCTTTGAACAGACACTTCACCAAAGAAAATCTACACAGAGGCATGAAAAAGAAAAAGAAAAGATGCTCAATTCTTAGTTATTTGAACACAGGAATTGAAGTCACAATGTCACCACTACAAGCCTACTAGAATGTGTGTGGGGGAAGAGGAAACCTATCAGACAAACCCATGTGCAGCAGAATATGTGGTATAATTGGTACTTTCATATACTGCTGGTGGGAATGTATAATAATACAGCCAACAGGAAAAAAATTCAGCAATTTCTTAAAAGGTTGAATATATACTTACTACAGGCCCCAAATCTAACTATTAGAAATTTACCCTAAAATTAAACTTCATTCAAAAAAATCTATATAACAAAGTTTATAACAGCTTTATTCCTACCTGGCAAAAACTGGAAACAGCCCAAATACTCCATAACTGGGGAATGGTTAAAGAAACTGTGGTACACAATGAGATACCACCTCATACCAGTCAGAATGGCTAAAATTGACAAGTCAGGGAATGACAGATGCTGGAAAGGATGTGGAGAAAGGGGAACCCTCCTACACTGTTGGTGGGAATGCAAGCTAGTGCAACCACTCTGGAAAACAGCATGGAGGTTCCTCAAAAAGTTGAAAACAGAGTTACCCTACGACCCAGCAATCACACTACCGGGTATTTACCCTAAAGATACAAATGCCAGAGGGGCATGTGCACCCGAATGTTTATAGCAGCAATGTCCACAAGAGCCAAATTATAGAAAGAACCTAAATGTCCATCAACAGATGAATGGATAAAGAAGATGTGGTGTGTGTGTGTGTGTGTGTGTGTGTGTATATATATATATATACACACATACATACATACATACATACAATGGAATACTATGCAGCCATCAAAAGAAAAGGACATCTTGCCATTTGCGATGACGTGGATGGAACTAGAGGATATTATGCTGAGCGAAACAAGTCAATCAGAGAAAGACAATTATCATTATGATCTCCCCAATATGAGGAAGTTGAGAGGCAATGTGGGGGGTTTGGGGGTAGGAAATAAATAAATGGGATCGGGAGGGAAACAAACCATAAAAGACTCTTAATCTCACAAAACAAACTGAGCCAGGGGGAGCGGGGTAGGGAGAGGGTGGTTGGGTTATGGACCTTGGGGAAGGTATGTGCTCCGGTGAGTGCTGTGAAGTGTAAAACTGGAGATTCATAGACCTGTACCCCTGGGGCTAATAATACATTATAAATTTATTAAAAAATTTAAAAAAAAATTTTTAAGGAATAAAAAAAAAAAGAAAGAAACTGTGGTACATCCACAATGGAATACTACTCAGCAAAAGAAAGAACTACTGATACATAAAATATGAATGAATCTTAAATGCAAATTCTAAGTGAAAGAAGCCAGATTCAATAGGCTACATATTGTACAATTCCAAACAAAACCACAGGAATGGTATATAAATTCCTAGTTGCCAGGGGAGGGTTTAAACAAATGGGGTAGCAGGAAGGAATTTTTAAGGCGGCCATTATGGAACTGTTCTGTAATTTGATTGTGGTAGCCAATACAGAACACCAGGCCATGGTCAAAATTAATGAAACTGTACACCCAAAAGTATAAATTTCATAGAAATTAATATATAAATTTAAAATATTAAGTTATAAAAGTAATTTAACCTACACTGGAGCATCTTTAGTGGAGTTCTATTTAAAGTACAGTAAGTGTCAAAAGAATGATGATGAATAGAAGGAACACAGACATGAAATTATTCAGTGCCAGGCACTCTAAACACATATTTCATTTAATCTTCACAGCAACACTTTATACAAGGTTGGCATTATTTACATTTTACAGATGAAGTTAGAAAGATTAAATCATTTGACTTAATCATCATTAACCATGATGAAATAAGATTAATAGAATCTGGATAGTGGGAAAATCTTCTAAAAATTTATATTGTGGGAAGCGTGGGTGGCTCAGTTGGTTGAGCGGCTGCCTTCAGCTCAGGTCATGATCCCAGCGTCCAGGGATCGAGTCCCACATCGGGCTCCTTGCTCGGCAGGGAGCCTGCTTCGCCCTCTGCCTCTGCCTGCGTGTGCACGCTCTCTCTCTCTGACTAATAGATAAATAAAAGTCTTAAAAAAAATAAAAGATTAAAAAAAATTTATATTGTAACACCACCCTTAAAGATTCTGATTTAACTGCTTTAGGCTGGGGCCCAATCAAGGGAGAGATATCACCTATGCATGCTACCAAAATTATTGATTAGTTGATTAGGAAGTCAATTCAAGCTCCTGGCTGAAATAACTTTTCATCCCACTTTTACTGGCGGTTCTCATTTCTTAAAGATACAAACAAAAAGATATAAAAAGTTAACAAGCAAAATCAATATAATTAGAAAATTAGTACTAGCAGCAGCATTTAACTTTTAGGGCAATAAAACAATCTGAAATCTCACATATTCTCCAGTGGTAAACTCTAAAACTACGGTCCCTCATTTGGGCTACATATTAAAATCTCCTGAGGAACTTGAAAAAATACCAATACTTGGACTTCACCATAGCAATTCTGATTGAAAGGGGTTTTTTTTTGTTTTTTGTTTTTTTAGAAAGCCAACTTTTTTTTTGAGATTATGTATTTATTTATTTATTTGACAGAGAGAGAGAGAGAGAGAGACATCACAAGTAGGAAGAGAGGCAGGCAAAGAGAAGTGGGGGGAAGCAGACTCCTTGCTGAGCACAGAGCCCAATGTGGGACCTGATCCCAGGGGCCCTGAGATCATGACCTGAGCAGAAGGCAGAGGCTTAATCCACTGAGCCACACAGGGGCCCGTTTTTTTTTTAAAAGATGTATTTATTTTGGAGAGACTACACACGTGCAGGAGTTGGGAGGGAAGGGGAGAGGCAGAGGGAGAAAGAGAATCTCAAGCAGACTCGTCATGACCTAGCGGTGTAATACTGTAGTAATTTGAAGAAAACTACATTCTAAGGTTATAGCAGCAGTATATGGCTTTAAAGTATCTACAAAGTTATGTTGTAAAAAGTGGGTATAAAGGGGTGCCTGGGTGGCTCAGTGGGTTAAGTAAGCCTCTGACTTCAGCTCAGGTCGTGATCCCAGTCCTGGGATCAAGCCCCACATCAGGTTCTCTGCTCAGTGGGGAACCTGCTTCCCCCCTCTCTCTCTGCCTGCCTCTTTGCTTACTTGTGATCTCTCCTTCTCTCTCTCTGTCAAAAAAAATAAATAAAATCTTTAAAAAAAAAGAAAAAAGAAGTGGGTATGAATATGCCAACTCTCCCAGCTGATGCCTTAATATCAATGCACTGTCATCCTCCATTCTTTGATCAAGCAGTTCTCAACTTTGGTAGCACATTAGAACCATATAAGGAACTTTAAAAAACCCAATGTGGAGACCACACCCTACACTAAATACATCAGAGGACAAAGTGAGGAAAGAACTTGGGCATTACCAGTTTTTTGAAAGCTCCCTGGCAATTCCATTACATAGCCAAAGTGAAGAACTACATATCTAGATGTATATATTCACATGTATACACGTATATACACATGTATACAGTGTATACAGATGCCCGCATTTAAAAGAGTGTGACAAAAATAAATAAATAAATAAAAATAAAAGAACATGACAGGATCTCCTGGTAGAATTAACCAAGTTATTGAATGACACTCCTATGATTAGTATTGTGGGGAAGCAACTATTTTTTGAAAGGTCTCAATACACAACTTTCTTATCTTAGGAGAGGATTTCATAAAAGAATAGTCTAAGATGAAACAGCAAAATAACACTTTTTAACCCAATGAACATACACAGAAAGGCCTCGGAGCCTAGCTTTTCATTTATCTCAGAATTTGAACTGCAATGGAGTTAAACAGGTTATACATTCCATCTCAACACTCAGTTTGACAAATTTCCAACCAAAAAATGGGCTCATAAAAAAGAATGAAATCTTGCCATTTGCAATGACATGAATGAAGCTAGATAGTACTATGCTAAGCTAAGTAAGTTAGAAAAAGACAAATACTATATGACTTCACTCATATGTGGAATTTAAGAAACAAAACAAACAAGCAAAAGAAATAAATAGGGAGAGAAGCAAACCAAGAAAAAGACTCTTAACTATGGAGAACAAACTGATGGTTTTCAGTGGGGAGAGGGCAGGAGGACGGGTTACATAGGTGATGGGGATTAAGGAGGGCACTCATTGTGATGAGCACCAGGTGATGTATCTAAGTACTGAATCAGTACACTGTACACCTGAAACTAATGTAATACTGTATGTTAACTCTACTGGAAATTAAATAATAACTTAAAAAAAAAGAAATGCCTTATTTTTAAAATTTTAAAAAAATTTTTTTATTAACATATAATGTATTATTAGCCCCAGGGGTACAGGTCTGTGAATCACCAAGTTTACACACTTCACAGCACTTACCATAGCACATACCCTCCCCAATGTCCATAACCCCACCACCCTCTCCCTAGCCCCCAACCCCCCGGCAAACCTCAGTTTGTTTTGTGTGATTAAGAGTCTCTTATGGTTTGTCTCCCTCCTGATCCCATCTTGTTTCATTTATTCATTTCCTACCCCCCAAACCCCCCACGTTGCATCTCCCCTTCCTCATATCAGGGAGATATGATAGTTGTCTTTCTCCGATTGACTTATTTCGCTCAGCATAATACCCTCCAGGTCCATCCACATCGTCACAAATGGCAAGATTTCATTTCTTTTGATAGGAATGGCCTCATTTTTATAGTAGGTTTTCCATCTAGTTTAAATCTACAAGCTCCTCAACAGTAAATAAGCAAACATACAAGTCTATAAAAAACAATCCAACACAAATGGATGGTTTATGAATTCTAAGAATACAATTGGCTGAAAAACAAGAAAATATTCAATCTTCTTAATTACAACAAGTGTTTTTAATCTGCCACAATGACTAAGATCTTTAAAGTTTACAATATCCAGGGACAAAGGAAGGGAAATATTTCACGTTAGTGAAGTGCAACTTTTGAGAGTAGTTTGGCAGAACGGATCAAAATTAAAAATGCACATGACCTAAGACAGGATCTAAAGATTCCACTTCCAGAAACCTACTCTGCAGAAATATGTATGTGTAGAAGGGGGCCACCTGGGTGTCTCAGTCAGTTAGGCATCTACCTTCGGCTCAGGTCACAATCACAGGGTCTTACCTGGCATCAGGCTCCATCAATCCCTGCCTCTCCCCCTGCCACTCCCCCTGCTTGTGCTTTCTGTCAAATAAATAAAGTACTTTTTAAAGACAGGTTAAGTATAGAAGGGGAAGAATAAGAAATTTCACACGCACATTATTTGGAAAAGAAATAAAGCAAAGATAACCTACATTTTTCCAAAGGCAAACTGCCTATAAATTATGCAATATCCGTACTTAGAATATTATGCAATTAAAAAAAAATCCGTTTGCACTGACATGGAAGGATATTCATGAGACATCACTGAGTGAAAGAAAGTTACTGATCAACATACAATATTCCATTTTCTAGTTACAAAAAGAAAGTAAAGTTCATTTTGTTGTTGTTGGAGATTTTATTTATTCCAGGGGCACCTGGGTGGCTCAGTTATTGGCCATGTGCCTTCGGCTCGAGTTGTGGTCCCAGGGTCTTGGGATTGAGTCCTGTGTTGGGCTCCCTGCTCAGGAGAAGCCTGCTTCTCCCTCTCCCACACCCCCTGCTTGTGTTCCCTCTCTCGCTGTGTCGCTGTCAAATAAATTTTAAAAACCTTTAAAGAAAAAAGAAGATTTTAGTTATTTGAGAGAGAAATATGAGTGGAAGGGAGGAGCAGAGGGAGAGGGAGAAGCAGACTCCCCACTGAGCAGGGAGCCCAATGTGGGTCTCCAAACCAGGACCCTGAGATCATGACCTGAGTAGAAGGCAGATGCTTAACAGACTGAGCCACCCTAGCACCTGTGGTAAAGTTCTATGATATACTCAACATGTAATAAAATGTTTAGAAGTATTTATATTAAAGCTGTTCTAGAGTTACCATCCCTGGGGACTGGTCTGGGAATGGGGTGAAAAATGTGGTTTTTTTTCTACTTTATGATGATATGAATAGAAGTTTAGAGTACTGCTTCTATAACAATCAACTATAAACAGTTCAAGGTTGCTTGCTTCTTAAGACTATAGCTCACAAAATCACAATCACCTGAGTCTGTTAGAAATTCTGAATCCTAAGTCCTGGTCCACATCTACTGAATCATTTCAACCAGACTCTCAAAAGTTCCTGAGGTGATTTATATGCACAGTGAAATTGACAAGCAGACACAAGCTACAGAAAGTAGCTTTACTAACCATAAAATGTTTCATTTCCAAATTCTCCTTAGAATTAATTAAATACATGATTTCTTTAAGAAATTATCATGTCTGGGACGCCTGGGTGGCTCAGTCGGTTAAACCACTGCCTTCAGCTCAGGTCATGATCCCAGGGTCCTGGGATCAAGTCCTGCATCGGGATCCTTGCTCAGCAGGGAGCCTGCTTCTCTCTCTGCCTCTGCTTGCCACTTTGCCTGCTTGTGCTTGCTCTCTCACTCTCTCTGACTAAATAAATAAATAAATAAAATCTTAAAAAAAAATTATCATGTCTAATTCAGACATGAATTAGAAAAGAAAAATAGAATTTTTCTTCTCTTAGAAGGTATGTAAGTATGTTGAGAACTTTATACTAAGAGTCACTAAAAACTGAAATACAGCGGCACCTGTGTGGCTCAGTCAGTTAAGCGGCTTTCTCACTTGCCTTTCCCACTGGAGATGCTTCTTGGAAGATTACTTCAGCAAAAATTTCACAGTTTAACTCACTACCCTTGGAGGTTAATTAAAATAAAATTTAACACTGATAAGCTTTGACCAAAGAGAATTCTGTAGATCCACGATACTTGAAATTGTGCTAAGGTATGCATTTGAACTACAAATGTAATCCTGACGTACCAAAACTTGTTACTGAATCCATTTAGTGAACTACCATCAATAACATTTCAAATTTGGCTTTGTTGACTTGCCCTTGTACATACATTTTATGAAGGCAATTCCTTCCTTCTATGTCATCTCAAATTTGGAGAGTCAAAATTTCACCTCTAGAAGAATGTCAAGAGTTTAATCAGAATTTAATAAAATAATTAAAATGTTTCTCTAAAAAGAAGAAAGGATATTATCACTATGTGTAATTATTTGATTTATTCTGTAAAAATTCAGCTGCAAACCAAAGGCATGTGATGACAGGGATCCATTTATATGAAGGGTAGGTAAAACTTCTATTTTACATCAGAAAACAAACTGACACCTTTACAAAGCAATGTATGGTTTGGCATCTAACTGATCAAGAGCCAAGTCACCTCCAACAAAAATAACCCTAGTTTTAAACATTTACCATTAACATGAGGCCCCCATTCAAGGCAATGTTTTCTTAGGTTTCTACCCCTGCATACTCTTTCGAGGGGGAAAAAAAAGGAAAAAAAAATCCTTCAGATAAAAGCTCAAGAACCAAAAGGCAAGGCCAAGAACAAAGTAACTACCAATTCCAAATTACTTTGGTGTAATGGGGCTAATTTAAATATAAATAAAGGTTCTATATAGACCACCTTATATTACTTAACTATTTTTGCAGTAATTCAGAACTGTTAGAGAATTATTTAAGAATCTTCTTAGTTATCAGGGCGCCTGGGTGGCTCAGTTGGTTGGGCAAATGCCTTGGGCCCAGGTCATGATCCTGGAGTCCCAGGATCGAGTCCCACATAGGGATCCCTGCTTGGCGGGGAATGCTTCTCCCTCTGACCTCTCCCCTGTCACAGTCTCTCTCTCTCAACTAAATAAAATCTTAAAAAAAAAAAAAAAAAAAAAATCTTCTTAGCTATCTATTCATAATCTCACCTGGGTTCCAATTGTCAAGCCCAAAGTATTAGTATTCTACACATAGCTATTGTGCCACACACTGAAAATGTTCCACAAACACAACCAAAACACTTGAATGACCTCAAGGTACTGCACTTCACTTACCACAACCATTAACCATCTCCAATCTACCTAAAGATGGCTTACCAAATTGTATTATTTCTGCAAAGTGAAATGAATATTAAGTGTTGTATAATAGTTATCTCTTCTTCTGGAAGCACTTTAAAAAAACAGATGCATACAAATTCCCAACTATTTCTTAATAACAAATTTTAACAGTACAGTATTTGAACTAGTACTGCCTCCTTTCTCATCACAGCAAATCAAAATACCTATTGATTAGGGGTAGGATTCTGATTAGCAATTCACTATTTCTTACTTACACTCTATATATTAAAATATGTAAAACAGAAACATAAGTGAGACTCTGAAAATCATAGTGCTTTATTTAAAGGAGTACCGAAGTTTTAATTTGTATCTCAGAAAAACCCTATTAAAAAGCCACTGTAAATTTCTTTCAAGGTCAGGAAGTAGCCATAAAGCCATATGATCTTGAAATAGACACAAATATACTGCTGTATCATTTAAATAAAGTTTTATAACCTAGCTGTATGTCTCCAATACATTCTCCTGCCAATTATTCTCAAAATACACAGGCTCAGTGACTAAGAATCATAAAAAAGAAACATGTGGCAGATACAACTAGAACCTTCCTCCCTTCGTGAGGTTTATAATGAATAACTGGACTGAGAACACTTCTACATATATTTGCTGAGAGGATTTTAAAAAAATCCTCTGTGCTCACTTCAGCAGCACAGGTACAAAACTGAAACAACACCGAGCACTGTGCGAGGATGACATGCAAATTCAGAAGTGTTCCATATTTCTGTGTCAAAGAGTTCAGAGAACATCAGCTAAGGTAGAATTTTCCTGACTGATGAAAGATGACGGTTTAAACATTTAAATAATTTAAAAAAGACTTTCTTTATTTGAGAGAGTGTGCATGAGCAGAAGGAGGGTCAGAGGGGAAGGAATAAGCAGACCCCGCAATGAGCAGGAAGCCAGACACTGAGACTCGATCCCAGGATCCTAAGATCACGATCTAAGACGAAGGCAGACGCTTAACCAATAAGCCACCCAGGCACCCTAAATATTTTTTAATTTAGTGTATGTGCAGTTTTAGAAGTTAATTATAACCTCAAGGTTTAACAATCCTCTCTGCCACGTCTCAGTCACTAATGATTTCCAATCCTCTGAGGCAAGCATTTTATATTCTTTTTCCAGTTTCTTCTGGTATTATTTAAGCCACTATCCATTGTTTTTAACAATCATAACAGGAATTCCAGAGAGGAGAGAGAAGAAAACTACCAAAGCTGTATTATAAATACATTTCCCAAGGCTTTAGAAGGACACAAGCCTTCCAGCTTAAAGTGTCACAACGAGAAGATTCACATTTAACACATCTCTTGAGACAACAAAGGATAAAGAGAAAAGGCTTAAACTTTAAAAAGTGATCAAGAAATGAGAACCAGGGGCGCCTGGGTGGCTCAGTGGGTTAAAGCCTCTGCCTTCAGCTCAGGTCATGATCCCAGGGTCCTGGGATCGAGCCCCGCATCGGGCTCTCTGCTCAGCGGGGAGCCTGCTTCCCTTCCTCTCTCTCTGTCTGCCTCTCTGCCTGCTTGTGATCTCTGTCAAATAAATAAATAAAATCTTAAAAAAAAAAAAAAAGAAATGAGAACCAGACTGGGACTAGATTTATTAGTTTTCATAAACATTCCCATCTAAACTTTCTCAGCTAGCCCATCCAGCAACCAAATTTGAAGGCAAATTAAAGACACCATCAGGGGCACCTGGGTGGCTCAGTGGGTTAAACCTCTGCCTTCGGCTCAGGTCATGATCTCAGGTCCTGGGATCGAGCCCCGCATCGGGCTTTCTGCTGGGCAAGAAGCCTGCTTCCCTCTCTCTCTCTGCCTGCCTCTCTGCCTACCTGTGATTTTTCTCTGTGTTAAATAAATAAATAAAATCTTAAAGACACCATCAGGACCACAACGAGTATCATAAGAAAAGTTACATGGGAGTTAAATTAAGGATGCAGCGCACCAAATGAGATTAAATCAAGAAGAAAAAACAGATCTAAGAAACAGAGGCTCCAACTCAAGAGTATAGTTAGAGGCTTAGTGGGAAGGGCATCCTGATTAGAAGAGCAGGATGGAGGGCTCCAGGACAGTGTAAATACAATCCAAATGACCTTAATACCAGAATCATTGTTCTCAGGAAGATCCTGAGCATCTTGCATTAAGCCTGTTTAAAAAAAAAAGTAATAATCCTAATATACTACTTGAACTATCATATAACAACAAACATTGTTCAATAGTGTCACTTCAAAAAAAAAAATCAAGCTATGAGCAAATTAATACTTGGCTATGATCACAAACCAAAAGGACTTTGATAACATAAAAATGATAACCCACCCTGTGCCACCTATAAAGGTAAGAGAAGAAAGGAAGAGGAAAATGTCAAAAGGTAATGGAAAAGAAAGAGGTATATTAAAGTTATAAATGTAATCATTTGGAGATAATAACTTTTTCATTTGTTACCACATATGTTTAAAACAAATTAAACTGGAGAAAAGAGGTACAGTAATAATCATACATTAAGAACTCATTAAGAAAAGGTGTAAGGATACAAAAAGACAGTTTAGAAAAATGTTCGATTAAACCAAGCAATATTTTATCAGGCTAATGAAAATTTTTTAAGAGTCTTAATAGTGTCAGCAAAGGTGTAAAGAAAATGACAGTTCATAAACTCAATAACCCTTGAAAACATTCCATCTTATTTACAAAAACTGTAAATGTTGGGGCATCTGGGTGGCTCAGTGGGTTAAAGCCTCTGCCTTTGGCTCGGGTCTTGATCCCAGGGTCCTGGGATGGAACCTCGCATCCGGCTCTCTGCTCAGCAGGGAGCCTGCTTCTACCCACCCCCCTCTGCCTGCCTATCTGCCTACTTGTGATCTCTGTCTGTCAAATAAATAAAATCTTTAAAAACAAAAAACAAAAAACAAAAAAACCTGTAAATGTCTATACCCAAAGTCCAGCAAGCCCACTTCCAAGGTTAGGTTAGGTCAAGAAAAGAAAAGGAAGGAAACAATAGGAAGGAGACACACAATACAGAGAGGAAAAAATGCCAAACTGATATGTTCATATCAAAAAATACTGTACAAACAATTTTTAAGTCCACAGTAATACTGAAGGAAAAAAAGAGACTTGCAGAATAAACTGGAACTGGAGCAGGAAGAAGAAAAGAGCACCAATATAACCCATTTATTTTTCTTCTAAAATATTTCAGTTGTAGACTGACATTTATTGGCATAAGAACATTATTTTTTTAAAAAATCAAATCTGAGCAATGACAGATCCAGTTAACAGTTCCCATCCTCACACCCTTAGTAAGAAATCCTTTTCAAAAAGACATCACCCAAATTTTATAAAGATACCAACCAACATCCACTTTAAAAGGGAAAAAAACTGAAAAGCAGAAGTTGTTTCTGAAACGTCAATAGTGGCAGAGTCAGGATTAGAGGAACTTAGGTCTCTAAAATTCAGAATTTGTTTGCTTTATGTTCATCTAGATTGAACAATTTTAAAAGAAATTATAGACTTGTGACAAATATTCATTTTAATATTGCCATACTATACAAGGTAAACAATGATTTACAATCTATTTAGACCATGAAATACATAAAATACATTTGGAAGAAGGGGCAAAATATGAAAATAGGAAAGTAAAAAAGTTAACCAAAAAGGTTTCCAAGACCCCCAAAAAAGGGCTCTCTCAAACATCAAAGCATCTTGTTTCAACACAATTGATTCAAAAAACCTCTATTATGATATACAATGAAACTCCAAAATATATTTCCACATTAAAAGAACACACACTAGTTCTCCTCAATACAGTATACAGTTTATTACAGTATTAACTACTAACCTCAGCCTTCTGGGCCAGAATTTAAGCAGTGGCTACTTGAGATCTTAGGTTTTACAGTCATTCTGAAAATCTAGCAATCTTCACTGAAAACCAAATATAAACCCGTATCTGCCTTTTCATTTGGAAAGCCTTGAAAAGCACCATATTAACCTATTTAGAAAAACATAGCCCCTTCCTTTCAGAAGCACATCAACAAATGAAGCAAATATCTGTATCATTCAGCTATCCCTAGAATCTCACTTTGTCAGCCAATACTAGAATAATATAAATAAGCAACCTTGGAGCTCCTGGGTGGCTCAGTGGGTTAAAGCCTCTGCCTTCGGCTCAGGTCATGATCCCAAGGTCCTGGGATCAAGCCCCACATCGCATCAGGCTTTCTGCTCAGCGGGGAGCCTGATTCCCCCCCTCTCTCTGCCTGCCTCTCTGCCTACTTGTGATCTGTCAAATAAATAAATAAAATCTTAAAAAAAAAAAGCAACCTCATACTTCACCTTACATGTAAGCTTTCCATTTCTTTTACTTCAAACATTTGCATTGTATTGCCTGAGCTCTTAAAGCTTGCCTCTGATTTAGTCTTAGAATTCAGTATAAAAAATGCTGTTGCTCTCTCATTCTAACACAGCATTTTAAAAAGGAAAGAAGCCAGGTATTGGTATTATAATTGCTATCATTTTGCAATTACAAAATCTAAGCAACTATCTAAGCAAATGGTACAAATATTTAAATGGAAGTTAGAACAACCTGGAAGTTAAACAACCTGGAAAATTTACATTATTTCCATCAAAATATTCTGGATTCAGACATAGAAAATATACATACATGGCCATATCAATCTAGCTTTCCTCCTTTTTCTCCCACAGTTATACAAACGAGTCCTCTGTCATCATAGTTTCTGCAAACCAACCAGGTCCATTAATCAAGCAAATAACATTAACACCCTCCATTTAACCATTTCTTCTATTTACCACTTTTTTTTTTTTAAGATAGTGGCAAACACTAATTTACTTTGTTGCCTAAGTGCCAAAGCTTCTGGTTTAAAAAATAATAATATAACTGTGCCCTTTATAAGGAGATATATCAAGTTTGTCATGTCAAAACAGGCTTGTCATCAAGATTTACAGGATAAACGGTATGCCCTTAAATAATGAGGTACTTGCTGCCAAAATGTGCTTTCACATATGTGTGTTTAATGGTCCTTTAATGACTTGTCTTTGGAATGATTCTGTCCTACCTTTGCTGCTGCAGCCCGCCTGTCCTTTGCATCACTGAATTCATACTTCTGGAAGTACCCAATATGCACTGTAACAGACAGATGGACAGATCAATGGGCCACAGCGGCAAAGGCCAGATAGACAGACTTGATAAAAATTAAAATCAAGGAATATAAAGGGAAGGGGAAACCAGAAGAGAGCATATCTACCTATATTCTATAAGCAAAATATCTGAACTTCAGGCCTACAATCCTCCCATACACATACCCAAGTAAAATATTTTTGATTTCCGTATCATTCCCTTTTTTCAAGTAGAAATAGTACCACTGTAATAGGCAAACTAATCAGTATTTTTAATACCATCAACAGTTACAGAACAGACATTTCTGTAACCATGTCACACAGTTTCTTCAGAGATAGTAACTCTTTAATACAAAATTATTTTTCACATCCAAAGACTTTCTATGACAAAATTAATAAGGCAATTATTACACGCAGAAAACGTTTATAATACTAGCGTCTATGTGATTCAAGTGTATTTGGAATCACAAAGTAAAAGTAGTATTTCAGCATTTTACCTTTCTACATTTCCCTGTCTATGTAAAAGTGGTTGCTAGCACCACATCTAGATAACTTTGGGGGCTTAAAAGAATGTATTAGTGTCATTTAGGCCAATTACCAAGATACAGTAAAACATATACAAAATTACCAACAGTATCTTTAAAATCTACTTAGAGTCCCTCCTGTTACTTCAAATCCATTCAAACAAGTATTCACATTTCAAGAAATTTCTGAGTTATTTTTAAAACACCTTAATATCGGGGTGCCTGGGTGGCTCAGTGAGTTAAGCCTCAGCTCAGGTCATGGTCTCATCAGGGTCCTGGAATCGAGCCCCACATCAGGCTCTCTTCTCAGTGGGGAGCCTGCTTCCCGCTCTCTCTCCGTCTACCTCTCTGCCTACTTGTGATCTCTCTCTCTCTCTCTCTCTGTCAACTAAATAAATAAATAAATAAATAATCTTTTAAAAAAACCACACACACACCTTAAGATCTCAAAATGCTAGCTTGCTTAAGCTTCATTAAAAGCTTAGGTCTGTGTGAAAGTCATCTTAATTTAATCATACATTTTATTTTGCATGCATCTAAGATAATGTAGATTCCTTCTCCACATTTAAGAAAGACTGAGGAAAGGGGCACCTGGGTGGCTCAGTTAAGCATGTTTTTGGCTCAGGCTATGATTCCAGGGTCCTAGGATGGAGCCCTGCATAGGGCTCCCGCTCAGTGGGAGGCCTGCTTCTCCCTCTCCCACTCCCCCTGCTTGTGTTCCCTCTCTCGCTGTCTCTCTGTCAAATGAAGAAAATTTAAAAACCTAAAAAAAAAAAAAAAAAAAAAAAAGACTGAGGAAAAACATTTCCCCTTTCTTTTCCAAGGGATCTAACCATTTATTCATTTCTTATTGTAACTTCTCAAAAACACGAGCAGGTAATTAGACATGATAATCAAATGTAATGAATGCATGATCCTGGATGGAATCCTAAACTGGAAGAAGAAAATGACATTATCTGACAACTGCAAAAATGTGGGTGTAGAATGTATATATTAGTATTTTCTATGATAACTTAGTCAAATATAATTCACATACCATAAAATTCACTTTCAAAGTATGTAATTTGGTAGTTTTGATTATATTAAGAGTTGTGACACACAGTTCTGTCAACCATTAATTTTAGAACATTTCATCAGCCCCAAAAGGAACCTTATACCCATTAGCAGCCACTCCCCATTCTCCCTTTCCCTAGTCAGTTTCTGACAAACTCTTTCTGTCTCTGTGGATTTACCTAATTGGGACATTTCATAAAAGTAACCCAGGGATGCTGGGTGGCTCAGTCAGTTAAGAAACCAACCCTTGATTTGGGTTCAGGTCATTATCTCAGGGTCGTGTAGTTGAGTCCCATGTTGGGCTCTGCCCTCAGGGCAGTCTGTTGGAGATTCTCTCTCTCTCTGCCTCTCCCCTACTTACATAAGCGCTCTCTCTCTTTTAGAAAAAAAGGGGGGGGGCGTCATAAAGTATAGGCCTATTGAAACTGGTTACTTTTGTTGTCTACTTCTGCTTATCTAGGAAGGTCAACAAGCTGAGGGCTTGCCATAGACATCAAATAAATCTGTTTTACTGAGGAAATGGAGAGGAACAATTAATCTGGAAGTCAGTTAAATGAGGGCTGCTTAAAGTTTCAACTAAACTATTTTTCAACTACTCATTTTACAGATGAGGAGAGAATTTATTAATAAGAGAATTAAATAACTGACACAAAGTCATAAAACTGATAAAAAGCAAAGCTGGACCTGAATTTAGTTCTATATATGATGCCAAAGACTTAACCACTAAGCTATTTTGTCTCAATAAAATTCACCAATTCTCACTGATTCTACCTCCTAATTGCCTGAATGCCTCTCCCTTCTCTCTATTCCAGCCTTATTAACCTCATCAAATATTTCTTGCTCAAATTATTGTAAGAGACTTCTCACTACTCTCTTTGCTTCCTAATTTCATCCTATTCTCATTTATTTCCCCATACAGCCATCAAAGTGGTCTTTCTGAACACTAATTCCACATTAATTTGTTTCACTAGGTCGTAGGGGATAAATGCATCTCATTTAGTACCACGTTAAAACTGTTCATAAACTGCCTATCTGTCTAGCCTCAACTCCTACCACACTACTTCCCATGCCAGACCATTAACAGCTTCTGCCTTTGTACATTCCATTCCTTCTCTTCCCAGAGGAAGGATGCCAGAGCTGGATGGCTTCTACTATCCCACCTGCCTAGTGAGCTATGATTATTCATTTTTCAAAACCTAGCTTGAGATCCATTTCCACAGGGATTGTCAGTCCTTCCCAGAAAACCATTAAACATTCCTTCTCTGACCTTGTGTGTCAGCAGTATGTCGTACATATCACTGTACTGTAACTTATTTATACATGCCTTTTTAAACAGTTGTCCAGTATTTGTATTCCTCCAGCATAGCACAGCAGCTAAAGAAATATTAGTTGGCAAAAAATTAAGTACTCAACTTATTTAATGTTTCCAATTAAAGTGAAGTATTATGTTTAAGATCCCATTAGCCTCAGAGAATATGCAATGAGAAAAAGACAGCCTCTTCAACAAATGGGGTTAGGAGACTGGATGACTACATGCAAAATAATGACCACTGGCTTACACCATACACAACAAAGGTAAGTTTAAAATGGATTAAAGACCTAAATGTGAGGCCTGAAACCATAAAAATCCTAGAAAAGAAACACAGGCAGTAATTTCTCTGAAACTGCACATAGCAACTTTTTTCTAGACATGTCTCCTAAGGCAAGAGAAACAAAAGTAAAATTGAACTACTGGGACTACATCAAAACAGAAAGCCACTGTATAGCAAAGAAAACAACAAAACTAAAAGATATCCTACAGAATAGGAGAAGATATCAGCAAACGACATATCCTATGAAGGATTAATATCCAAAATATATACAGAACTTGTATAAGTCAACACCCCATAACTAAATAATCCTATTAAAAATGGGCAGAAGACATGAACAGACATTTCTCCAAGGAATAAATACAGATGGCCAACAGACACACAAAAGATGCTCAATATCACTCATCATCAGGGAAATACAAATCAAAATACAATAACGTATCACCTCGCACCTATCAGAGTGGCTAATATCAAAAACACAAGAAACAACACGTGCTGGAGAGGATGTGGAGAAATAGAAACCCTCGGGCGCAACTGGCGGAGTGCAAACTAGTGCAGCAGCCACTCTGGAAAACACTACGGAATTTCCTCAAAAAGTTAAAAATAGAACTACCTTGAGATCCAGTAGTCACACTGTTGGGATATATACCCCCAAAATACAAAAACACTCACTCAAAGGGATACATGCACCCCTATGTTTATTGCAGCATTATTTACAATAGCCAAGTTATGGAAACAGGCCAAGTGTCCACTGAAAGGATAAAGAAGATGTCACACACACACGTGCACGCATGCGAACATTATTCAGCCATAACAAAGAACGAACTCTTGCCATCTGCAACATGGATGGAGCTAAAGAGTATTATGTTAAGTGAAACAGCCAGTCAGAGAAAGACAAATACCATACAATTTAACTCATGTGTGGAATAAGAAATAAAACAAAAAAGGAAAAGCAAAGGAAAAAAAAGGAAAGAAAGAGACTCAACTACAGACAGCAAACTGATGGTTCCAGAAAACACGTGGGTAGAGGACTGGGTAAAATAGGTGAGGGGGCTGGGGCACCTGGGTGGCTCAGTGGGTTAAGCCTCTGTCTTGAGCTCAGGTCATGATCTCAGGGTCCTGGGATTGAGCCCCACATCGGGCATTCTGCTCAACGGGGAGCCTGCTTCCCCCTCTCTCTGCCTACCTGTCTGCCTACTTGTGATCTCTCTCCCTTTGTCAAATAAATAAATAAATAAAATCTTTAAAAAAAAATAGGTGAGGGGGTTAAAGAGTACACATCATGATGAGCACTGAGTACTGTATAGAACTGCTGAATCACTATACTGTATACCTAAAAGTAATATAACACTGTATGTTAACTCTACCGAAAATAAAAGAAACTTAACCAAAAAAAATTTTTTTAAAGTACATGTGAGGAGGGCACCTGGGTGGCTCAGTAGTTTAAGCATCTGCCTTCAGCTCAGGTCATGATCCCAGAGTCCTGGGACTGAGTCCCACATCAGGCTCTCTGCTCAGCGGGGAGTCTGCTTCTCCCTCTCTCTCCTCCTCTGTGTCCTCCCCCCGACCAAATAAAGAAAAATCTTTTTTAAAAATGTACATGTTGAAGCCTTTAGGAGTCGAGAAACATCTAGGCATTCCTGAAAAATCCGTTCTCAGAACCCAGTATTCCTCCCACCCACTATAATCCCATAATTTAGAAAAACTGATCCCACTCCCAAATATCCTAGGGTTCTGAAGGCATTTTAACTGAACAAATGACCTTAAAAGACATGGTACCAAGAACTTGAAGATCCAGTCCCAGACTGGATGAACTTTTTCCTTAGATTATGGCTCACGCACATCCTTATCATAACTCTGTGGTTCTTCAATTTTTATCATAATACAGTAATTTGGAAAAACAATTTCATCTATACGGTTTACGTCACACTATAGAATTAAGTAGTTCTGGTGGTGCTAATCCTCTTTTTGAGAGATGAGAGGGCAAGGGCAGAGGGAGGAGAAGAGACAGAATCCTAAACAGGCTCCATACTCAGTGCTGGGCTCCATCTCACAGCCCTGAGATCATGACCTGAGCCAAAATCAAGAGTACGACACTTAACCAACTGAGCCACCCAGGTACCCCCGTAATAATCCCTTCTTAAAACAATTTTAGGCAGCCCTCTCCCAATCAGGAAGCATGGGGTAGCAAGAGCACTGGTAGCCTCCCTAGGAGTCAGTCAGACCTACTTCAAAGATTTGTTAGCATATGTTGGGACTATCAAGCTTTGACACACAAACAAATGAGCTAGGGGAAAAGATGTCTCATCTTTGACTTCATTTTAATAAACATTGGCTTTTAATAAACATTTTAATAAATATTAAATTGATCAAATCCATTCACTAAATGACTAATTATACAATCAGAATAAAAAATACAATTATAAGAAGTCGAACATTTTATATGTGTACACATTTTTATACACTACATCTTCTTCAAAAGTACAGCTGAATCAGAATGCAAAGAAGTGGAACACAAGAGGCCTAGATAGCTGGGTAGTTACACAGAACACACATGCACAAACACACAAACACACACACACCCCTTCAAAAAAACAAATATGGATCTGTTCTAATAGTTGGGGATGGAGAAAGTGAATAATCAAGGCGAAAGCATCATATCCTCCTAGTTCTTTCTACTACTAGAAAAGATGGGTAGGAGATGAGATTTGCCCTGACCATTGTTTCAGTTTTCACAGGTTTTTGCAGACCTAAATATTCCAGAGTGATTATTACAAGAGATGTCATAAAATCCACGGTGCTTTTCTATTCCTAAAATTAAAAGAACTTTATAGACAGAAAAAAAAAACAACCTTCATCAGCCTCAGAAATTCATAAAATAACCTATATGATATTTAGAGTCTCATAAGGAGGCTAAAATCAAGTTAGAAGGGTAGATGTTCTACTTTTAAGAGAAAAGTATTAAAAATGAAGATATTAATAATAGTGATTGCCTCTGTGGGAATAAACAAGGTGGTGTAGATATTAAGGTAGGAGATTCTTGATCTTTTGTACTTTTTGAGTTTCGAGCCAAGAAAATACATGCATAGTCAAACAATTTTTTAAAATCCTAAAGAAAGTCTTATCAACAGTCTTAGAAGACTGAGGCTGTTTACAATTTTTTTTTTTAAATCAAAGGTTATGGAGGAGAGTTCAATCCTATTGACCTCAGCTTGCAACTTACTTCTGTATTTTGTATTGGTAACATAGTATGAAGAAAATCCTGATTGCACTGCAATTTCAGGATATTCTTCACTTAAACAGACCCAGAAGCTTAAAAAAGGGAGTAGTAAACCTTTTTATTCAGAGCTAACTAGCTAATACTGTCTTGCAACTGCCTTTATTTTTATAAATGCAGAATCAGAATAAATGTATAGAACACAATACTGCAACATTAAAATGAATAGGTATGTTCACTTGTTACTACAAAACCTTGCAATGTCTACAATGAGGGTATGAATAAATAGATCTGCCTTTGCCTTCTCTGTGCTGAAGTATTCCACCTTACGTAACTTTCTTGAGCAGACACGCGCAACTCTGAATCCAAAATACCAGTGCATAATAATCTTCCTAATCAAAATCCATAAGAAGTAAAGCAGAAGCTTTATTCCAGATCCTACACATAAAAATATGTTAGGGGCGCCCGGGTGGCTCAGTGGGTTAAGCCTCTGCCTTCGGCTCAGGTCATGATCTCAGGGTCCTGGGATCGAGCCCCATGTTGGGCTCTCTGCTCAGCCGGGAGCCTGCTTCCCTCGCTCTCTCTCTGTGTGCCTCTCTACCTACTTGTGATCTTTCTCTCTGTCAAATAAATAAATAAAATCTTTAAAAAAAAAAGTTAGTCTGGATATAGTTTAATGCACTGGTAGTCTCCGATACGTCAAATAAGTCTTTAAAATGATAGAAAAGCTATCAGGAGGAAGGGTTAGAAACAGGTAGGTTCAAGTTTAAAAAAAAAAAAAAAAAAGCTAAAGAGAGACTATTAACATATGGAGAAAACTGAAATCACAGGTGTTCAAATATGAAATGCACTCACTTCTAGAAGTGGCTGTGAGGGTTTAAGTCACTCTAAGAATAGGCTGAGGGACCACTTAACAGAAAGCTAGTGCTTAATAAGTGGTTGGCCAGAACAACCTTTTTTTTTTTTTAAGATTTTATTTATTTGAGAGACAGAGATCACAAGTAGGCAGAGAAGCAGGCTCCCCGCTGAGCAGAGAGCCCGATGTGGGCCTCGATCCCCAGGACCCTGAGATCATGACCTGAACCGAAAGCAGAGACTTTAACCCACTGAGCCACCCAGGCGCCCCCAGAACAACCTTTAAGATCCCTTTTCATCCTTGTTATTCTGACTCTGTGAATCAAAAACAGGGCTAATTCTGTAAGACAAAGATGAGATAAGTTTACTGCCATCCTTAATTCTTTTTGTTCCAAATAAGCTCCACACGTGGACCCCAACGCAGGGCTTGAACTCACGACCCTGAGATCAAGACCTGAACTGAGAACAAGAGTTGGGATGCTTGGGGTGCCTGGGTGGCTCAGTCGTTAAGCATCTGCCTTCGGCTCAGGTCATGGTCCCAGGGTCCTGGGATGGAGCCCAGCATCGGGCTCCCTGCTCAGCGGGGAGCCTGCTTCTCCCTCTCCTGCTCTCCCTGCCTGTGTTCCCTCTCTCATTATGCCTCTCTTTGTCAAATACATAAATAGGGTCTTAAAAAAAAAAAAGAGTTGGGATGCTTAACCATCTGAGCCACCCAGAGACCCCCTTAATTCTTTAGCTATTGTTTATTCGTTATACTTTCACTCCTAAGGATGACTAGACAATCTCCATGAATTTTAAAAGTCCTACTTTCACCCTTAAGGCTTTATAGTAGGGTGGAATGTAACATTATAAATCAATCTTCAGATACTGCCATATATTCCAAGGACCTATTAACTACAGTAATGTAATATACTTTGAGATGACTACAACAAAAAACAGGTAAAATATTTAGGTCTAGTGAAATGAAATTATTACATTTTAAAAAATCAGTTAAGGGGCACCTGCTGGCTCAGCTGGAGAAGTGTACAACTCGATCTCAGGGTGATGGGACTGAGCCCCACAATGGGTGTAGAGATTACTAAAATAAATAAACTTTTTTAAAAAGTCAGTTAAACTGGTGAATAGAATTATATACATACCTTCCTTTCTACATTAAGTAACAATCTGATGCCCACTCAAGTTTTCACTAGGTAAGAAATGAAGTGATGAACAGCAGGTTGAAAGACAGACATTTCCCTACATGAGTTTAAACAGTATCAGTAATAAGCGCCTCTGAGAACCTCAAAAAAGAACTTATTAGTGAGCAAAATGAGTCAAGTCAGCTAACCTCCCTTTAAACATATCAAGCACTTGTTACCTTGTGCATCTGTAACAATTTCACAATGTTATTCTTTCAAAATCTGTTGGTGCTTCTATCACTAGAAGAATGTTATTGGGCTTTGCAGACCATTGGTCTTAGTCTGTAATTTCATATGAAATCATGGATACATTTTGCACAGTATAAATGCATTCTGTAACACAGGTCAAGTTGCTGAATTATTTAATGTTAAAACTGTGTTTTTCGATGCTTATACTGAACTATAAAATAGTAAATGTTGTAACAGCAATTCTGGCTTGAAATTCTGAGGTACCCATGCAGGTTGTAAAGTTAAATAGGGCACGTGGTAGACTTCTGACTCTATTCCATTCTTGTTTATTATTTATTTGGATTCACAGGCCATAGCAATGATGCCACAAGTCAGAGCCTATTGGACTCTATGCAAGTCAGTCTCCTGGGGCATAGAGCTGGATGGAGAAAAGCATAGTGGATCTAGAGACAAAAACAGAAAATACCCAGCACACAAGACAATAACATTCACATGTTTTACATTTACATATGTTTTATATTTAATCATATAAAATACTAAGTTCCAATCCCAGCTATGAAAACCTTGGCAAGTTACTCAATTCCTCTAAAGTCTAAATTTCCTGGGACGCCTGGGTGACTCAGTGGGTTAAAGCCTCTGCCTACGGCTCAGGTCATGACCCCAGGGTCCTGGGATCGAGCCCTACGTCAGGCTTTCTGCTCAGTGGGAAGCCTGCTTCTCTTCCTCTCTCTCTCTTCCTGCCTCTCTGCCTACTTGTGATCTCTGTCAAATAAATAAATAAAATCTTTAAAGTCTCAATTTCCTTACCCATAAAATAGTAAAAATACCATGTACTTCTGAGAACAGTTGTGATGACTAACATTCTCTTAAATAACCAGTTAAGAACAAAGAATGGAAAGCATATCAGAGAATGAGTGAAGAGTTAATTTGGTGAAGTCAAGAGGAAAGTGAACAACTGACCAAAAAATAAGAAATTCATTCATATTTAATTCTGACTACTCAATCAATGTTTAACAGTTACATTCCAGGAATTGTGCCAGTCAATGGGAATGCCAAAATTAATCCATTGATCCTACCCTTAAAGACTGCAGAATCTATTTTGTAGAAGAATAAATAATAGAGATAAGAGGGGCGCCTGGGTGGCTCAGTGGGTTAAAGCCTCTGCCTTCGGCTCGGGTCATGATCCTCAGGTCCTAGGATCTAGCCCCGCATCAGGCTCTCTGCTCAGCAAGGAGTCTGCTTCCCCCTCTCTCTCTGCCTGCCTCTCTGCCTACTTGTGATCTTTCTCTCTGTCCAATAAATAAATAAAATCTTAAAAAAAATAATAATAGAGATAAGAGATTTTTAAATAAAAGTATGTACAAAATTTTGAGACTCACTCTCAGGTAAGGATTCAAAGAAGAAATGATGTTTAAGGTGAGTCTTAAAGTATGAAAGAGTTTATTTATCAGGGGAAAGCATCAAAAGCAAAGGAAAAGACTTACAAAGGCAAAAAGGAAAAGCTTCACATCATTACTTTGTTATGCCAGCATAAGTATGAAGAAATGTCAGATAAGGCGCACAGGGGTCGAACTATGAAAAGCCTGATCTGTCATTGTAAGGAATCTCTCACTGTATGATGCGTCCTCTTGTAACCTAGTCATTGCAACCCCTCAGCTTAAGAAGGTTTCTCATAAGCATGATTTCCTATCCCATTTCCACCCCACTGCTTATCATAAACAGAAAAGATTTGGAATATTTTCCCAGATTATAAACTAAGGCCAAGTATGAATTTTTTGACAGTCATAAACTGAAAAGGATGACCAACCTGTAAAAAAAGGGGGGGGGCATGCAGCATTTCCTGAGAAATCTGTGGTGACCATAATATTGTCACAAGGCCCCACTTTCTATCAGTATCCCCTTTTCAACAGAGGATCATAGGGGAAGGGAGGGAAAAAATGAAAAAGATGAAACCAGAGAGGGAGACAAACCATAAGAGACTCTTAATCTCAGAAAACAAACTGAGGGTTGCTGGAGGGGAGGCAGGTAGGAGGGAGGGGTGATTGGGTTATGGACATTGGGGAGAGTATGTGCTATGGTGAATGCTATGAATTGTTTAAGACTGATGAATCAGACCTGTACCCCTGAAACAAATAATACATGTTAATTAAAAATAATAAAAATAGTAATAAATAAAAGCATCACATTTAGTGAAAAGGAAAAAAAAACACCCTTTTCATGTTCTTTGGCTTTTTCTAATTTTGCCACTGAGAGAGGCTTCCAATAACCTCTAACAGTTGTTTTTTTTTTAAAAGATTTTATTTATTTATTTGACAGACAGAGATTACAAGTAGGCAAGAGAGGCAGGCAGGGAGAGAGAGGAGGAAGCAGGCTCTCCGCGGAGCAGAGAGCCCGATGTGGGGCTCGATCCCAGGACCTTGGGATCATGACCTGAGCCAAAAGCAGAGGCTTTAACCCACTGAGCCACCCAGGTGCCCCTAACCTCTAACAGTTTTAACAAGACTCTCCTTGTCCACACAAGTCAATACTTTGCTTCTTTCCCAAAAATCAGCATATCTCTTTGGAAAGCAGGGCTTTCCTTAGCCAAGCAGCAAAGGTGGGTCAACTCACAATACAGTGAAACACAGCAGGGTTCATAGATATAAAAATAATACTTCAAAAGACAAACTGGTAAGTTATGGGATTTCTGGGTAATGGCAATACACTAAGAACCTCAACTTTGAAAACCAGGCCAGTGCAAGTCCAGAAACAGAAAATAACTAAGATCAGAATATAGATGGATAAAAATGAGAATGAAGGGTCCTGAGTTATTGCCTCTATAACCAAGTACTTATTTACGTGTCTGCCCTTCCTATATCAGGAGCCCTGGAAAGGAATGTTCTCTGCACATCTTTATACACCTACGGCCAAGCACATGTATTGCGGAGAGGCATATAGATGTAAAAGTTAAGTACTGATTTGGCAGAACATGTTGACTGGGAAATGTATAGTACTCTCAGGAATAGTAAAATCTAAGAGGAACAAGTTCAAGATAGATAGTGGCAGTAGAGCAGATAGAAAGGAGGTTTGGGTTTTTTTAGCTTCCTACCTTGAAAGCATCCACACTAATTATCTTTTGCCACTTGTACTTGAATTTCATAACTGGGTAAGAACTTCAGAAATCATCAAATCCAAATCTTTTCTTTTGTAAGGGCAGAGTCAGACCAGAGCCTGATTTAGTCTAAGGTCACACAGTAATATAGATAGAAGGACTAAACTCTAGTCCTAGACTATAAGGTCCAAGAGTTTTACAAAAGGTGAATTAAATAGATAAAATGGGGCGCCTTGAGTGGCTCAGCTGGTTGAGCGACTGCCTTCAGCTCGGGTCATGATCCTGGAATCCTGGGATCGAGTCCCGCATCGGGCTCCCAGCTCCATAGGGAGAGTCTGCTTCTCCCTCTGACCTTCTCCCCTCTCATGCTCTCTCTAGCTCTCTCTCTCAAATAAGTAAATAAAATCTTTTTTTAAAAATTTATAATAAATAAATTTTAGAAATGATTATTATGTACTTAAGAGTTTTAGAAATACTTGTTATCTCACATGCAGAAGAAGTTTTTAGATACTGATTTTGGAAAATATGTATCATACAAAAGGAGGCCCGCTGCTCTATACCCAGGTTTGGTGGGCTTTCGAGTTCCCTTTTTGTTACTCATTAAATGTAGCATTAAAAAAAAAAAAAAGAGTAGCATCTACTTTTTAAATCTCATAATCCCAGAACTAAAATCTAGGCTTACAGCCATATCCCTTTTTTATTTTATTTTTTTTTTATTATCCCTTTTTGTATTTTACCCTTCCTTTCCACAGTGTAACTAGCCTCCAAGATGCCCTGTATGATCCTTCCCTCCTTTGTTTTAGACCCTGCCTCCCACAGTGGGTTCCAATGCTAGGTCACAGAAGACATTACAGCATCTGTCTTGCTTTCTTTGATTACTTGTTCTGGAGGAGGGAGGACATTAAAATAGCCCTACAGAGAGGCCCATGTACCAAGAGATAGTGAGTGAGCCATCTTGAAAGCACTTCTTTAGCACAAACCAAGTCTGCAACCTCAGCTGACAAGATAATTACAACCTCATTAGAGACCTTGAGCCACAATCACCAAGCTAAGCCCCTCAAAACCATGAGATAATAAATGTTTGTTGTTTTAAGCCACTAAGCGTTGGGGCAATTTGTTGTGTAGTAAGAGGTAACTAATATAAGTGACTCCTCTAAAATCAGAGTCAATTAGCTACAATGAAAAATCGTTTTAGTATTGAAAAGTTCCTATACACAAATACAAAGAAAACAGTATAAGAATTTGGCTCAAATAGTCCAACTAAAATCTGAAAAGTTTACTATAGCAGAAAAAGCTTAAAAGGTGGGGCGCCTGCATGGTGCCATCGGGGGAGCGACTGACTCTTGGTTTCCTCTCAACGTCATGATCTCAGAGCTCCATGTTGAGCCTTCACTGGGCTCTGTGCTCAGCACAGAGTCAGCTTGGGATTCTCTCCTTCTCTCCCTCTGCCCCTCCCACTTACACTTGCTTGCCCTCTCTCTCTCAAATAAATAAATAAAATCTTTTAAAAAGTTTTTAAGAAAGAAAGAGCTTAAAAGTCAAGAAGACCCAGTTTCAAGGACTTCCACCAGTGTCTGACAGAGAAATGCATTTCTCAGCTTCTCTAACTTCAAATTACTCATCTGTATAATGGAAATAATGCTATTTCCCTGGAATTTATAACAAATTAATATATGTGAAAATACCTAACACATTCACAAATGTCAGCTATTAACACTTTTGTCATGTGAGTCTCCCCTTACATAAAAATTAATGAGTCAGTTCTTTTTTCCCCTCCATACCGTTATTTTCCCAAATTTTAGGCAGAGTCCTTACTCTAATCTTTAAAATGTCATACTTTCTGGCTGGAATCCAAGTTCAAAACTGCATTCTACAGTCCACAAAGTAGTTGCTTGCTCCCATGGAATGCAGGCTTCAAAAATCCCCAAGACAAATCTCATTGACTAAGAATATATTCATTGAGTTTTTGAATATTTATTTTTCCTTTCCAGGTAGGATAGAGTAGCTAAGAGGTAAACCAGCATTCCTATCCAGGACTGGAAAAGCCAGACAATGTTGAGAGACTATTTGTCTGAAGGCAGTAAACAGCTAAAAAAACTAGTGATTTTACAAATGTGGTGGGATTTTACCTGAGAGTGCTTATAAATTCTCGAAGCAAGGAGAGTAGTGTTTCCCCCTAAGATGTTCACATCCTAATACCTGCAACCTATAAATGTTAAAATTGCATGGTGAGGGGAAATTAACTAATGTTGCAGATGGGAACTAAAAGTGGTGATCGGCTGACCTTAAAGAGATTTTCCTAGGTTATCCAGGTCAACCCAGTATAACCAGAGAATCACATTCAAAGTGAAAGAAGTACGGGGTGCCCAACTGGCTCAGTTGGTAGAGCATGCAACTCTTGATCTTAGGGTCATGAGTTCAAGCCCCATGCTGGAAGTAGAGCTTACTTAAAAATAAATAAAAATTTAAAAATAAAAAGATAAAGTGAAAGAAGCACATGTGAGATTTTTTAAAGTGGAAGAAGGGGACAAAAGCAGAAGAGTCAGAGAGTTAAAGATGCTATGCTGCGGGCTCTGAAGATGCCATAAGGAGCCACAAGCTAAGGAATGCAGGTAATCTCTCCAGAAGTGAAAAAGTGGGTGAGAGCCCACTAAGATTCATTTGGATCCATCAATCTGGATTTCTGACTTTCAGAACTATAAAATAATGAATTTATGTGTTAAGTCACTAAGTTTGTGGGAAGTTATTACAGCCCAGAAGGGGAAACTAACACTGAGATTTGAGGGGTATCTCAAGAATGGGGGAATGGTTGGTCTTTCCCTCAGGATATCTGCTTAATCCCTGGGCTAAAAACAGGGCCAAAACTAAAAATCTAAAGGTAGGTCTCTGAAATAAGAAGTGGTGCTTCCAGCAGTCTTGGGAGTCAATGATTAAAGTTTGAGATTCCTAGGGAAGGAACTGCTAAGAATACAGCAGGTTCTTAGTTGAAGATTCTTTTTTTTTTTTTTTTTTAAGATTTTATGTATTTGACAGAGGGAGATCACAAATAGACAGAGAGAGAAAGGGAAGCAGGTTCCCCTTTGAGCAGAGAGCCTAATGCGGGACTTGATCCCAGGACCCTGAGATCATGACCTGAGCTGAAGGCAGAGGCTTAACCCACTGAGCCACCTAGGTGCCCCTTTAGTTGAAGATTCTAAAGGTCCAGAGGCGGATCAGAGACTGAAACTAAACAGAGCTAGAGGGGTGCCTGGGTGGCTCAATGGGTTAAAGCCTCTGCCTTCGGCTCAGGTCATGATCCCAGGGTCCTGGGATCGAGCCCCGCATCGGGCTCTCTGCTCAGCGGGGAGACTGCTTCCTCCCTCTCTCTCTCTGCCTGCCTCTCTGCCTACTTGTGATCTTTGTGTAAAATAAATAAAATCTTTAAACAGAGCTAGAACTCACCCTGACTGGATTAAGATCATCATTCACCACTCTAACCACCAAACAGAAGGAAGAATGAAAATCCTCTCTACAGAAATATATCATCATCCAGAATCTCTAAAATACTTTATAACCAACATACAGCATGCAATCAAAAGCATGTCAAATGACAGGAACACATGACTGAAAACCGCAAGGGAAAAAAATATATGAAGAGACTAACAGTTATTACTGGAATTAGGTGACAAACCTTGTAAGAGTAAATGATTATTATATTGGAGAAAACAGATGAAAAAGAAGTCACCAGAAAACTAGTACCTACAAAAAAGCATCAAATGGAAACTCTAGAATTAAAAAATACAATATTGGAAATTAAGAACTAATTAGGTGTTTAATAGCAGATCAAAGGAAAAAGACAGATTTAGAGACCCAGAAGATAAATCAACAGAAATCATCCCAATTGAAGCAGAAGAAGAGAATGTAAGACACACAGAGCACTGAACACGTCTGGCACATAACAAAAAGCTCTAATATATATGTAACTGGAGTCTCAGAAGGAAAGAGGATGAAGGCAGGCCTGAGAATTTCCAGAATTGATAAAAAGACATCACCCTCACAGACTCAAAAGGATCCAAAAACCGAAAGATTTAAAAAAAAAAAAAACAAAACAAAAAAAACCCTCACTAGATAACAGAGTAAAAAAATCTCACAACCATCCAGATTAAAGACTTCATTAAGCTTCCTCTCACCACAAACAGAAGCTAGAAAACAGCAGAATCCTTAAGGTACTGAAAGTAACTACAAGCTAAAATTATAAACACAGCAAAATATTCTCCAAAAATGGAACTGAAATAAAAGTACATAAGGAATATTTACTAAGGGCTCCTGGGTGACTCACTCGTTAATCATCTGCCTTCGGCTCAGGTCATGATCAGAGGGTGCTGGGATAGAGGCCTACATCAGGCTCCCTGCTCAGTGGGAAGCCTGCTTCTCCCTCTTCCGCTTCCCCTGCTTGTGTTCCCTCTCTCTCTGTCTCTCTCTCTCTCTGTCAAATAAATAAATAAAATCTTAAAAAAAAAAAAAAAAAGAGAAAGAAAGAAAGAAAGAAAGATAGATAGATTGATTTACAAAATACCCAATATGTGCCAGGTACTGTTCCGGGAACTGGGACTGCAGTAATGAATAAAGTCCTGCTCTCACACAGCTTTCATTCTAATTTAAGAAATCAAAATGCAGACAAATTAACAAATAGAGTATGTTAAGTGGCATCTCTACTAGCTCCTCCTTGAAAAAAATTAAGCCTCCCATCCCATTTCCAACATCTTTCCCTTACTAGTCATACCTTATTATTCACATTTCCTAGATTTTATTTAACAGAGGCTAGTATTTCTGTTAATAACCCCCAGAGCATCTAACATAGCTTATAAGAAGTTTCTGATTAATCAGCAATACTTAATTTGTAAATTTATAAACTATTGCTAATTTATAATAAATCCAAATAGTGTGGTTAGTCCTATCTCCTTTTTGCAAGCCTACATGACATTTTCTTAATGATTCAGAAATATTTCAGAATATCAGAGCAGCAATTCTCAACCTTTTTGGTCTCAGACCTCCTATCCACCTTAAAAAATTAAGGACACCAAAGAGCTTTGTTTACATGAGTTATACCCATCAATATTGATCATGTTAGCTGCTAAAATAGAATTTTTAAAATATTAACTCATTACGATAACAGTAATAGATTCCATTATAGATTAATACAAAAAAACACTTTAACGAAAAAAACTATGTCCTAACAAAAAAGCTGGTAAGAAGATTGCACTATTTCACATTTCAAAGTCTCTTTAATACCTGGCTAAATAGAAAATAGGTGGATTCTCATACCTGCTTCTGGATTCAGTCTCTTGGATGTATTGTGGGGTTTTATTTTATTTTATTTTATTTTATTTTGGAGAGCATGACTGGGAGGAGCAGAGCCAACTCTGTCCTAAGCGCTGAGCCCAAGGCAGAACCAGGGTTCACGACCTGAGCTGAAACCAAGAGTAAACTCACTGCACCACCCAGGCGCCCCTCTTGGATATGTTGTTTTATCTGCAGAATAAAGGAAATGTGGCTTCATAAAAATAAGTAGTTAGGAAAAAAAGAGGAGCACTTGGGGCTCCTGGCTGGTTTAGTGGATAGAACCTGCAACTCCTGATTTCAGGGTTTTAAGTTTAAGCCCCACACTGGGTATAGAGATTACATTTAAAAAAAAAAATACACACACACACACAGACACATATATTTTTAATATAAATTTAATAAACTTAATTTATTATAGATTATATATATAAATATATATATAAGTTTTTTGAAGATGAGCACTTTTTAAAAAATTTTTATTTATTTGTCAGAGAGAGCAGAAGCATGGAGAGCTGCAGGCAGAAGAGGCAGAGCAGGCAGAGGGAGAAGCAGGCACATGTGCTCCTGACAAGGAGCCATATGTGGGACTCGATCCCAGGACCCTGGGAGCATGACCTGTGCCAAAGGCAGATACTTAACCAACTGAGCCACCCAGGCATCCCAAAGAGGAACACTTTCATAGGCTTTTCACTTAATTATGGATATTCTTCTTGAAATTACACCAAAATGCAAAAAGTGGTTGTTTCTTAAAGGCTGTTTGCAAGGTAGAATTTGAAACCATGTCAAAGAACTTTTCATATTCTTGGTGGTCTATCTTGTACTCTGAATGGTTCATTTAACAGTGCATGAGGGGCGCCTGGGTGGCTCAGTGGATTAGGCCGCTGCCTTCGGCTCGGGTCATGGTCTCAGGGTCCTGGGATCGAGCCCCACATCGGGCTCTCTGCTCAGCGGGGAGCCTGCTCCCCCCTCTCTCTGCCTGACTCTGCCTGACTCTGCCCACTTGTGATCTCTCTCTCTCTGTCAAATAAATAAATAAAATCTTTAAAAAAAAAAAAAAAAACAGTGCATGACTGTGAAGTATCAAAATTGGTCAATGGAAAATTGGTCATTTGGAAAACATTGGTTCATTAAGTTAAACTGATCTTCCAAATATTGATATATTTTATTACACAATATTTCATCAGAAGTTTTTAAATATTAGGAAGCAGTCAGTCTCACAGTAGCAAACGTAAGTTTTCCAAAATTCTAATTTTCACTTAAAAACTTAAAAAATGTTATCATTAGCAACATACTGTCAGCACTTTTCCTTGAAATTTCATGCATTTCAATTCAATTCAATTCAAAATGAATGTATTTCATTCATTTGGAGAAACATTCACCATATGTTTGTCATTTGTCTAAAAAAAAAAAAACACAGCCAGTCAGTCATTCAAGAAAAAATGGGTGTTCCATCAAACAAGCGGCTTGTTCCGCTCACAAATCAAACTGCACAGATGTTTGTCTTCAAGACAACCTCTGTAACTTTAGTATGCCCAAGTGCTTCACACATAGCTCCACTTAAGCCTACTTTACCACCCACGCTATGAAAAAGATGTGTACTTAAGGGATAAGATATAATAAAACTAGTAACTTTAATTCATCCAGACCAAGTGAAAAATGTTATTTTTTTACTGTCTGTAGAGGTGAAGACTACGATGACTACTTGTATAGTTGGGTGCCACTGATGTGATTAGTGCTAGGATTCCCATTGTTTTACCTACCCACTGCATTCTGCACCATTAGAACAAAGGTCAGCACATTAAAAAAAGGCAAAAGTCTTAGTATTATCATACAATAGTTGTGCTTTCATAGACCATACTTTGAGAACTACAGCATTAGTGACTCAATTGTTTTTACATCACTGTCAGTTCATATAAGTGCCAGGAACTACATGCAAACGATAAACTTTAAAAGTGTCACTATATATTCCGAGCACTTAAAAAGCTTGTCCTCGGGGCGCCTGGGTGGCTCAGTGGGTTAGAGCCTCTGCCTTCCGCTCAGGTCATGATCCCAGTGTCCTGGGATCAAGCCCCGCTTCTTCGGGCTGTCTGCTCAGCGGGGAGCCTGCTTCCTCCTCTCTCTGCCTGCCTCTTTGCCTACTTGTAATCTCTGTCTGTGAAATAAATAAAAAAAAAAAAAAAAAAAAAAGCTGTCCTCTTGGAATTTAAACACTTTTTTTCTTGCTTCTTATACTATGACTGGGGCATTACCTACAAATCATAAAATAACTTATTAGCACCAGAAGAAAATCTTACCTAGCTCCCCTTGGTATATGATAAGGAAGTAAGCATTTACTAAGCAAGGACAAACTTCAAGTATTCACTGAGTTTCTACTACCGCAAAGACTGTTAGTGTGCCATATGCTATGAATGCGGAAGATTCAGCTCTCATACTCAAGTCCCTCACATCTGGCTGTGGAGACTTAGGTACTGGGATGGCTGTATTTCAACCTCATGAAGGCTATACCAATATTTACATGAAGCACCACGCAGAAACAAGGATAATGAAGCACTAGAAAGGTAAAGAAGAAGGACCTGGCAAGAGATACGGTAGTATCTGAGCAGGGTCTGAATAGAAGTACATCAGGCAGTTGAGAGGAGAAAGAGTAACACAAGAGGGAGGAGCTTGAGCAAATTTAAGAAAACACAAATGAGGGACGCCTGGGTGGCTCAGTTGGTTAAGCGGCTGCCTTCGGCTCAGGTCATGATCCCGGCGTCCTGGGATCGAGTCCCACATCGGGCTCCTTGCTAGGAAGCCTGCTTCTCCCTCTGCCTCTGCCTGCCACTCTGTCTGTCTGTGCTCGCTCTCTCTCTCTCTCTCTCTCTGACAAGTAAATAAATAAAATCTTTAAAAAAAAAAAAAAAGAAAAAAAGAAAACACAAATGAGTTTTATGTATTAGGAAATTATAACCCCAACATAGAGCAATAAAAAGAAGGAAAGAAATTATAAGTGGTGCAGTTGGGGGAGATGGAAGAATCAGGAACAGTAGCAGCTGACACGGAAAAAAAATGCGCTGACACTAAGATGAGGAAGCCATGAATGCCATATAAAGGAATCTGGACAAGACTTATAATAGTAAGGGGCAGACAATGAAGTTTTTTTTAGCAGGAAAATGACTACTACATTTGTATTTGGTAGTATGACATAGACTGGAAGCCTGGAGACAATGAGGCAAAATAAAAAGAGGCCTTAGATTAGGATTAGTTTGTAAAAAGAACAGGAATAACAAATTTCAGGGGTAACTTGATCAGGGCTAATTGGATATGGGAAATGCAGGGGGAAAAAATTAAGGGTGACTCTCAAATTCCACGAACAGTTAACTGGTAATTTAAACAAAGAAGAGCCTTGAGGAGACAATGCAGTAAATCTGGGTTTCAAGTGGGTTTCAGAGAAATACCTGTCCAAAATGTCACACTTTACAGGTTTTTACCTGAAAATACTTGCTAAGAATCAGAAAATACTTCTTAGTCTCTAGCTTCTACTTAATCCCTTAAAAATGTACAATTGTGATTAAGAGAAAGGATATATTACCAAGCAACTGGAGTCTGTTAATATTTGAATTAGAAGTATGACAGTTTCAAAGGAGACTGCAAAGTAAGCCTGGGGAGAAGTGCCTGGGATTATAGCTATTCTTAGCTTTGTCTAAACAAATGTCTTAGTAATAAGGAAATGTTACCTAATACTTCATTATCTGCTGTACTTTTTGCCTAAATGTATTAAGTGTCAGGTCACTTCTGACACTTCCTTTAAATGGAACATAGCTAAAATGAAAAAATGCTATTGAATGATGTTTACATTAAGAAAAAGATTACATGGAAAAACTTCCAGTACAGTATTTGGCATTTCTCACTCAAATCCTCACACCCTTTTGACCCTAATACTAGCATTCTCATTTTTAAAAATGAAAAAAGTAGAGCACTGAAAAGTTAATCTGCCAGAATGCTATTTCAGTAAGAACTAAGTTCTTAAACTGCCTTCCGAGATACTAACTACCCATCAGTTTAACTCAAATACCAACTGGACATCAACTATTCACCAAGATACATTGAGAAATGAGACATTATTCAATAATCCCAGATGACCTCCAATCACTGTTAAAATGAAAATTTAGGAAAAAAGCAAAAATTCGGATTCTTACATGATTATGGGAATCTAATGACTCTATAAAACGTGCTATTCTTTTAGAACTAAAGACCCAACAATGGCCCACATTTTAACTCACTTGGGCAGTTTTGTTTTGCTGTTTTATTTTTTTTAAAGATTTTATTTATTTATTTAGAGAGAGAGACATCACAAGTAGGCAGAGAGGCAGACAAAGAGAGAGGGGGAAGCAGGCTCCCCGCCAAGCAGAGAACCCAATGCGGGGCTGGATGCCGGGACCCTGAGATCATGACCCGAGCCAAAGGCAGAGGCTTTAACCCACTGAGCCACCCAGGCGCCCCTGTTTTGCTCCGTTTTAAATAGTTTTTTTTTTTAACGCTGGGGGAAAAAAGGGTAAAAACTGCCACTACTATCTCCAAAGGCCCCAAAGGATACAACCATCCCAGGTTAGAAGCCTCTGATTATAGTTCATTCTTTCACAAGTGATCATCAAATGTCAGCCAAATAAATCCTCATTCTTACATTTATCCCATCACTTAATAGGAATAATTAAGCTATTTAACAAAGCTACATAGTAATAGTATGATAACATACAAAAGATGACCTGTATATTGTTGAAGTCTTAGCCAAGTTATGGCCTGTGATATTATGCCTACTAAGAGAAAGTGTCTAGTAGAAAATAGAAAAGCAGTCAATATTCATTTTATCAAAAATACAGGTTCATTGTTGTATGAAGAAAGAACAGGGTCTCATTGGGGCGCCTGGGTGGCTCAGTGGGTTAAAGCCTCTGCCTTGGGCAGAGGGTCCTGGGATAGAGCCCACATCAGGCTCTCTGCTCAGCAGGGAGCCTGCTTCCCTTCCTCTCTCTCCACCTGCCTACTCGTGTTCTCTGTCAAATAAATAAATAAAACCTTTAAAAAAAAAAAAAAGAGGGTCTCATTAACTTCAGGAAGAAAAGCTTCCAACACAACAATTACGTTAAAAAACAACTTTATCAAAAGGCTGACCCTAGGAACAATAGGTGAAAGTTACAATAGCAGATTTTAATTACATTTAAAAAAATCAAGAGATGGGGCGCCTGGGTGGCTCAGTTGGTTAAGCAGCTGCCTTCGGCTCAGGTCATGATCCCAGCGTCCCAGTCCCACATCGGGCTCCTTGCTAGGCGGGGAGCCTGCTTCTCTTCCTCTGCCTCCGCTCGCGCACTCGCTCTCTCTCTCTCTGACAAATAAATAAAATCTTTAAAAAAATCAAGAGTTAAATTTGAAATGAGCTACATCACAAAATAGTTCACTGTCATTTATCTGTAGTTAAGCAGAGATTGGAATGTTACTGAGAGGATTCTTAGAGACAACAAACAAGAACAAGGACTCTCAGCCCTGGGTGTGCATTAAAATAATCCAGGGAAATTTTGTTTAATGACAATGCGTGGTCCAAACTCCCAGAGACCCGCTGCTTAGTCTGTTGTGGGGCCTGAGTGCCTGCCTTTAAAAGAAAAATCTCAGGGAAAGAAATATGAGTAAGACCACATTAATGTCAATACACTCACTGGTTGTGACATTATGCTATAGTTTTGCAAGGTGATATCACCATAGAAAAATCAGCAAAGGGTATGTGGGATCGCTATGTTATTGTTGTTTCTTACAACTGCAACTAAAAGTGTGAAAAAAAAATCCCCAGGTGATTCCACTACGTAGCTGAAGTTAAAAAAAGAAAAAAATTAGTGGACTGAAGAATCTCAAATTTCTTCCAATCCTAAGAGACTGCAAGCTATTCTTTTAATCTTAGCCACTGGAAAGTAATTAAGAATGCTTATCATTTAAAGCCAAATACAAATAATTTATAGTTAATCCTAAGTAAAAAAAATCCAAACTACTATGCCTCTCATTTGTATATAAATTAAATGGATAGATAAGCATTATACAATGGTTGTCCTTCACCTCCTGACAAAGCCAAATGGTATGTAGATGATGGAAGAGCCTCTGAGATGGCCCCAATGATCCCTCCTCACCTCTTCATCTTCACACTTGTGTAACTTCCTCCCCTTGAGTGTGTGGATACAGTTAATCACTTATAACAACTAGACAGGACAAAGTGATGAGATGTCAACTGAAATGAAATTATAAAAAGACTGTCTTCTATCTTGGGGGCTCTCAGACTCTTCATTCTGAGGGAAAGAAACTGTGTTATAAGCCACTTTCTGGAGAAGCCCACATGGCAAAGTACTTGTGTCTCTGGCCAACAACCAACAAGTGAAAATCTGAGGCCTGACAATGGAAGGGGAATCTCCCCTCCTCAAGCCTTGAGAACTGCAATTTAGCTGATACCTGGCTTGCAACCTTAACAGAGTTACCATGAGACCCTGAGCCAGAGGCACCTAACCTAACTCAGTTGCACCCAGAATCATGACCCATAGAAACTGTAAGATAGTGTTTTTAAGCCACTGAGTTTTGAGGAAATGTAGGGTTGAAGATAACTAATACGTACAGCTACCATATGTCAAACCCAAAATAAAGGAATCTAATCTGATGGTTTCTGCCTTTCTTCAGAGTATCAAACCTTCCAGTTTCTGCAACCTTATCACCCACAATTTACAAACTCTGTTCTACTTTAGTGAACCTCACCATTATTCGGACACTTTCCTTGTTCTCACTTCATTCAATTTCTTAAAATGGCTTTCTATCCCTTTTTCCTATCTATCCAAATCCAAATCCAGATAACACCCACAGACTTCTCTTCCATGAATACCTATTACTATCCACTTAGCACCTGATGAAAAAAGACTTTCTGACCCAATAGCTTTGTGTGTCTAAATTCAAAGAGATCATCAACTCCTTGAGAATGTCTTCTCATATTCTCTTCATTATTTACTACAGTACTGAGCAGGAGCAGTTACAGTATCCGAAACCTTTTATTTTTTCCTAACATATTAAATAAAGAAACTCAAATATTTTTGTGTAAAAAAAAAAAAAAAAGAAGTGGAAAGAAAACCAAGTGCTCCAACCTAGAATGTAAGGTGCCACTAGTTTGGTTTGCATGTTTGAAATAACTGAATTAAAGACCACTTTATCTGAAGGATACCAGTAATAATGACAAAGCCCCTCCAACTCTATTAGCCCAGCAAGCGCTGTCCAAGCTTTTGAAATTTTCCTTTTATTAGTTTCTTAAACAACTTGCCTTCTACCATTAACACACCTCTGTTGTAATTTATCACTATACTGATAACACACTGAGAAATGCTGTTAAATTTCAACTGCATCAGTGGTTCTCAAACTTGAGTTTGCATCAACATCACCTGGAACGCTCATTTAAACAGAGAGCCCCCCCAAGACCCCACCCCCAGAGTTAGATTCACAGGACTACTGCTATAAGCGACTTAATAAGAATAGAATTTAAAACTTATGGCTCAAATAAGTTCAAGATCAGGTGGGAAAAGACAGAAATTCAAGAGAAATAAACTATACCGAACACTTTTAATTAACAGCTTCAAGATACACACTCTCTCCCCTTCCTCTCCCTCTTCCACTCCCTACCTAAATAAGTTAGCCAATTTAAGTTCATCCTGATTTGCATACTTGAATTCACTTTTTTGAAACAATGAGCATCTCCAATTAATTAAGGTTATAAAAGGATGTTAGATAAACAAAACATCAATGTAAAAAGAAAATAAAAGGCCAATCTAGTAGTTCAACTCTCTTAACTACTTCCCATATTAAAAACAAAACAAAACAAAAACAAAAACTGAAGGTTCTGAGATGTAAACAAAACTTGCCATTTGGAGGAAAAAGCCAGGGCTAGAACTGACTCTGAGTCAATAATGCACATACTGGTATACACTGCCTCTCAATTTATGCTTGATACCTCACCTTAGAAGTTCTTTAAGTCTTTTAATTAAATAAATAGCTGAAATAAAATTTAAAACTTCAACAGCCACCAGAAAATTTCCCTTGTAAAGCTATCAGTTGTCTTTAAAACAGGCTATTTAGCATAATAAATCTTATAATAGCAAGACACCCACCCACTTCTTTATACCTCCTCAGTGACCACTCATATCCATCAGCCCATGCTCCTCCTCTGCAGCACATCCTTTAAAAGTAGTATTCCCGGGGCTCAGTAAGTTAAGCATCTGCCTTCAGCTCAGGTCATTATCTCTGGGTCCTGGGATTGAGCCCCACATGGGGCATCCTACTCAGCGAGAAGCCTGCTTCTCCCTCTCCCTCTGCAGCTCTCCCTGCTGTGCTCGCTTTTCTTTCAAAGAAATAAAATCTTTTAAAAATAAATTAATTTTAAAAAGGGGTATGCCTAAGGGTTACCGCCTTCTCACTCTACTCATTCTCCCTGAGTCAAAATCATGACAGTAGGGGCGCCTGGGTGGCTCAGTGGGTTAAAGCCTCTGCCTTCGGCTCAGGTCATGATCTCAGGGTCCTGGGATGGAGCCCCGAATCGGGCTCTCTGCTCAGTGGGGAGTCTGCTTCCCTCTCTCTCTGCCTGCTTGTGATCTTTGTCAAATAAATAAATCTTAAAAAAAAAAAAAATCATGACAGTAGATGAACTATGACTATCCCAGTGGTTAAGAACTATCATTGGAGTGGCTAAAAATATATAAATGCTTAGGCTCCAACTCAGACTTAACTGATGAACAACAATCTCTGGGAATGAAGCCCAAGGACCTCTATGTTCACCACCTTTATATGCTCCTTAGGCAAGAACCATGCCCTCTAATCTTGTTAACACAGTGACTGGCACACACACACACAAGCACAACCAACATTTGCTGAATAATGTTGTGGAAACACAAAATAGCAAGTTTAAAGGCCTCTCAATTGCAGAACTGTGTGGTGTTTAAAAATTACCGAGCTACTAAAGCAATTACATTAGAAATCCACTGTTCAATAATACTAGTTAAGTAAATACAGTTGGGTAAGTTAAGGGCTTTTAGTACTTCTTTAATATTGGTATAGGTTAAACAAAACCCCTGATCTATTCTTGAAAGTTCACAAGGTAATCTAGGTAGTCACAAAGATTTAAATATAACAAAGCCAAACTAAACAAATTATAACAAGAGAGTTATGAAAGCTCGAAAACCAAGAGTCTTCTAAAACAAAAAGTGTTAACTCATATGAAAGCTAAAACTAACCCGCAGATATCTACAAATTACAATATTATCTACTGTTGCCCAGAACTATTCTCCCCAAAGTAGTAATAAAATTCCCAAGGAAAAATTAATCTGGCAATCTTTTCATATTTCAATCTTTATCTCCTGTAAATTTATTTTCAAATTCACTAATAACATACCTGATTTCATATTGAAAAGTAGCACTGGGGAGCAGGGGATTTAAAATTTTTTAGAATTAACAGTAAGCTCTCTATTGTGAAGTAAAACAAGGGGTTTTAATTAGATAAATTTAAAACTTATTGCCACATTAGACAATTTTTTCAACTAAAAAACCTAGGCAAATGATCCTTAAAAACCTCAATAAATATAAAGAGGTTTTATAAAGCAATAAAAGATAAAAATCCCAAAAAGGGCTCAAAATGAGCAAAAGCAAAGGGCAATTTACAAAAGAAATACCAATGTCCTAAGATACATGTTAAAAGTTCTCTTCACCTTTTTCTTTTTTTTTAAAGCAAATTTTTAAAATGATGACTATTTTAGCCTAATCAAGCCCTGACTGGTGGGGGGGAACTAACATAACCTTTCTTAAAGCAATGTGGTAGGTAGTATGTATCAAATGCCTTGAAAATAATCACATCATTTGACTCAGCAATTTAATCTATCCTAGAAAATAAAACATTCAAAGATTTATCTATGACGATATTCCCAATGAAGTTAATAAGAGCCAGAAACTAGAAAATAAAAAGGAAGGCCAATAATAATGGACTGATTAAATAAACTAGTCTAGATTTATAATCATATAAACACTGAAAATGGAAACAGTTATTAACAAGAAAAAACTGTTGAGACTCCTTCTGTTTCCATAACCTGCTTTTTACTACTGAAAACGAGAATATATAGTATGATTCTGACGTTATTAAAATATATGTATAGCTCACCAAGAGGTCTGAAAAGATAACTAACTTCAAATTTTATGTATCTCTCTTGGTGTAGATCTCATCTTTTTTTTCCTTGACTAGTCAGTTTTTTCTTAAAGTGTGCATGTATTACCAGTGTAACTTTTAAACTTTAAATCTAACACAAAAAAACAATTACCACAACCAAAGCCTCGTTTAGATCTAGGAAGCACACCATTTGGAGAAATGATGACCTGGGATAAACCCTATTCTTTCCTTTGCTGGTAGTTCGAAATATAAACTTAACAAGGAATTGATATTTATATATTCAGGAATGCCATTTAAGAGCAACCTTAACATGAGGTCAACTAGGAAAAAGATAGTTTCCAAAAATCAGGCATGGACACCTCTTAAAAACAAACAAACAAACAAACAAAAAACCCCTAGTATTTTGTGGTCCTTATTAGCTCAGTTCATCTGTGTTTATTCTCTCTCCCCTAAACTAACAAAGAAAGAATGATGTCATATGCATTAGCTACATCCCTGTTCCAGAATTGACATGAAGAACTTCTAAGGCTTGGCCTCAGTGCTTAAGACACACCTAAGAGCTGAGAAAAGCTGGATGAGATTTACTGCATGAAAACAAAGAAGTTAAATAATAAATATCCATTATCCATGAGTTTTTAAAGGCCTAACATGTCAATAAAACAGGTAAGTTTGAAAACACTGGATTTTATGTACTGTAGTGGTAAATAAATGAAAAGAGAATTCAAGGTTTTACTCTAACTTCTTTTAATAAAGTTTCCTCAAAAAAAGAAAAGTCTCAACTTAGTGGCCTAAGAACTGTCATATTTTTAGAACCAGAAAAAGAGCAATAAAACTTAACTTCCTTCTATATACCTTCAATTTCCTCCTCAGACTGCAGTATCCCTATGAAAGTTTGGGATGTCCACTGTTTAGTAGTTCCACTATAGATCAGATTTTTTTTTTACTTACTATTATTCAAAACAGGGTCTCCAAATGAGCCAAAATAGACGGTTCAATTGAAAGTATTCCTTACTAGACAATACTGTAAAAATCTGCTATTCATGCAAACTGAACAAGTAGCAGTGACATACTACTGCCAATTTCCCAGTGAATGTTAACCAATTAATTTGGGGGGGGGGGAGGGGGAGTAATGACTGACATAGAAGAAGGCAATAGTAACTTGCTCCTGTATATAGTTTCCTCATATGTAACTAGTGTTTTCTAAAAGTTGCACTGAATCAAAACTTCATTTTTATTCTTCAATCGTATCTCTGACCCCTCATCATAATTTTTTTTCCAAACAAATGTAAACTTTGGACTTCCTAAAGCTCAAAAATGCAAAATCTGACCCACGAGATCAAATGAGTTGTTATCAACTTAAACCAAGCCTAACTCACCAAGAAATAAAAATTATCAGAGAAAAGGGTCCAGAAGCAGAAAGCCCCTACTTTCTCACAACAGAGTCTTGTCTAATATTAGACAGTAACACTGCGTTTTGTTGTTTTAACTGCAAGGCTGGGTATGCAATATGCAGCAGCCATGCCAACAGCTTCAAGTCAGTCATTGGCTACCAATGAAAAGTAGCATTAGGTCCCAAACAGCCAGCAACGACATAAAAAAAAATGAGAGCAGAAGCTTCACCATCGGAAAAGAATGCCCATCAGCACCTCTTCCGAGAAACAGTTCCCTTCCCCCACCTTTAAGTAAGGCACTTAAGACTGCCAAGCAGATCCATTTCTTTATTAACCGGTGCCCACTTGGGGCAACCGTACACCAAGCTGCTCTTAGGCCTACTCCAACCCCTTCCAAAAGTGCTCAAGCGAGAAAGAAGGCCGGGGTAACCCTCTCGGGGGCCGCGTTTGTCCTGCTCTTCTCCACCCCCCCCTCCGCCCCGCCCCGCCCCTGTAGGCGCACCTCCGGCCAGAGGAAGGGCACCGGGCCCAGGGACAGGCAGGAATTGCCCGCAAGAGAAGTGTTCGGCGGCCGGAGGCCTCCGCCATAGCAGGACCTGGAAAGCACCGCCCCCAGCGCACCTCCCCACACCCGGCTAACCGGCGAATGTCTGCTTTCGACACCCTCTATCCCCAGCAGAGGCAGCGGAGGAGACAGGGCCGGGAGGCACCGGGCTGGGTTGCGCACCAGGCCCAGGCCTGCCCCTTGGGCCGCCGAATCTGCTCCCCAGTCCGGCCAGGTCAAGCCAGCGCGGCGGCCACCCTCACCTGGATGACCTCGTTGACCTCCCGGATACATTCCACCATGTGTTGCAGAATCTGCTCGGCCGTGAGCACCTCGTAGCGGTAATCCTCCTCCTGCTCGTGCCCTGGCCCGCCGCCGCCGCCTCCGCCGCCACCGCCACCGCCGGGCCCCAGAGCGCTGCCGCCGCCGCCGCCCGTCTCCCCGCACAGCAGTCCGTCCCGTTCCCCGCCGACGCCCAGCCCGGGCTCCACCAGCTCCACCTCGCCCAGATCCAGGTTATCATCGTCCGGCTCATCGTCGTCCTCGTCTTCCTCCTCCTCGGCGCCGCTGTCCTCCTCGCTGCACTCTTCGTCCTCGTCGAACTCGTAGTTGTAGCCCTCGTCCGAGTCCATGGCGCGACACGCGAGGGCCCGGCGGACGCTGGCCCTGAGGCGGGGAGAGGGCGGGGACGCCGAGGCCCCGGCTCTCGCTCCGGCTCCGGCTGATGTCCGGACGCAGGCCTGGCTCCGGCCCCGCGGGCCGCGGCTCCTCCCCGGGCGCGGCGGTTGGCGGTTGGCGGCTGGCGGCGGCGGCGGGGAGGGCGCGGAGGAGGGAGGGAGGGAGCGAGGGGGCCGCTTGCCGCCCGCCTCAGTCAGACGCGGCTCCGCTCCGGCCTCCGAGAGAAAACAGTCCCCAGCGCCACCTCCACGGCCGCTGCTACCGCTACTGAGCCAACAAAGGGGCGTGCGTCACCGCGTCGCGCTGCGTCGTCGCGTCACTCCTCTTGGCGTCACTGCGCCCCGCCCCGCCGCCCCTGCGTGGAGAGCGGGGAGACCCCACGGCCCGGCCTGGCCCCGGGAGCGCGGCACCGCGGGAATTGCCTTCTGGGTTCCGGCTGCGTTTCGTCTGTGGACCCACCCCAGTGAATCCTGCTCGTGAGGAGGGTGCAGCCTCTTCGTTACCGAGAGAAGCGCTCCTGGACCCGGCGCTGGTTTTTGCCGCAGGCCATAGGGATGCCCCCCCCCCCCCCCTGAATCCAGTGAAGGTGGCCTTCCCACCCGGCGGTGGAGACACTTCCCGCCCACCCTGGAGTAATTCGGGGAAGTCCTTGACTGTTGAGCTCACATTCCTACTACCCGAGCTACTAAATGGAAATCTTTTCAGGCGGAACCTGTGAACTGAGGGACAGGTGAACCTCGTTTTAAGTAGTTCCGCTTATGTACTCCGGGACAGACGTGCAGTGGTTTTTAAGTCGCTGATAGTGACGTCATTTAGAGAAGCGTTTCCTGAACTCAGCTCAGCAGGAACCTACCCATTCAGGGCCCTAAACAATGTAAACAGTCGCGGCTTTCCTTGATGGAGCACCGTGTAAGGGCTCTACATAAGTTCTCTCGTCTTCACGGAACCACAGTACCCATTGTGTATCTGAGGCTCGAAGGGAAAGGGACTTGACCAAGAACACAGAACACTCCCTGTTTCAGCAGCTGGGTCACCTAAAACATCAATCATAAAAATGCTTTATGATGCATAATACGGATTAGGTTCTACAGAGTATATAAAAAGCATTGTAATATAACCCAAGACAAGCAGTTATAGGAATATCTACAAGGACCAAATATAGCAGAAAGACAGTACTTGTCTCCCACCTAGAAATGTACTGTGTGAGCTACGTGTGGATTGATGGCTGGGAGTATAACAGAGAAGATAGGGAAGATGATGTAGCCTGAGAATAACAAACAAAAGCACAGTAGGTGCAAAGTAGTTTACGTCTCAGCAGCGTATAGCGCAAAGAGGGTAAATGGGAAAATGTTGGGCGAGTTAAGGGTCAGGACAGTAAAAGTATTTTATGCCATTCTAAGAATGGACTTAAATCTTTCTAAGTAAGACAGGAGAACCAGAGAAGTGTCCTGAAGAAGGAAGAGGTCTAAGAAAGCACCCTCTTGGGATACCCTGAAGGATTGACCAGATTAGATATTTTTTAAAATCTGAATCCCTAATTTACTGATAAATCTTACTGTTAAAATGACAGATTCCCTTTGGAAATTGATTTTTAAAATTGAAAAATGCCTTTAAAATGTAACCAAGCTTCTACCCATTTGTCAATTCTGTAAATGTTTAAATAATCAGAATTTCCCAAAATAATCTGGATTTGTAATTTAAAGCTTTTAACAGAAATGCTGGTAGGTCTTGGTCCTTTGATTCTATTTCTACTTAGCAATTCTAGGTTGTTGCCACAGCTGGAGTAAGCTGAGGAGACTAGCAACCTTTCTCTCTACCCCATAGTTACATACGTTTGGGGGTGGGGGGGGATTCAGTTACACTTGGGAGTACCCATAACTCCTTTGCCCCATTTTTTTCATCCTACCCCTACCTTGAATAAATCCTACCATCCTTACTGTCCCCTTTGGTACTAGAGCAATTTGGAGAATTTTGCATAATCACATGCATTTTACCGTTAAATTCCAGTCATTAAGCACAACTGAACCATCAACACCATCCAGCAATCCTGTTAAAATTTTCTGAATTGTCCTCCCTCTCTAGACAAACCTTCACCAGTTTTCTCAAACCCCCACTGCTGTCTTTCCAAATCCTCTCAGAGTAGATAACTTCACATCACAGAGAAATTTGAAATCATAAGGACCAATGTGACAAGCTTGCTGAACAAAGAAGAGAGTGTTAAGGGATAAAGTCAGAGAAGGCCTATCAAGGCAGGGGGACAGCAGAGCTTTATAGGCTATCTTAAGAAGTTTACATTATTGCAGGGGCGCCCGGGTGGCTCAGTGGGTTAAAGCTCTGCTTTCGGCTCGGGTCATGATCCCAGGGTCCTGGGATTGAGCCTGGAGTCGGGCTCTCTGCTCAGCGGGAAGCCTGCTTCCTCCTCTCTCTCTCTCTGCCTGCTTCTCTGCCTACTTGTGATCTCCCTCTATCAAATAAATGAAATCTTTTTTTAAAAAAAAAAAGAAGTTTACATTATTGCAAAGGGAGTCATTAACAGGTTTTAAGCAGAAGAATAAAATAATATAATATGCATTTTTAAAAACTATGGCTAAAAAAAATAAGAACTATGGCTGCTTTGTGAAGAATGGGCTATGAAAGCAGAGACCAATTATGAGGCTCTCTCAGCAGTCTGGGTGAATAACGATAATGGCTTGGGCCAGAGTTGTGATAACAGAGATGATGAGAAGTCATTCAGGTATAATTTGAAAGTAAAGCCAATAGCTTTCCCGATGGCTTAACTGTGGGATTATTAGAAGAATCAAGGATGGGTATTAGATTTGGAGATTGAGGAACTGGGTGAACGGAGGTACCATTTACTGAAACATGTTAAATTTGAAGTGCTTGTTAGACATCCAGGTAGGAATATTGAATAGGCACTTCTTTTTTTTTTAAGATTTTATTTATTTATTTGACAGAGATCACAAGTAAGCAGAGAGGCAGGCAGAGAGAGAGGAAGGGAAGCAGGCTCCCCGCCGGGCAGAGAGCCCGATGCAGGGCTCGATCCCAGGACCCTGGGATCATGACCTGAGCCGAAGGCAGAGGCTTTAACCCACTGAGCCACCCAGGCGCCCCTGAATAGGCAGTTCTATCTACTAGTGTACAAGACAGAAGGTCAGGGAGGTAGGGCTGAAAATAGAAGTTTCTGAGTTTATGTCAAAAATGTTGATGAGGGGCACCTGGGTGGCTGAGTGGGTTAAAGCCTCTGCCTTCTGCTCAGGTCATGATCCCAGAGTCCTGGGATCGAGCCCCCATCAGGCTCTCTGCCCGGCGGGGAGCCTGCTTCCCTTCCTCTCTCTCTGCCTGCCTCTCTGCCTACTTGTGATCTCTCTCTGTCAAATAAATAAAATCCTAAAAAAAAAATGTTGAGAAGCATAGGATAAAGTTTAAGAACTTAGGCTTTGGAGGAAACAGACCTGAATTTGCCTGTGCTCCTCCAGTTACTGTCTATAACCTTGACCAAATTACTGAACCTCTCTGAGCTTAACTTTGGAGGATTATATTTCCTATTCTCATAAGATTATTTGTGAGCATCAGATGAATAATATATTTAAAACACTTGACATAGTGCCCGACACAGAAGTGCTCACAAAATTAGAACTTAAAAAAAGTGTCGTAAGTCACCTTGCACCTTTGGGAAAAACTATAGCCAGTTGGATTTATAATCTCTTAATTGATATTTTTTTGAATTATGCAAGTATGCACATGGCCTCAATCATCCTCATTTTCTGAGGAAGAACATTGATCTGCTTTTTTCTCAGAAGTCTTTTCCATAGTCTTATAACTTCTTTTTTGGTCAGTATCATGGGCAACATCATAGGGCTTCTGAATCTTGGAGCCTCTTATTCAAGGATAAACCTTCATAACCAGAATTTCAGCAACACTCATTCCATTGATATTTTGGAAATTACCTTGGAATCAGGTTAGGTTATAGTGCTATTTAAGGAAACCAGTATAACAACTTCTCTCTGGCCCCAAATTGTCCAAGGGATGACCCACATACAATGTTTTTTTAAGTGACTTGATCTTAAAGGTATTGTCGGTATACTGCTTTCTAGCTGTGGTGTTTACCAGCTAGAAGTACAGTAATCTGTAAACAACAGGACAAGGCTTTAACCCACTGAGCCACCCAGGCGCCCCAAGAAATTACTTTTTATCATGTTGTTTATAAAGTTTGTTTTAATGCAGCATTTTTTGCCCTCTTAAAAAATGTTTTAGTTCTTGTGCTTTACCGGGCAGGAGGTAAAAAAATTAAATTTTAATTTTAATATAAATTTAAGATTAAATTCTAGCAAAAGTGCAGAGAGATACTAATAAACTAATTGAGTACTTTAAATTTCTTTAAAAACATCTGTCTGGGGGCACCTGGGTGGCTCAGTGGGTTAAAGCCTCTGCCTTTGGCTCAGGTCATGAATTCAGAGTCCTGGGATCGAGCCCCGAATAGGGCTCTCTGCTCAGCCGGGAGCCTGCTTCCTCCTCTCTCTCTGCCTGCGTCTCTGCCTACTTGTGATCTCTCTCTGTCAAATAAATAAATAAAATCTTTTAAAAAAATCTGTGTACTTACAAACCACAATTAAGCATTACATCATTGTTGAGTAGATTTTATCATACCAGTTCTTTTTTTTTTTTTTTAAGATTTGCTTACATAAGAAAGAGCACAAGCAGGGAGAGGGGCGTGAGGAGAGGGAGAAGCAGACTCCCTGCTGAGCAGAGAGCCTGACACAGGGCTCAATCACAGGACCCGGGGTCATGACTCGAGGGAAGGCAGACAGACACTCAACCGGCTGAGCCACCCAGGCATCTCTTGTCATACCAGTTCTATGTGGTAAAAATAAGGCTTAGAGGAACTGAGGTTATTTGCTTCTTAGAAGTCTGGTAGAGTTACTAATAACTGAAATAGAACCTGAGATTCCTGGCTATAGTCCTTTCTCTAATTTATCTTTCTTCCAGAATATAGGGTCTAAGGACTCTATTATTGAACTTAAGATTTTATGAAAGTAAACATCTACAACAGGTGGTAAGATAATGCTGGAACTAGAAGGAGAGTACATGCCCTCGTGCAATTAGGCAAATGTACAAAATGTACCATAGTGTCTGTGTTCCCTGTAATTGCAAGACACGTTAATTTGGCCTTAATGTGTGCTTATACTCCAGCAAAAAATAGCAAATGATCATCCCCCCAAAAGGAAACATGTTTGTCCTAATGACTTAACCACTTGAAGGAAAAGGTGAGGTTTTATTTTATTTTATTATATTTTTTAAAATTTTTTAAAAAATTTGTCAGAGGGAGAGGAGCACAGGCAGACAGAGTGGCAGAGGGAGAAGCAGGCTCCCTGCAGAGCAAGGAGCCCGATGTGGGACTCGATCCCAGGACGCTGGGATCATGACCTGAGCTGAAGGCAGACGCTTAACCAACTGAGCCATCCAGGCGTCCCTGGGGTTTTATTTTAAAGATTTTATTTATTTATTATTTGAGAGAGAGAGGGAGATTGAGAGAAAGAGTGGGAGGAGGGGCAAAAGGGAGAAGCAGACTCCCTATGGAGTATGGAGCCCTAGGAGACTTAATCCCAGGATCCTGGAATCATGACCTGAGCCGAAAGCAGTGGCTTAACCAACTGAGCCACCCAGATGCCCCCCAAAAAGTGGGCTTATAACAAAAGTTTTCAAAAGAAATGTTTCTCTGTGGTATACAGTATTTCTAGTTTGTTGTGTCGCCTTATGGATATATTTGAATGAATGGACAAATAATGGGCATGAAATGAACAAATATATTATTGAGTCTCTATGCCACAGCAGGTGTGTGTATGTTTTTAATTTGGTCCTTACAATCTTGTGAAGTTGAAATTATTAACTTTATTTAATAGGTAAGGAAAAAGACTCAAAGATGGGAAAAAAATAAGAATAAAGTTCATAACGGTTACAGGACTTTGATTCACATCCACGTTTTCAGAGTTCATGTCCACTGTTTTTATCATGCAATTCTCAGTAATTGTAGTAAGATCTTATTCCTGTTCTAAAACGTGCTTTTGTGTTTGTTATAATGGAGTAATTGCTATCAAGCCTACAGTTGTCCAGATTGGCAGTGTAAACATTGACTGTATGCAATGTTTGTTCCTACTTGGAAATAGGTCATAAAAATAGAATAGTGGATAAGTAGATGTGTTATCCTCTATTTGCATAATTCTGCTTTATTCTTATAGATACAATCTTAGCATTTTTAATGAAAACTTAAAATATGTAAGTAATGTTTTTTTGGTCAATGAATCAATAGTTACTTATTAATATTTATCAAGTGCAAAGTACCTTTCAATGGCATTCTGGAAAGATTTAAAAAAAGAAGGCTGCCACCCAAGAAATCAAATTACTTAAGGGGGAGAGACTTAAATGAACAGGTTAGCTATAAAAATGGTAACCGTGCATGAGAGAGAGATCACAAACCAAGAAGAATGCTACAGGTGGTGAATGCTAAAGAAGTTTAAAGGCAGAAGTCACTAGACTGGGGTGTTCTAAGAAAGCATTGTATGCCAGACTTTCTCATACCTTTATGCCTTTGCATCTGCTGTTCCCTCTTCCTGACCTCCTTCCCAGGAGCACCTAACCCACAGGCGTAGAGACTGCTGTTTTTTCAAGCCATTCCAAACCTGAACCTTGAGGCCTAGAACACGAGTAGTCTATGTATCTCCCATTCCTAACAAACTTCCAAGTTTTTTATAATGTCGGAATAAATTAATACAAACCAAAAGCTATAGGCCAATAGACATTTATTGCCTTCTTACCTCAAATGTGCTGAATCTTGTCGACATTATATCATCGTTGGTATTCTTACCTGTTAATCCTAGGTCTCTATGAAAACATGAAGATTGTGTGGAGGAGGAGGAGAGGGCCCGATGTGCATGTCCTCCGCAGCTCTCCCGATCAAATACCATCCCCGAAGGTACCTCAGCTTCTCACACTTCACGGCAAAAGAGGCTTGACTGGACTTAACTGATACAAGGCAGCCAGGTTCTGAATGGGTGAAGGACTACAGCAGGGAGCCAAAGGGAAATGCCTCAAGGACCTGAAGATTGGAGTGAACAAGGGGACCCCAGAACAACGGCACCTGACAGGCCCACCTGGCCCCAAAGCTTTCAGAAATTTCCTTTTTGGGAGGTTTCTCTCTTGGTTTGGGGTTGGGTTTTTTTTTTTTTTTTCATCTGTTTTGTTTGAGGCAATAACCATGATTTAAAAGGCACAGTCATTCTTCTAGCTCCAGGAAGCAGACGCCACTCCTTAGGGTTATTTTGCAATGTGGCAGGAACCGGTTTTTCAATTCTGTCTTTCCAACTATACCCTCACAGACAGCATCGGTAAGGTAGTAATGGAGGTCCTGTGGCACATGACTGCTCATCCAGAAGTCTTTATAAGCTGCTTCACATTTTGCTTTCATGAAAAGGTAATTTCACATGTTGCGTGTGTGGTTTAACACACTTGAATGCTGAAGCACTGAACAGAATTCCCATTTTAAAGAATTTGGAAGGTCAATAAAATAATGAAAATCATTACATTCTACCTAAATGTTATTAAAATGGAATAGTCCCAAAGGGTTATTTCATAGTTACTGATGGGTATTTTTTTACATAAAGCAAAGGTGGGTATATGCAGACACATTTTTTTGCTGAACAACAATGAACTGCAAGTGTGATCTTGAACCTTTGTTTTCCTCTAGGTGAGTGTGTGTAGGAGGCTGCGGGTGGAGAGGGTCAGACAGAGGAATGTTGTATGCAAGTTAATAGTCTCACCTAGCTAACCTTGGGAGGCGCTATAGGGTGACCACACCATAGGGTCCAGAACAAGAAGCCTCACTTAATAAGTAGATGACCTTAGCCAAGTTACATAACCACTTAAGAGCCTGTCTTCCCATCTGAAAAATAAGAACAACAATATATTTTCTAGACTGGATTGTAACAACTGACAATGTGAAAGACTCATTACACTTATCATTATTGGACAGAGAAAATGTACAATGTTTGGGTTTTTTTTTAAGATTTTATTTATTTATTTGACACAGAGAGAGATCACAAGTAAGCAGAAAGGCAGGCAGAGAGAGAGGAGGAAGCAGGTTCCCCACCGAGCAGAGAGCCCGATGCAGGGCTCGATCCCAGGACGCTGAGATCATGACCTGAGCCGAAGGTAGAGGCTTAACCCACTGAGCCACCCAGGCGCCCCCAATGTTTTGTTTTTGACCTGAGGATGTATACAAAGATGACGATTCAGCCAATTTTATTTTTTTATTTAAATTTTAGTTAGTGAACAAAGGATACAATATTGGTTTCAGAAGTAGAATTTATTCAGTCAATTTTATTTTTTTTAAGATTATTTATTTATTTGAGAGACAGATCACAAGTAGGCAGAGAGGCAGGCAGAGAGAGAGAGAGAGAGAGAGAGAGGAGGAGGAGGCAGGCTCCCTGCCGAGCAGAGACCCCGAAGCAGGGCTCGGTCCCAGGACCCTGGGATCATGAGCCGAGCCGAAGGCAGAGGCTTTAACCACTGAGCCACCCAGGCGCCCCTATTCAGTCAATTTTAAAGTGATGATTCTTTGAAGAGTAAAAGCCTTTATTTATCAAATTGTTGAAAAATATGGCTGTGCGCCTCTTGCATGTCTGTATTTTTACTAGTTGATTCAACAAGTCCATTGTTCTGGCACCAAGTATGTTAAGCTCCGCTCGAGGTTGAGAATAAGAAGATAAAGCCATTTCAGTTACCAAGATGCTCACAGATGAGTGAGGGAAACAGACATGTAAACTATTAATTAGATTACAGTATGATAAGCACTATAATAAAGTATGATCTGAATATTAGGGGAGCAAGAAGATAGGCATCTCAGTGTGGGAGGCAGATAAGGGTGTCATGGAGGGCCTTCCAGGGAGGGTGTGGCTTGATCTGAATGTTGGTGGAAAAATAATGTTCTGGAAATAGGGAACACGAATCAGTGTGAAAGAATATGATATATTGGAGTCATGACCTGTTTGGGGAACTGCTAGTAGGCCAACATACCTGAAATTTAGGGTGTATAGAAGACTTTTAGCAATATCCTTGTCTCTTCTCTATATTCTTTCTCCATTTCTTTCCCTTCTCCCATGCTTTTTGATCCTCTTTCTTTTTCCTCCTTTCCCCTTCCTCCTTCCTCCTCAGGTATCTTGGCTAAAGATTTCACAACTTTCATGGCAGAGCTAGAAATCAAGCCCTGATCTGTGTTTCTGTTTCCATAGTCTGTGCTGCTCCTGCTATGCTAAGATTTTTCACTCTTCTGATAAAGTTTGTCATTATTTTCCTAGGATTTTTGTGAAGGAAACTATGTCAGGTTGCTTGCTTTTACTGAACTAATTTTGATCATTACATTTATGTTTTTATGTTCTGTAGGGCAGTAGATTGGGTACAAGGAGGGTAAGATAGGTTCCATATTAATTCAATTAAATATCCATTTACTGAATGCAATTGAACATAAACCATTGTTGTAGGTGTCATTGAAAGTACAAAACAGGTTACACTTCCTATCCTTAAGAAGCTTACAGTCTAATACAGGAAGTGATATAGGAAATAATCTACTGCAAAACAGCTCATCTACCAGCTGTCTTTTAAACTTAGCACAAGAGCAGTATTTCTCAACTTTCTTTTTTTTTTTCATTATCAGCCCCTTTTTTAAGCCCTTCCATCTTAGTCACTTAGCCCCAATGAAATTTTACTACCACAAATAGACTCTATATCTATGTACTGTATGTATATCAGCGCTTTATAGTAAAAATATTTTTTTTCAAAAACACACCCAGAACCAATTTTTGCCCCCTTAGGGTCAATATTGGCCGTGTTGAGGACGTATGCACTCGGCTAACACTAATACTTTCAAACTCTAAGATTGGCAAATTCCAATTTCAGAATTTCTTTAAGTATCTGCTAAGATTAAATATAATTAAAAAATTAAATTTCCTGAGTTAAAAATAAAACCCACGGGGGCGCCTGGGTGGCTCAATTGGTTAAGCATCTATCTTCAGCTCAGGTCATGATCTTGGGGTCCTGGGATCGAGCTCCACATCGGGCTCCACGCTCAGGGGGGTGTCTGCTTCTCTCTCTTCCTCTCCCTCCGTGTTCTCTCTTTCTCTCTCTCAAATAAACAAAATCTTAAAAAAAACCCACAGCATTAGATAAAAAAATAATTGGATATATTCATGCCTGTGTGGCTGAGTTCAGGGCTGCCACCCTGCAACTCTAGGGGAGTAGATTCACCATACAATCTGTGTGATGGGAATGGAAGGAGAGAATGAAAAATAATTTGAAGCCATAAGCATGATGTGGTTGAAAGAGGAACTCAAGTTCACAAATCATTTCAACTTCTGCCTGCTCTAATCATCTTAAACTTTTCCTGACATTCCTATCCTGTACAGAATTCTGTTTGTCCTCTTTAATAAGTAATTCATTCTTGATGAATGCTTCATTCACTCACGTATTAATTTATATACAGACCACAAATGCATACCAACTAGAAAATTCCCAGTGTGCACACCGTGATTTCAGTTCTCAGTCCCAAACTAGGAATACAAATGCTGTGCCAATAATTTTTACCCTATGTAGATACCTCCTTACAAAGCAGTTCATCAAAGCTCAAGTGCCCACCCCAGGACAAAACTGAATTCTCTTGGCCTTAAACGTCAAGGAACTGAGGGAGGTCTCCAGCCAACAGCCTGTAAGGACCTGAATCCTCAGCAAAGAACTGAAAGCCTTGGTTCACAAGTACCGCGAGGAGCTAAATTCTGCCAACAACCACGTAAGCACACTTAGACGTGATTCTTCCTGCAGTCAAGCATTCCAGAGAAGCTGGAGTCCTGGCCAACACCTAGGTTCATCCTTGTGAGAGATCCTGAGACAGAGGACAGCTAAACCACACCCAGATTCTGACCTGCAGATACTCTGAGATAAGTTTTTGTTGTGACTGTGTTTTTTCATTGAATTCTCCTTTAACCCCAAAAGATCTCCTTTTCATTGTTCAATAGGTGTGAGAATAACTGATTAGATTCCACCTACTATATACAACCATAGAATTTAGCTTTTTTGTAGCACTCACCGAACTTGTATAATGTCTGTCTTCTCCACGTTGGTTATTTACGTAAGGGCAGAGACTCTTCCTGTCATGTTGATGACTAGGGACTACATACACAACACAGTTTTCTGTACTTAGAAGACATATAATAAAGAAGGTAATTATCTGGGGCACGTGGGTGGCTCAGTGGGTTAAAGCCTCTGCCTTCGGCTCAGGTCATGATCTCAGGGTCTTGGGATCGAGCCCCATATCGGGCTCTCTGCTCAGCCAGGAGCCTGCTTCCCCCTCTCTCTCTGCCTGACTCTCTGCCTACTTGTGATCTCTGTCTGTAAATTAAAAAAAAAAAAAAGAAATGGGCAGAGGACATGAACAGACATTTCTGCAAAGAAGACATCCAGATGGCCAACAGACACATGAAAAAGTGCTCCACATCACTCGGCATCAGGGAAATACAAATCAAAACCACAATGAGATATCACCTCACACCAGTCAGAATGGCTAAAATTAACAAGTCAGGAAATGACAGATGCTGGCGAGGATGC
>PISX010000888.1:0-229065 GCA_004024625.1 Mellivora capensis
CACCAAACCAGCCCTACAGGAAATATTGAAAGGGGTCCTCGAAGCAAAGAGAGAGCCTAAAACTAACAGATCAGAAAGGAACAGAGACAATATACAGTAATAGTCACCTTAAAGGCAATATAATAGCACTAAATTCATAACTTTCAAAAGTTACCCTGAATGTAAATGGGCTAAATGCCCCCAATCAAAAGACACAAGGTATCATAATGGATTAAAAAAACAAGAGTCATCGATATGCTGTCTACAAGAAACTCATTTTAGGCCCAGAGACACCTCCAGATTTAAAGTGAGGTGGTAGAAAACAATTTACCATGCTAATGGACATCAAAAGAAAGCTGGGTGGCAATCCTTATATCAGATAAACCAGATTTTAAGTCAAAGACTATAATAAGAGATGAGGAAGGACACTATATAATACTTAAAGGGTCTGTCCAACAAGAAGATCTAACAATTTTAAATATCTGTGCCCCTAACATGGGAGCAGCCAACTATATAAACCAACTAATAACAAAATCAAAGAAACACATCAACAATAATACAATAATAGTAGGGGATTTTAACACCCCCCTCACTGAAACAGATCATCTAAGCAAAAGATCAACAAGGAAATAAAGGCTTTAAATGACACACTGGACCAGATGGACATCACAGATATATTTAGAACATTCCATCCCAAAACAGCAGAATACACATTCTTCTCTAGTGCACACAGAACATTCTCTAGAATAGATCACATCCTAGGTCACAAATCAGGTCTCAACTGGTACCAAAAGATTGGGATCATTCCCTGCATATTTTCAGACCACAGTGCTTTGAAACTAGAACTCAGTCAAAAGAGGAAAGTTGGAAAGAACGCAAATACATGGAGGCTAAAGAGCATCCTACTAAAGAATGAATGGGGTAATCAGGAAATTAAAGAAGAATTGAAAAAAATTCATGGAAACAAATGAAAATGAAAACACAACTGCTCAAAATCTTTGGGACACAGCAAAGGGGGTCCTGAGAGGAAAGTAAATAGCAATACAAGCCTTTCTCAAGAAACAAGAAAGGTCCCAAGTACACAACCTAACCCTACACCTAAAGAAGAAAGGAGCTGGAGAAAGAACAGCAAAGAAAGCCTAAACCCAGCAGGAGAAAAGAACAGGAGAACAGATCAACGAAACTAGGAGCTGGTTTTTTGAAAGAATTAAAAACATTGATAAATCCCTGGCCAACCCAACAAAAAGAAAAGAGAAAGGACCCAAGCAAATAAAATCGTGAATAAAAGAGGAGAGACTACAACCAACACCAAGGAAATGCAAACAATTATAAGAACATATTATGAGCAACTATACGCCAGCAAATTTGACAATCTGGAAGAAATGGATGCCTTCCTAGAGACATATAAACTACCACAACTGAAAAATAGAAAACTGGGACAGACCCATAACCAGTAAGGAGATTGAAGCAGTCATCAAAAAATCTACCAACAAACAAGAAGAGCCCAGAGCCAGACGGCTTCCTAGTGGAATTCTACCAAACATTTAGAGAAGAATTAATTCCTATTCTCCTGAAACTGTTCCAAAAAATAGAAATGGAAGGGAAACTTCCAAACTCATCTTATGAGGCTAGCACTACCTTGATCCCAAAACCACACAAAGACCCCATCAAAAAAGGAGAATTACTGACCAATATCCTTGATGAACATGGATGCAAATATTCTCACCAAAATACTAGCCAGTAGGATCCAACAGTACATTAAAAGGATTATTCACCACGACCAAGTAGGATTTATTCCTGGGCTACAAGGTTGGTTCAACATCCACAAATCAATCTATGTGATACAATACATTACAAGAACTATATGATACTCTCAATGGATGCTGAAAAAGCATTTGACAAAGTACAGCAACCTTTCTTAATCAAAACTCTTCAAAGTGTAGGGACAGAGGGTATAACATCAATATCATCAAAGCCATCTATGAAAAACCCATAGCGAACATCATCCTCAACAGGGAAAAACTGACAGCTTTTCCCCTAAGCTCAGGAACGTGGCAGAGCTGTCCGTTATCACCACTGCTATTCAACATAGTACTAGAAGTCCTAGCCTCAGCATTGAGAAAATAAAAAGAAATTAAAGGCATCCGAATCAGCAAAGAAGAAGTCAAACTATCACTCTTTGCAGATGATATGATACGTTATGTGGAAAACCCAAAAGACTCCACTCCAAAACTCCTAGAACTCATACAGGAATTCAGTAAAGTGTCAAGATATAAAATCAATGCACAGAAATCAGTTGCATTTCTATATTCCAACAGCAAGACAGAAGAAAGAGAAGTTAAGGAGTCGATCCCATTTAAAATTGCACCCAAAACCATAAGATACCTAGGAATAAACCTACCAAAGAGGCAAAGAATCTGTACTCAGAAAACTATAAACTACTTCTGAAAGAAATGGAGGAAGACACAAAGAAATGGACAAACCATAAGAGACTCCTAATCTCACAGAACAAACTGAGGGTAGCTAGGTGACATTGGGATAGGGTTGCTGGGTTATAGACATTGGGGAGGGTATGTGGTATGGTGAGTGCTTTGAAATGTATAAGCCTAATGATTCACAGACTTGTACTCCTGGGGCAAATAATACATTATATATTAATAACAAAAATAAAACAAAAAAAATTTTTAAAAGTAAAGAAGGTTCAAAAGAACATTGTGCAATCTGAAAGGAAGGAGGATATTTGGGAGTGAAATGAATAGAGTCAAACAGCCAAATGGATGGGGGGTGTTTGGGAAGGCAGGGAGGCACCAAAAATCATGCTGCATTGACAAATGAAACCTATTACAGTAAATAAACAAAACCAGGGAGCACAGAGGAGGAGCAAAAGTATGGGAGAAGGGAATTGAATCTGGTTTTGATTGTGTATCATCAGCAGACAACCCAGGAATTCACGAGCAGAAAAACAGAAATTGAAGACAAACTCCACGACAAGTCAGGTTTATACCCAGAAATTTGAAAGCAAGAAATAGAAACTCTGTGTTTCAGGTTTCCTCCTACAAAACAGGAACAATATTCTTTTTTATCTCATCAGGCATTTGGGAGATTAGAGGAGTTTACACGTGAAGAGCCCTTAGAACAGGGTCTGACAGGTAGGAGGTGCTCCTAAAGTGTTGTCCATGGTGACTGGCCAGGATCCTTGATGAAAATGGAGAAGTAAAGGAAAATGCAAGGAATTCAGGACTGCCTGTTTTGGCAGGAATTTTACAAGGAATTGTAGGACTGCCTACAATTGCCTGTGTCTGAGAGACAGAGAATTAAGAAGAGAGGTCACAAGGAATACAGAGACTCGGGGCTAGGAAGGAACATGAGCGTGCAGAGACTCAAGTAGCTGGGTTGGTCCATGCCATCTGCACTACAGACAGACCAAGGAGAATAAGAGCTGAGAACAGGCACTGACAACCACAGGGTCCCAGGTGACTCTCGAGACAGTCATATCTGTGGGGCAGGAAGTGTAGCAGTCAGACTAACAGGGGTTGGGAGGAGTACACAGGTGATCAGAGATAGGAAATCAAGCCACAGTCTGCTCTTTTTCAAAATTCAGAAGGAAACACCACTTGAGGAGGTGAGAGACTCTGAGGATATCTTGTTTATAGGGTGAGTTACTCAAAGGATAGAAGGGAAGGTCCAGTAGAAGGAAAGAGATTGACCATGTCAGTGAGAAACAGGATAGCTAAGAAAGCAAGAGAAGTTATAAATGGGTAGAAATGGGCTAGGATCAAAACAAGGAAGGGAACAGTCTTTTTTCTTGTGCTTAATTGTTGCACCCTTCACCAAGGAATTGCTGGTCAATCAAATGGACACAGGACATTTAGGAATGAGAGCGAATGTTCCTGCTGCACCACAGGACAAAGTAGAAGCATTTCCAAAGGAAGATGTGTAGAATTTCACAAATTATCAGGCAGTGGTAGCTCAACAAAGACTGGGTAAGATCTGGTTCTCTCCTGCAGCAAAATGCTGGATGTTCCAGTGGCATGCCTACCAAACATTCAGAGCAATTAAAAGAAAAATGTGGGAGCAGAAGGCCCTATTTTCCAGCTGAACCTTAGGGTAGCATTTGCTTCCTCCACCCCCACTGACACTGTCTTTGAAGAGCCTCACAGACACATCTGCAAGGAAAGAATGACGGAATTCCATTCCATTTTCCCTTCGGTCCTTCCTCTTTGGAATTGCCATGTTGTAAAGGACCTTAACCTTGAGGCAGCCTTAACCTCTGCACCCTGCTCCCTGCCCTCTTGGAGCACCTCTGATGAGGAAATGTAGGGGAGACCGGGGCAAGATCACACTACCAGAAACCAGGGGAGTGGGGATCTCACCTGGGTCTGTTGGGCACTAGATTCCATCTTTATAATCATTTACACATATCTACTCTCTGAGGAGATCATATTCCTCAGGAAAATAAAAAGAATTGCCTCGTGCGTCACTGCCTAGAAAACCGTTAATTCCAGAGGGCAGAGAGGGGGTGACCCTTGGCTCGGTCCTCAGGATCCTAGGGTTCAGCTGTAGAGTCAGTGCATTAGTACACGTAGAGCACTTAGAGCGGGGCCTAGAACACCGTAACTTCTACAGAATTGCTGACACTAATAACAACAATCAAAATCATGGCAACAACAATTAAGTACACATAATAATAATACAGAGAAATGGTAGCAAACAGATCCAAGGCAGTCCCCCATGATTCCGATCTTGTAGTGTTCACATCTTTGTATAATCCCTCCCCTCAAATGTGGGAAAGACCTGTAACTTGCCTCCAATCAATAAATTCCAACAGAGGTGATGGGATGCCACGCCTATAATTATGTTTCCTGGTACAAGACACCACCTTAGGGCGCCTTGTTGGCTCAGTCAGTTAAGCGTCCAACTCTTGGTTTTGGCTCAGGGCATGATCTCAGGGTCATGGTACTGAGTCCCGTGTTTGGCTCCATGCTCAGCGGGGAGTCTGCTTCTCTTTCTATCCTTCTGTACTCCCCTCCTTTCTAAAATGAATAAATCTTAAAAAAATATATATATACACCTTGCTGGAAGACTTGCTATAGTCCTTCTCCCTCTCCATGCTGGCTTTGGAAAAAAGAAAATGCTATGAATCCTACAGATGCAAGGAACTGAATGTTGCCACAGAAGCACAAAGCAGGAAACTAGGCTCCCTAGTCAAACCTCCAGATGGAAACCTAGCCCTGGCTGACACCTTGATTTTAGCTTTGTGAAACACTAAACAAAGGACCTAAGCAAGCCATGCACAGAAAATATGGGAAGCAAAGAGAATAAATATATATTAAAAGAACGATAGGGGGCACCTGGGTAGTTCAGTTGATTAAGGATCTGCCCTTGGGTCAGGTCATGATCTCAGGGTCCTGGGATCAAGCCCTTGCACAGTGGGAAGTCCACTTCTCCTTCTCTCTTCTCTCTCTACTCCTTCCCCGACTCATGCACTCTCTCTCAAATAAATAAATAAAATCTTTAAAATAAGTAAATAAATAGACAAATAAATAAATAAAAATGAACACTAGTACCAGAACCAGCTACCTAATTTGCAGGACCCAGCGCAAAGTGTTATGTATGGTCCCTTGTCCAAAAATTATTTAGAATGTAAAGAAGAACATTAAACCTTTAAACAGGGCCCTCCTAGATGTGGGGCCTTGCCTGCCCAGGTCACACACCCATGAAATTGGTTCTGAATATAGCATATGGTTAATTTTAACATCAATATTAACAACTGAACTAAAATTCAAATACAGATCTATCTGACTTTACGGATCTCGAGAACACAGCACAGGGTTAAAAGGATGACCGGTAAGGCCATCAGCCAGACTGCCTGGGACTGAAGCTTTACTCCGGTACTGATAAGTTGGGTGACCTTGGGGAAAAAAGTGTTTAACATGACTGACCCTCTGCTCGCTTATGTATAAAATGGATCTAATTGTCAGTACCTCAAAATGCTGTGAAGTAATGCATGTTAAGCACTTAGAACAGTGTCTGGCACATAGTAGGAATTCAATGAATGGCTGATATCATTATTAAATTAATACCTATATTAATACTCTATATTCCCTATGTAATTATTTGCCATTGACAAAATTTGTATGCATCTGCTGAAGCTTCAACAGATTTAGGAAATAATCACCTATTGATGTGATTCATGAAAGTACCTGGGTAGAGGAAATATGATAGATTAGATTCTTTAAAATGCCTCGGATCAGAAGCAAAAGAAAAAAGCAAGTTGGGAGTCTCCAACGTGGAGGGGTGCTAATTAACAACTCAATTAAAAAAGGCAAATTAAACTTTATGGTTCGTTATCCTCCACTGCTTGGTAAATTGTTTTGCTAGGCGAATGATTAAAAATGATCATTTCAGAAACCCGAAATAGCTTCCAAGGAACACAACTATTTTTCAATATTATACAAAAGGTTTCATCGCAAAATAAACTTACTTGATTAAAAGGAACAGTACTTCTCTGTGTATGGAAAGCCAGCAGTACAAATGTCGGCTTGTGATGCATTAGGTATTTTTAGGGGCTGTGTAAGAATTTTGAAGAGAAATGCTTCCTTATGAATAAAACACATCATCATTTCCTTTTGTGCACTTTGTCTTTGTGGGCCTCATACAGGTTTTTCTAGCATACCACTTACAAATGTATAATTTACATCAAATTAGTTTAGACCCGAGCTCTGCAGAAATGCACAGAAGTCAGGCATTCCTAAAAATGAGTAATTTCTAGGGAATCTAAAAGATGGTCAGAAAACAGACATCATAACAAATTGAAGCATCAGCCCTCATCCTTGCCATTCTCCGTGCTTTTTTTCTCTGTAATTACAGTCATGGTTTTCAACTCTTTTTTTTTTTTTTTCCTCCCCCGGAACACCTGAGACACATGGCATCCTCCCACCAGCAAGTGGGACTACTTGCATTGTTGGGGGAAACAGTGTAACAAAAGCCAAGCCAAGTTTGGACACTGGGGGCGGCCAGCATGGCTGTGGCCCTTGCAGAGGATACTGCCCTGATAGCTGGGAAAACAAGTGCACAGATCCTCTGTATCTCTGCCTCAAGGCCTTGCTCTCACACTACTTCCCAGAGATTTATCCTCATTATCTTAACAACCATCTGATCAACACAGCATCTAAAGTAAGCATCAAAAAGGTCCAAAAAGAGTGCCAAGAGTGCCCCACCTACCTGCAGCCATGCTTCTAGCTTTTTTTTTTTGTCTTTAAACCTATCCCCTTTCATCCCTTATGATTAACCACCATTCTATTAGCTGATAATCTCCAGGTTTCCTTCAGATAGCCTGGCTGATCCACATTCAAATGCAATAGTTTCTTCTAACTTATACATTTACACTCTGAACATATAGATTAATACTTTTTTCCAAATATCCAGCAAATTTTATCTTTACACTGGAGCCCTGTTAACCTTCCCACTTGCCTCAAAATGATGATGGCAGTTTTTAATATAGCCCAACACTCTTCTGCATTGAAACGAGCTATGCAAAAAACAACAATGAAAGTTGCACTAACCTCTGGCCCTTGTCACCTCACTGTCCTAGCAGAATGAAATCTAGAGAATCCCAATCTAGAGTGGATGTTTTACAACAAAGAACCAGGTATTCTGAATGCCCTTTTTGCATATAAAACTCTCGTTAATCAATACACGGGCATGGTGTCCAGAATAGCCATTTCTGAACCTCAGCCTGTCAGAACTTATGGATGGCTTTGAAAAGCCTAGCATGGCTGCTTGGATAAAGTGTTTGAGAATGAACCCATCCACAGTCTTAGAAGAGACTCTGAGTTCAAGCACCTGGATGACCGGGCCCCACCAGTTAGTCCCTTCCCCTCCATTCCTGCCTGCCCCAGACCAGGCCTTCTGAGCAGGGCAAAGCTGATGCCATACCTTCAGTCCCTACCACTTCTGCAGCGTACAGCTTTCCCTTAGCTCAAAGGACCAGGCAGCACTCATTATGCCTCCCTAGCCAGGAGTGAGCTATTAAAATACCCCTAACAAGGCATTCATTTATACAACATTACTTGTTGAATAAATATATGCTAGACATTGGGATAGGCTCTTGGGATGCAGTGCTAGGCGAAAACCAGACAGGTCCTAGGGCTTAGAGCTTATAGACCTGAATTAAATAACCATAAAAGTACATTTAAAACTGCAACTACTGATAAGTGCTGCAAATAAGGGGTACTTGATACTGTATGAAATTATAAATTATAAAGAAGAAAGCCCCCCTAATTTGAGCTGAGGTCTAAAAAGAAGTTGGAATTAAACTAGGTAAGCAAGGGGGTGTGTGTGTGTGTGTGTGTGTGTATGTGTGTGTGTGTGTGTGTGTGTCATGAAGTTGAGCATAGGAAGCATAAAACACAGCATGGATAAAGACCCTGTGGCAGAATAAACCACGGTGTGTTTGAGCAACCCTAAGAAAGAAATCTAGCTGAACCATGAGGCATGTGAGCAAGGTGAGGATACAGAGTGTCTTGCAGACCATGTGAAGGACTTTGGCCTTTATTCAAAGGTGGCCATGGAAAGCCACCAAACCATTTAAAGTAGGGGGGTAAGGTAATATTGGGGTTCTAAAGAGATGGCTCCAACCTTGATGAAAACACTGATAGCGAAGGTAAGAATAGATGTAGCAAGGCTCTTGGAGGTTATCTGAACAGTCAAGCAGAATTGACTTACAGCTGCTTAAATCATAGTGATGGCAATGAAGGTGGTGACATCTGAAGAGATGAGGATATGAGTGGTAGAGTTATCATGTACTTATCCAGTCAGAAACACACACAGAGTGTCTGCCATGTGCCTGATGTCACTGGAGACATGAAGATACTCAAAGATGAGTAAGAGGTGCTCTGCCTCTGAAGCTCATATTCTAGAAGGAGAGACCAACAGGGAAGCCAGTGACAGTCATCCTGAGAAGGGTAGAAGAAGGCACAAGCAACGCTGCAGAGCAGGTGAGTCTCATCAGCACAGAAGATGAACGATGCGAGCGTTGATGCAACAGCCTGTCTTGCCAGAGAGCAAAGCCGCATGACAAATGAGCTCCAGCATCATAGAAATTTTCTCTTCCAATCCAATACCCTCAGAGAAGACATTTTTAAGTGAGTTGGAGGGTAATAACTTGCATGCTCTGAGGGACTCTCTCAAAAGAAAAAAAAAATTACACACCAAAATTCACAACAGAGACCTCTTGTTTGGAAAGCAATGGTCTCCCCCTGTCCTTATATTTATTTTTTTTCATGTCATGCATTGGTCTGCTTACGTTTGTATTCATTTTTATGTAGGTTCTTGGAACCAACTGTGATTTATTTTTATATGGCTAAAGATGGACAGCAGCGAATAGTCACTGTCCTTTCTCTGTTAATGGGCAGCCCATCCTTCCTGGCAATGGCACATTTATACTCTGTATCTGTGTAATGTTTTCCTGACTCTGTTTTCTCCAGTGAGTGCCTTCACCTATATCAAAGAGTATCATATTAGTCAGAAAAGACAAGGATATGCTGCAAAAACAAATATTCCTAAAGACTCTGGATTGACACAACACACATTCATTTCCTGATCAGATAAACGGAGCTCCTTAATTAAAGCTGTTTCATTCCATTCCTGTGGTAGCCTTATCTCAATACATGCCTCTATGGGGGGAGAAACAGTGGAGAACCCATACATTTCATCAAGCAAAACCAGTCACACAACCCCACCTAACTGTAAGGATGCTGGAAAGACAGAGGCGTAAATGTACTGTTTAGCGAGCATAAATGGTTCTGCCCAAACTATCCCCCATAATCCTTAAATCTTAGTCACATACCACCCATGGGGAAAAAGTTTCCAGGGTGATAAGAGATTTTCTTCTTCCTTGATTGGTGGTTAAAACCCGGTAAAGAGCATCTGGCTCCTTTGTGAACTAAAGCATGTTAAGCTTCTATTTGGCAAAATAAAATAATGATAATAAACAATATATGCTTCTAAAAACTAATTAAAGAGCAAGCTCAAATCATCATGAAGCCAGATCAGTTTTAAGAAAAGCTTCTTAAGTGTCATTATCCCTTAGACGTGCATGGAAAGTGCTTTGTGAATTTCTCCCCCCTCATATCTTTTAGCCTCTCAAACAGCCACCCACAGAGAGCCACGATAGTGGCAGGAGAATGTTCTGATAATACCAGCACATGTGAGGCCCTCCAAATTTATGAAAGATGATTACATAACGATGATGAGATGGAACTTTTCTCACTTTCTACAGAAAGCTAACGGGGAAGAAATGGGCTTTTATAACTCCAGCACGAACAAATTAGATCAGTCAGTAAAATAATTTTATGACCAAAGAGAGTGGCTACGTATTGATAGGAGGAATTTTGAAAGGATCAATTCTGTACTCTCTGCCCACCAGTTTTGCCTGCTTTGAAACCTTCCAGGAAGTGGAAGAGAATGGTAGAGTTCTTTCCTCAGCTGTTCTGGAGCAGAATGCCTGACGCTGGGTTTCTGAGTCTGCATTTAAATAATTTTTCTGGAGCAACGGTTAGGAAGGTTTTCTGGAACAAGTTGGATAATAAATAGTTTAGGCTGTGCTGGCCACATAGTCTCTGTCTCCGCTCCTCACCTCTGTTATTCCAGTGCCACAGCAGCTAGAGACTGTATGTGGATGAATCAGTATGGCTGTGGAACAATAACATTGTCTTGACAGAAATAGGTGGCAGGATGGGCCCATGAGCTAACCCCTGCTCTAGAGTGTTCTCCTTTAGGATTTTTTTCCCCTTAGGGAGAATGTTCATAGAGAATGCACAGATCTTAGGAGCATAAAGATTCAGAGTTCTGATAACCATATACACCCATCTAACCACCACTCTAATCAAGTAGAGATCATTTCCATCCCCCCACTGCAATGTCTCACCCCTGTTTGGCCTCCAACTTCTTCAGGCAACGACTGTTATGAATTCTCTCACCATTCCTTTGTCAATTCTTTAACATCATATAATGAAAACATACAATATGTATGCTTCCGTGTCAGGGCCCTGATGCTCTTCCCAACGTATTTGAGACTCGCCCCCATCAATGCTTCCATCGTGAAGCCAGTCTTTTCTATGTTGCTGAGCAGCATTAAAACACATGAGTACCATTGTTTGTTTATCCATTCTTCATTGATGGACGCTGGAAAGTCTGTTTCTAGTTCTGTATATTACAAATAAAGGTGCAATAAACTTTATTATCCATACACGTGTGTGTGTACGCATGTGTATGTGGTTGTATATTTTTATTACCCTCATGTAGTTACTGAAGAGTGGAATTGCTGGATAATAGGTATTTCACTGTAAAATGAACTACCAAACAGATTTCCAAAGCATGTGTGCCACTTTACACTCCCACCAGCAACGTATGATAGTCCTGTTCCCCTACATACTCACCGACATTTGATGTTTTTATTCTTTTTAATTTTAGTTATTCTAGTGGGTATGAAGTCGTATCTCACTGTGATTTTAATTTCATTTGCCTGATGACTACCATCTTTACCACATTTTTATATATTCAATGGACATTCTCATAGCCTCTGATGGGAAATGTATGTTCAAGTCATTCTCCCATTTTTAGTGAGTTGTCTTTATGTATTCAGGACATAAGTCCTCTGTCAGATAGCAGTATTAGGAATATGTTCTCCCAGTGCACAGCTTGCCATTTCATTTTCTTAATGATATCCTGACAGAAGTTTTTTAAATTTTAACAAAGGCCAATTTTCCTTTTTTATTTTTATCATTAGTATTTTTTGCATATGCTCTAAGAAAATTTTCCTTACACCAAAATTGTAAAGATATTCTCTTATGGCTTCTTGTAGAAACTTCATCATTTTAGTTTAAACATTTAGATCTATGAATCCTTTCAAATCAATTTTGGGGAGGTATAGGTCAAGGCCCATTTGTTTCCATAGTAATATAAACTTCCTTCTTAGGAAGGAAGTAATATAAACTTCCTTCTTTAGCTGCATCTCATAAATTTTAATACACTGTATTTTCAGAATCAATCATCTAAAAATATCTTATAATTTTGCTTGTGAGCTCTCCTTCTTCAAAGCATTGGTTATTTAGAAGTTTCTAATTTTACTTCTAAATAACTGGAGATAATTCTAACACCCATGTCACACCAGGGTCTGTTTCTAATGACTTTATTTTATACTTGTTTACAGATCACATTATCCTCCTTATTTGTATCTCTAGTAATGTTTATTGTCTGTCAGACAACATGGATAATGCCTATTAGGAGTCCAGATTATGCTACCTTCTTTTAAATGGTGCTTTTAGTCACACAGGTGGTTAAATTAGTAAATTACTATTTGATCCTATTGAATTTGGTTTTATATTTTTTGTCCAGTAGCCATATTTCCATCTTGAATTTAGTCATTTGGTGTGTCCCTATTCTAGTGGAATCAGAATTTACTGGTAAGGCATGGCCATTCTGGGGTCAAAGTTGACTGTACCAGGTGTTCAGGGTAACCCCTCACCCCGTGCAGCTTGCCTGGATCCTAATGTGTCTCAGCCCTGCACAAGCACAGCTGTTACTTAGATGTCAGCCCTACATCAAGAGATCCCTGCTAAGTCTAGTGACATCACCTATGCAAGGATAGCCCAGCCGTCAGCCAAGGACCTGCAGTAAATCCCCATGAAGATGTAGGAATTCCCCCCTGTACATATTCCTCTTTTCTGATACCATGCCCAAAATGCTTCCATTTCAGAAGCTAAGAACTCGATACTCTCTACCTCACAGTACATTCTCTCACTCCACTTGGTGCAACCTTCCTGCCCTACAACAGAAAAGGCCTCCTGGACAGACAGCCAGGCTTCCATGAGGAAGCTCAGTGTATGTGCTGCCCTTCTCCCGAGAACTGCCCTACCTTTGATGGGAGACCTGAAAAGAAGACCCTCACCAAAACAGTTGTTTTCAATAGGAGGGCAATCCAGTGTTGATTACAGCATCATGACTGGATGCAGAAGTCTTTTTGAGTACTACAATCCAATAGCAAAAGAATGCAAGCCATGCATCATTTTAAATTCTCTAGTAGCTGCATTTTTAAGAAGGTAAAAATGAACAAGTGAAATTACATTAATATAGTGATCTATTCAATGGTATATATGCAAAGATTGTCATTCCATTGTATAGTCAAGATAAAAACTATAGAGATGTTTTACATTATGTTTTCACATGAAGTCTTCAGACAGCACAGCTCTAGAACATACTTTTAAGCACAATAAATTGGAGAAACACTGGACATAAAGGGTTTTCAGATAGGTTTCTAGTACCCCAAGAATATTAATCAATGCATGTTTCCTTTATTCACTTCTCTGAAATGGAAAAATACTCACATCAAAAACTTGATTTGTTTCATAAAAAAATATGGGCAAAAAACTTTTTTTTAGGTTTTATGAATGCAAACCAAAGTAGCTATTACAATAGTAGCAAGTTAATGTCATGAAACTGAGGATCTGTTAACATCCCATCTCTCCCTGAGTGTTGAACATTTATTTAATGGTGTGACCTTTCTTGGGTCTTGATTTCCAAATCTATGATGTGAACAAAGCCATAAACCGTGCTCACTAGGATGCAGGGTGGTTTAAAATTGACTGGTGAACAGAATTATTTGAAAAGGTCCCACATGAATCTTCTTTAGAGGCTTACCACCACCTAACCTGCGATTCATTTCTGTAAGGTCAACTTCATTTTCACTTTTGGAATTCAAAGCTACATGTTTCTAAGACCCACAAACACATCACTTTACTTCTTCCAAGTCCCTGCATGGCCTATCCCAGGATTTGGCATATAGTGCTCGAAGATCTCTTGAATTAAAAAGCCCAGATCAGCAGAGAGTAACGTTTTTTAATCAAGGGCAACTGCAGCAGGTACTTGAATAAGGCAAAGGAAGAGAAAAGTAGAAAAAGAACTTCTTTAAAGGAGAAAGAAAATAACCAGAGATACAGAATATGTCTGCTCTGCCCTCTGAAGACAAACTATTGAATCCCATGTAGGGAGGGCTCTCTTCCTTGATATTCTGTTACTCTAGCCACTTGGACTTCCTTACCATTTTTTTTTTTTCCTTACCATTTTTTCAAACAGATTAACTCTGTTCCCATCTCGGGCTCCTTGCATTTGGTGTTTCTTCTGCCTGGAATATTCTCTCCCCTCGCTGCTGGCAGGCAGCTCTTTCCTTCTCTCCAAGTTTTAGCAGAAACATCACCTTTTAAGAGAGCCTTCTCCATGGGCCCTTACTTACTACTTTCTATCTCATGATCATGCTGAATTCTGTTTACTTTTTCTTTGTCTTGTCTCCCCCTGAGAATGAAAATTCCATGAGGGTGGGGCACTCTCTTGTAGTCTCTGTTTCCCAGCCCCTCACCCAGTACCTGGTCTCTAGTAGACCCCTGATATACATATTTGTTGACTAGTATATGACTGTTATGCCTTTGGCCCTTGGAGGTCTCAGATGGAGAAGAAAGTGCCCTGATCTATTCAAAACCAATGAGGGGCCAGACCAAGGGCCATATGTTTTAAGCGAAGGGAGGTAAATTGAAGGCAACTGTTCCTGGCAGTGCACACGGGGACTTGGGCTGTGGGTGTGGAGACATGGGGAAGATGGTTTGGAATGTTACTCTATCACTTACTAGCTCCGTGACCTTGAGCATAGTAACAGCTCATGTCTGGTTTTCCCTTCTAAAATGGGAGTAATTAAAATATGTACTTTAAGGAGTTTTAAAGAATTAGGAAAATAATGGATAAAAAGCACTGAGCTTGGCACACAGAAAACGTTTAAAAAAAAACATGGTCACTATTAGCAATGATGGTTGTAGGAAAATTAACCTCATGACACCAACAGGAAGGTAGGGAGGCTAACATAGATGGCCTGTGCACTCAAGATCACCTGTGCCCAATTTGTTGGCATTCCCAAGTATCACTTAGAAACTGTGAACAAAGTCTTCCTCATTTATTGGTGAACTACCCCTTTTTTCTTTAATTTTCCATTACATTTTAAATGGGGTGTTTAATCCTTTGGATTTGATTTCCTGGCTGCAGTAGAAATGGAAAATGCAAGTAAACACCACATTGGAAATCTGACTGTTCGATGAAATGCAGACTCCTTTTCTCATTTGTCATAGGAAAGAAGAAAAGAACGAAGTTAAAGTTGCTTATAAGACAATCAAACTAAGCTCCTTGAGAATCAATTATTTTGGAGGAATTTCCCCATTCTTTAGAACTTTACCATTTTAATACTGAAAGGTATTTAACTGGAAATCATTTTTTTAAACAGCAGTCTCATAATCCGTTAAAAATCTCTCCCCAGCAGCATCAGTAGGAAGGCTTGTACATCTCACAATATAATGGGGAAGAAAATCGCCTACAAACCTTTTGCCACTGATCTGTGAGAACACCCTACAGAGAGCTGGCCGAGGATGGTAATTGCATTACCCCATTTCCTGCAAATCCTGATCAACCAGAACCATCAATCCATGTTAGGTACGCATTTCCGCTGACTGTGACCAGCTCCTGTAGCCTTTTCACCTTGGATTCAGAGCCCGAGATGAGACCAAAGCTGCTTTAGGTGTGAGCTTCCCCACAAATTTAATCCTTGACCAATGAGAGGTACACTCCAGGCATATGCCACTCACATTTTTACAGACTCAAGGGTTGTCATCAGTGTAGAGCCTCTTGTAAAATATCCAAGTGCAGATGCAGATAATGCCGATTATTGGAAGGCCCAGCCCCGTGCCAAAAGACAAGTAATACACTCTCTCCCAGCTCTGGCAACCATAAGGGTCCTCAGTGCCCATTTTACTGCTTTTCCCATCTCGATGGGGGGATAAGAGGTCCCCTTAATGACATCGAACTCTTTTTCACCTTCTCTCTCCTCTGTCTAGTGAGTTCTATTTGTACTTTCAGATAAGAAAAAATATATATATTAATTGCAGAGAGTTTGAGGGATTTGGGATTGATCAAAGGAAAAGATAGAGCCACAAGAGATAGTAACACAGGAGATAATTTGTTGGGTGGCACTTGGATAGGGTTGTAGGAGAGAGAAGTCCCTTGCAGCATGAGACTTTCCGGCTTAGTCAGCTCTGGCTGCTAGACCAAAATACCACAGACTGGCTGGCTGAAACAAAAGACATTTATTTCTCACATTTCTGGAGGTTGGATGTCCAAATGAAGGTGCCAGCAGATCTGGTTGCTTGCATGGGCCGGATTCCTGGCTTGTAGACAGTCGTCTTTTAGCTTTGTCCTTACTTGGTCTTTGCTCAGTGCATGGGTGTGGGCATGTGTAGAGAGAGAGAGAGAGTGAGCACGCGGGAGCATGTGGGTGCGCGGGCCAGGTCCACCCCCATGACCTCATCTAAATCTAAATCTAATCACTAAATCTAATCTAAATCTAATCATCTAATCTAAATCACCCCCATGACCTCATCTAAATCTAAGGTCCCAAAGGCCTCATCATCATGTTGGGAGTTATGGCTTCAACCTGAATTTAGGAGGGGCTCTGACTTTCAGCCCACAGCGCTGTCCAGAGGCTTCCATAAAGAAGCCACCATCCAGGAGGGAAGAAGGTATGTAACTTGGCAAAGTCTTCAGCCGCACGGCAGGGATATGTTGGTCTGGGGCTCAAACGGGCTGTAGCAACTTGAGGCTATCACCACAGGACCCCACCTCATCAGTGGGTAAGAGCTACCTGGTGAGGTGTGGTGCGGTACACAAAACAGGTTCTAAATAGCTCAAATCTAATTATTTGGGCTACTTTAAAAATAATTTGAAAGTGTAAAAACTGAGTTTGACCACAGGGGGCTTTTGAGCCAAGAGGCCTACAGGAAGAAATAAAGTAGGTGCTGTAAACAAAGGCTACTTTCCGTAACAATGATCAAATCCTTTTTGAAAGCAGGACAAAGACCATGATCGACAGGTGAAGTGATCTACTCCCAGACTCGGTAAGAAAGGGTGGGTTCTGTTGCGGGCAGAAACTGCCCTTCCCCCCTGGGCAGGCAGGTGCCCCCACCAGCGCTTGGGAGCTCCTCCAGCTCCTTCAAGGGCACACCACGGAGGTGGGAGAATGTGGATCCATTGTGGCCAGACTACAAGGTTTTTAAGAGACTGGAATCCAGTTTCTATTTTTGATGCCAACTATCTCACACTCACAGCAAACTTCAAATAAACAGGGCGGCTCAAACAAAACTCCTCCATGGGCCAGTTACGCCTGCAGGTTGCCAGGCTCCAAGTTCTGCTTCCAACTCAAGGCAGCTAGAAACAAATGAACACTTCACAAAGGGAATGTGCAGGGTATCAGGAAAAAACTCTCAGGGGCACTGACCAAAGGAAGAGCCTACTTCTCCTACAATGTTCTTCTTAGCTGTTTATTCTTTGGGGTCTTTTTTTTTTTTAATGTGGTAAAATATATATAACATAAAACTTACCTCTTAATTATTTTTAACTGGAAAATTCAGGGGCATTTAATACTTTTATCATGTTGTGCAACAATGACCACTACCCTTTTACAGAACTTTTCCATCATTCCAAATGAAACTCTGTACCCACTAAATAATGCCCCATCCCCCCACTCCGGCCACTGACAACCACTATTCTGTTTTCTGTGTCATGAATCTGATGACTCTAAGTATCACATATAGCTGAAATCAAACAATATTTGGCCTTTTCTGCCTGGCTTCTTTCAGTTAGCATCATATTTTCATGGTTCATTCATGTAACAGCATATGTCAGAACTTCATTCCTTTTTCTAGGGACATTTTGGTTGTTTCCAACCCTTGGGTTATTGTAAATGATGTTGCAATGATTATTACAATAACTTGGCAAACACGTGTATATTAAAGTTTCTGCTTTCATTTTCTTGGATGAATACTCAGAAATGGTAATAACTCCTCAAGTTTTATAGTTCCAAATTATCTCCCTAAGTTACAGCAAAGACGTTTCCTATAGCCCTGTGTGTTCCCAATGCTAATGCTAGAGAGTAGCAGTGTTATATATTTCCAATATATTTTTAAGGGCTGCTGAAAAACAGTTTTCTCCTTCTTATTGGGACATTTCTTTATTCTTAACTAATTCTCATTTCCTTATCTTGAAGCTTATTAGCAGTAGCTGTGATGCTTTAAACAGAAGGGCTATTTTCACACAAACACATACACACTCTGCCACACAGATCATACTCTGCAACCCTGCAGAATGAATCACAAAGGTCCGGTGGCTTTCACTTCCCATTAACAGAAAAGATAGAGTTCTTTCTCCCCCTTCAGTTAGGGACAAGCCCGAGAGCCCCTAGGGTGCTGACTCAGCACGCGAGCCATCCCCTCCTCCCCGCACTGTCAATCAGTCATTAGTGGGGAAGGGGATGTTGGAAGGAATGCCAACTCAGCAGAATATAAACCTGGGCTCAACAAATAGCCAATGAAGGAAGGTGGCTGCAAGGCAACGTATGTCTTAACAGATGAACTCAAATGAGAAAATGATGAAAACAGTAAAGAAAAGGGTTAGGGGGACTTGTAAAATTCAATTTGTGCATTCAAGAGTGCCCAGGATATACAAAACTCCCTTAAGAATGGTGGGGGACGGTGCCTGGATGGATCAGTCAGTTGAGTATTCAACTCCTGATTGAGGCTCAGGTCATGATCTCAAGGTCATGAGATCCAGCTCCACATCAATCCCCACAACAAGCCCCGGATCCTTGGGCTTCACATGGGGTACAGAACTTGCTTGGAATTCTCTTTCTCCCTCTTCCTCTGGCCCTCTCCACCCATCCCCCTGCTCATGCTCGCTCTCTCCCTTCAAAAAAAAAAAAAAAGTGTGTGTGTGATCAACTTTTATTTTCTTTTAAGATTTTACTTATTTATTTGAAAGAGAAAGGAGAAAGAGAGAGCATGAGTGGGGGAGGGGGAGAAGCAAGGGAAAGCAGACTTCCTGCTGAACAGGGAGCCCAACATGGGACCCAGTCCCAGACCCCTGAAATCAGGCAGACGTTTAACCAACTCAGCCACCCAGCTGCCCTGATCACCTTCTAGAGACTAGGTTCTTTGTAAGTAATGGAGATATCAAGGAAAAATCCCCACTGTCAAGAGGCTCACAGATTAGAAATGGGAGCAATCAAATGACTAAAAGACATTAAAAAAGAATAAAATCATTGACTGAGTACCTACTCCATCCCAGGCATATTTTTATAAGTGTTGCCCCTTACCACCCCACAGTCATCCTATAGATCCAGGTACTGTTAATTATCCCTTTTATAAGAAGGAGGAAACAATGTCAGAGAGATTGTTCAAATTCACACAGCTAGTAAAAGTCGTAGGTAGACTGGCCCTCAGCACCCTTAACTCTGAAAGTTCCCCACCATGTGAACTATGCGCCATGCTAAGTGCTAAAGGGAAAGGAAGTCCAGGGTTGCACGGAGACTGAAACGGAGGAAGAGAAATGTACCTTTGTATGAGGTGGGAACACATTACAAGTAAACGAAAGGGTCAGACACACTGGAAAGAAAGGACAGTGTGGTTGGGTCCTGGGGTCATCCCAGGAGGCTGGCATTCAAGGTGCGGAAAATGGTCTCAAATGAAGAGATGAAGAGGAGGAAGCTGGACCCAGGATTTCAGAGATTTTCTATCATGGGGCTCCTCAAAGAGTGGTCCACCATGCAGACTCATCTGTCTACATCACACTGAACAGTGACACAAAACCCTTGAGCCCCACTCACAGACATACTGAGTCTCTATCTCAGAACAGAGCCTAGAGCCCCATATTTTGACAAGCGTCCCTGACGTATCTCATGCTTGCTAAATTTCAATGTGTCCTTCCCTTGGACTGTGCACATAAAACCACAATGTATACACCTGAGTGGGTTGGCAAGGCTATATCTCGGGGTACCTTACAACAAATTCACATAACGTATAAAATTAACCATTCAGCATTATAAAATGCACAGCTGAATGGTATTTAATACATCACAATAACGTACAACTGTGAATTTTATCTCAATAAAAAATCTAAAGAGAGGAAAAAAAGATCAGGAATCCCATGGTCTGTTTTCTTTCAAAGGAAATCCAGTGCCAGTCTGCTCAGCTTACTAAAAAGGGAGTCCTGAGTATGTCACACAGGAGAACATTAGGACCAGGCCTTTTTGCCAGCAAACAAGAACAGTGGAAGTCACACATCATCCCAAGGCTGGGAGTGAAGGGTAGAAGACCCTTAAGAAAGACCAGAGAGGCTTCCTGTCCCTGTGTTCAAACCCTGCAAGGCATTTCTGCTCCCACTGGAGCATCATGAGAATGGGAACATAGATAGAGGAGAACAGATGTCATAGATAAAGGAAGAGGGATGCAGAGAGAGACCAAGGTCACACAGTGAGAACACAGCCTAATAAGCACCATAAGTTGCTGAAACACCAGCAACCTAAATCTCATATCCTCTAACACCCATGAGGATTCCAGCAAACCACATCAAAAGAGTTGTTAAGTGGGGCTAGCCAGCTGGGTTACAGAGCAGGAAAGCTGACCTACACAACAGCATTGTTGCCTTTCATCCTCTCTGAACATGAATCCACACCCCAAAATGCTCTCAGCTATTATGTGCACGCAGTATCTCCCAAGATTCCTGTTGGCTCTATGGTTTGCACTTCTGACAGTCATTCTCCTGGCTGGAGATGGAGACTAATGGTACTTCAGCCCACTGCCAGGACTTCTAGCTCCCTCCCTCCACTAAATCATTAATGGCATTTTTTCATTCATTGTCATTTATGCTGGCGCACGATCCATTTTAATTCTTAACGTCCTAACCTGATTCAGAGAAGCAGTGATTAGGGGTGAGCAGACTTTGCAGTAACTCAGATTCAGACTGAAACAAAACCATCACTTAGCCATGTGTGTGGCCTCGGCACAATATCAGCCCTCCCTGCCTCTGTCTTCTCTGCAAAATGGGGACAACTGGAAAGTTTACTTACATCCAGGGGCCACTGTGAGGATTTAATGAGATAACCCGTGTGACAATCTGGGACCCAACATTCAGCACGTGCCAGGTGCATATTCAGTAAGCATGAGTTTTTAGTGAGGAAGCATTCTAGTGTAGTGAGGAAAAGGGGGTCAAGAACAGTTTGACTGCCTAGGTTCAAATAATGACTTCACTTCCAGCTGAGCAAACCCAGGCAAGTCACGGACCTGCTCTTGGCCTTGGTTTTCTCATCTGTAAAATGGAACTAGTGGTATTGTTAAGAATGGAGGAGAATGAACATTCAGTGAAGTCCGTAAACAAGCTTTGCACAGTGCCTGACATACAACACGCACGTATGTGCTCACTAGCTACAGTAATTAATATTATTACGAGATTCGCAGCAAAATATGATGGCTCATATTGGTAGCATTCATCTGAATCATCATTTCTCCTAAATAAGAAAACAAAATTTGCAAGGCAATTAACTCTTCAACAGGAAAAATTACTTACAGCTAAGGCAAAATAGATGGAAACACACATATAGATGGAAACGGATTAGCAGTTGCCCATAGGTCGGGGGAGGAGAGAGGGATCAACTACAAAGAAGCAGCACAAAGGCAGTTTGGGAATGATGGAAGTGTTTTCTGTGGCACCATGCTGATGGGTACATAACTGGCTGCATGTGCCAAGATCTCTAAAACTATACGCCATAAAGCGTGAATTTTACCATATATAGATTTTTTTGAATCAACAAGGAAATGAAAAAGAAATGCAGACCACAACACCTTTAATGATATTACAAGTGAACCACATACCTACAGTGAAAGGTGTCGAGAAGAAAGGAGTAGGCCCGCCGAGCTTTAGGAAACAGTGTTTGGACTGGATACTAAGACCAAAGGATCTGTGCAAACACGGGAGTTCTGAGTATTTGTTTATCGCGGGAGTACGGATCAGTGACTCTGAAACTATACGAACTCTAGTGTTCAACAAGTAAGTTCAAATATATTGTAGAGACTGTGAGTCAGGTTTCTCACTGACAGATAAAGAGGTTCCAAATAAGCAAAGGGAAAGTTGGAATAAATCCCTAAGCGTTAGATCAGATTCCCAACTCTGTTATCCCAGCGAATATAGAAGATATCCAGTCATGATTTCCCTTCTATTAAACATGGCTTAAATTCACTTTCTTGTATAATAAGATTATCAAGATGATTAGTACATGCTTTCGCCTTAGTGTCTTTCTTTGGAAAAACTAAAAGTCTGCGAGCCTATGAAAGCATCCCTGATGCTTATTAGATTTTATTCAGAAGTGAAATCCTAAAATCTGTAGTTTATATCCCACAGCATGTCAACAATTTTTCACAGGAAACCCAGATGTGAGTCACCCTAAATGACAGTAGGTTCTAAAATAAATTTCAAAGAGGTTTGGTGCTGACAGACAAGGTGGGTATGTGCTCATTATTTGTTTGATAAAAACATCAGAAAGACTAACTCAGGGCAGTTTAGCGGTCTGTTAGTTACAATGACCCTCTCCAAGAAAAGTTCTGCCATAAATGCTCATTTGTTAAGTTCCATTCATAAAAATGAGCCATATACAACTATAATAAAACGCAGTAACTGTTGCCATTCTGATAAGCAGTGAGAGTCAAGAAGCTACAAACCCCAAAAAGGTGATATTTACGCTTTCATTGCCTTCAGTTTCAAAGACAGTCCTACAATTTAGTATTGCATGCAACTGCCCATAATTGCATGAGATGGAAATCACATTCACATAAGAATCTAATTGTAAAATGACCTAGGAGGAAAGAATGTAGTCACCGACATCAGACTATCCTTTAATAAGACAAACTTTTCTCTTTTGAATACGGGAGAAGATGAAGGGAGAAAAAAATAATGAGCACATACCTATCTAGAGACTGACAACTAGGAAGAATGGTAAATAAAGACTTTCTCCCTGGGTGGCAGTAGTTTGAATACTGTCATGCTTACTCCTAAGTGAAATCTCTTTGACAGAAACCTGCTCTATTTGAGAACAGCTGGATATCAACCCCAGGATTTCAGATCATGATAATAAAATATCATTATTATGCTGGTGGTGATACAGGTTTCTCTGGGATGGAAGCAAAGGAGAATGACCTGGCAGTGGAATAATAGATGTAAGGAGTAGCAGGGAACACAGCTGTCTGACTCCTTTAAATAAATTCAAGACAACAAACATTTCTGAGTATGTAGGCATCATGCCCCCTCATACTCCAGATGTGGGTAAAACTCAAGGTTTGGCTTAAATTTCTGCTTTTTTTCTTTCCTTATACCTTTACTGGATCATTAGCATTGCTTTTCAGTGTCTAAAACAGAAAATGTGACTTTATGGCTTAATCAGCAATAAACCTAGGCAGACAATTTCTGCCCTTGCTTCAAAAGCTGGACAATATCAAGACTGTGTCTCCAGGATGCTCTTGGCCTTTTTGTCATGACTGCAAGAAGGATGCCATAGGACCAGTCAACAAGTCCACACAGGAGGCAGAAAGAAGGCTGGGAAGTAGCACCAGCTATTCCTGCCTGCCTCTCTCTCTCTCTTTTTTTTTCTTTTTTCTTTCTTTCTTTCTTTCTATTTTTTTTTTTTTTTTTTTTTTTTTTTTTTTTTTTTTTTTTTTTTTTTTTTTTTTTTTTTTTTTTTTTTTGATGAACATACAAGTTTCTCAAAACTCCCTGCCTCTGGGGACAGCTGGGTGGCTCAGTTGGTTAAGCGGCTGCCTTCGGCTCAGGTCATGATCCCAGTGTCCTGGGATCGAGTCCCATATCGGGCTCCTTGCTCGTCAGGGAGCCTGCTTCTCCCCCTGCCTCTGCCTGCCACTCTGTCTGCCTGTGCTCGCTCATTCTCCCTCGCTCTCTCTGACAAATAAATAAATAAAATCTTTAAAAAAAAAAAAAAAATCCCTGCCTCCAGCAGATTTCCTTTTGTTTCTTTGGAACAGTGATTCATTGGCCCTGATTCCTCATTTCCCTATTGTACTATTAAAACTCACACCCCTGCTATGGTTTCATGGTGGACATGCTGACCAATGACCTTGGGTTTGGCCATACAACTTGCTTTGGTTGGCGGAATGTTAGGGGATATGATGTGAGTAGAAGCTTAAAATGTGCTTTTAAAGTTGGCCCTGTGCTTTTGTCCTTACACAATTTACCATGAGAAGAACACATCCCAGGATGTCTCTAGCCCAAGGAAAATGAAAGACATCTTGGGAAGACTGAGAGTCCCCCTGTACCTTGGAGTACTGAAGCAGCCCAGTTATACTCATGTTGCTGCAGACCAACAGACCTATGATTAAGAAATATGGACTTATGTAAACCATTGTGCTTCAGTTTGACTTGTTACACAGCATTATGATGGCAATAGTGGATATGCTTTCATTGGCTAGAATTGTGTTTCATGGCCTCTCCTAGGCCCAAAGGAGGTCAGAACAGCAAACAGTAAACAACAGGGACCCAAAGAGCTAAAACAGAAACTTCCTGCTACACTTTCTGATTCAAAGTCTCACTTGACATAGGTTTCCAAACTGGTATACCCTGCCTTGGTCTCTCAGATACTACCTACATCCTCCCAACACCCACGAAGCATTTTGTTCTGATGCCTGCCGTCTTCATCTCAAACGATGGACGTATAGAACTAACTTCACACCATCTCTCCCCTCAAAACTGACTCCATCTAACTTCCTTAATGCACCTTTATTACTCCAGCGACAAATAATCCACATCTCCAGGTTGACCTTGCATTCTCCATTTGACTCCACTACTGGATGAACACTGTAAGACTTATTCTACTCATTGTTTGAGCACTTACAAGATTCTAGGCAATGCTCTCCAGGTTTAAATGCGTGATCTCATACAGTCCTTAGAGTACAAGCTCTGGAGGTACATGTAATTTATTACCATTTTCCTGATAATGACGAGTTCAAAGGTTAATTTCTGCCCCCTAACTACTGGCCGAACTGGAACATACCAGAGAATGGGTTCAAACCCAACCCTTCCCGTCCAGGTATTTCATGTGGATAATTCCATTGAATCCACACATTAACTACCTTTGGATCAAATTCATTAAGGAAGATGAGAAATAGTAGATTTTACTGAGTCTTTAATAATCATGCCTTTAGCAAATGTCTCTCCATTTCAAAATCACTCCTCCCCTGGGCCAGGTATGTTATGTGAATTATTTTAATCAATTCATACATTTATCCCCTTTTATTAAATCACTTACCAGAAGATGAGAGAGATTCAATTATAACAATTCTTTAATAATCACATCCCCAGCATATGGCATTTAACTTCTAATCCCAATGCTTGGACCCAAACAATTTAAAAAGTCTTCCTTTCTTCCTTCCTACATTACACAGACACACACACACACACACACACACACACACACAAACTTCAAAATGTATTAAAGACTAGATGTGAGACCTGAAACTCTTAAAAATCCTAGAAGAGAGCAGAGGTAGTAACTTCTTTGACATCGATCATAGTAACTTTTTTCTAGATAGGTCCCCTGAGGTAAGGGAAACAAAAGCAAAAATAAATTATTGGAACTACATCAAAATAAAAGGCTTCAGGGGCATCAGGCTGGGTTAGTCGGAAGAGCATGTGACACTTGATCCCAGGGTCATGACTTTGAGGCCCATGTTGGGTGCAGATATTGCTTTAAGTACATAAATAAACTAAAACACTAACTTAAAAACAAAACAAAACTTCTGTACAGTGAAGGAAACAATCAACCAAACTAAAAGGCAACCAACAGAATGGGAGAAGATATTTGCAAATAACATATCCAATAAAAGGTTAGTATCCAATATATATAAATAACTTATAACACTCAACATCCCTCAAATAGTCCAATTAAAAAATGGACAGAAGACACGAACAGACATTCCTCCAAAAAAGACATACGGATGGCCAACAGACACATGAAAAGATGCTCATCATCACTTATCATCAGGGAAATGCAAATCAATTACAATGCACCATCAACACACACCTGTCAGAATAGCTAAAATCAACAGCATAAGAAAAAACAGGTATTGGTGAGGATGTGGAGAAAAATGAACCCTCTTGCACTATTGGTGGGAATGCAAACTGGTATGGTCACTCTGAAAAACAGTATGGAGGGTCCTCAAAAAGTTAAAATAAAACATAATTACCCTATGGTCCAGCAATTGCACTACTGAGTATTCACCCAAAAAATACAAAAACACTAAGTCAGAGGGAAACATGCACCCCTATGTTTACAGCAGCATCATCTGCAACAGCCAATATATGGATGGAAGCAACCCAAGTGTCCATCAATGGATGAATGGATAAAGATGTGGGTACAATGGAATATTTCCTAGCCATAAAAAAGAATGAAATCTTGGGGTCTCAGTCAGTAGAGCATGCAACTCTTGATCACAGGACTATAAATTTGAGCCCCACATTGGGTATAGAGATTACTTAAAAAAAATGAGACCTTGCCATTTGCAAGAACATGGATGGACCCAGACAGTATAAGGCTAAGCAAAATAAGTCAGAGAAAGACAAACGCCATACAATTTCATTTATATGTGGAATTTAAGAAACAAATGAGGAAAGGGGGGTAAAAAAGAGAGAGAGACAAATTAAGAAACAGACTCAATTCTAGAGAACAAACTGATGGTTACCAGAGAAGAGGTAGGAGAGTGGATGGGTTAAATGGGTGATGGGGATTATTGTGATGAGTGCCGGATGATATGTGGAGTTGCTAAATCACTATATTGTACGCCTGAAACTAACATAACACTGGATGTCAGCTAACTGGAATTAAAATAAACTTTAAAATTTTTTTAATAATAAAAAAGTATTCCTTTCTTGTTTCTTCTCATTCCAAATCATTTTGCAGATTGCCCCCAAATTAAACTCCTTAGAATACTGCCATCATCATCACATCTTTCTCCTGCCCTGCTATCACCAATGACTGCTATTAGAAATATCCAAAATTTGGGCGCCTGGGTGGCTCAATGGGTTAAAGCCTCTGCTTTCAGCTCGGGTCATGATCCCAGGGTCCTGGGATCGAGCCCCACATCACGCTCTCTGCTCCGTGGAGAGCCTGCTTCCCCCTCTCTCTCCCTGCCTGCCTCTCTTGCCTACTTGTGATCTCTGTCTGTCAAATAAATAAATAAAATCTTAAAAAAAAAAAAAAAGAAATACCCAAAATTTTAAGGAGAGATACCAATACCACACAAAGCCAAAGTCAGGAAGCTCTGCCCAGTAACTGCCATGGGACATCCCCATGAGAAGATTCAATTATACACTTAACATCTTTTTAAAAACACACCGAAAAGGTAGATGAAAGTGGAGGGGAAAAGAACTTTCTTAATCTTTAATTCAGAAGTTTTTTTTATGGTCTCACAGCCTACGCTGCCTCTCAGATCAAGTCAAAAGTTCTTACTCAACAGCCTGAAAGAGATAAATCCATTCCAGTTTACTCCCAAATTAGTTCTAACAAGACCAGAATTATTTTCTTTAAGATCTTATTTAACATTTGAGAGGGAGAGAGAGTGCACAGGAGCAGGGGAAAGGGCAGAAGCCTTCTTGCGGAGCAGTGACCAGAGGCTTGCTTGATCCCAGAACCTGGAGATCGTGACCTGAGGCCAGGGCAGACATCCAACCAACCGAGCCACCCAGGTACCCTGAGAGTGGACCATTGATTGAACTTAGGGAAAGGGTAGCTGTCCCAAAACTGATATAAAGTCTGTAAGCACAACTACATATAAAGACGTGTGTTTGTTCTAACGGGTCATGCATCCACTCAATCTCATCCGAGGGCATCCAACAGTCATCATTCAGAATTACAAATATCATCTTTCTGTTGCCATTTCTCTTTGTGAAATGACCTCATGCTCTCTTGCCTCTTTTCTTTCATGAGCTCTGACTTTACATCCCATCCCTACATAACCTGTAAGAATCTCTCTTTTCCTCTGAACCCCTAATAAATGTGCTGGGCATTATTAGGACCAGCTTGAAATGTCAAAACTCTTTCTATGGGTGCTTTCCCCCTTTCTCTGGACCAGGGTTTAGCAACCTCAGAACTAGCCACATTTGGGACCAGAAAATTTGTGAAGGCTGTCCAGTGCCTTGTACTATGTTTAGCAGCATCTCTGGCCTCCATCCACTAGGTGTCAGCAGCACCCTCCCCAAGCGGTGACAACAAATCATGTGTCCAGATTTCGCCCCCTGTCTGCCTCACAGCACAAGAGCCCCCACTGGGAATCACTGCTGTAGATTACACAGTTCTGGGGATTGAGATGATTTACATCTCCTCTCTTCCCTCCACCATCCAGTCAGTAGCAGAGCGTCCTTCATGTAGAAGGTGCTCCGTGTTATGGTGGATTGATTTCACATTCTCATGGATCCATCTTAATTGGAAGGTTTTGTTTTTTGAAACAGCCCAGCGGGTAGTTGTTTTAATCTGCCATTAAGTCCACATCATTTCACAAATGACTGCTTAAAAATGCACACTACTTAGGTATCAATTTGTTTGTGCAAGATACAGAATTCTGCTTCTCCTAATAGGATCATCTTCTGAAAAGGCAATCTTTTATTTTTTTAGTGTCTACCTAAGATTCCAGGTTATTCTCTAGAAATCATCAATTTCCAGAGAGGTTATTTATAAAGCTATGGAAAATAGTGATGATGTTGCAAAGAAGTCACAATGACCTACAGAGAATAAACCAGAACACCAGAGAACTGTTAAGAATAATGGAATAAAAATATAATGAAGAAAATAGAGAAAAACAAAAATCAGAGAGAAAGCCTATTGTGATAATTTGCAAAATATACTCCCATAGAAGCAGCAGACATACAGATAAAATATTTGTTTTTTAAATCTTTTGTTTTATAATGAATCCCGTGAGGCCATTTATTCCTTGTGTGATAATAACATTAGTTTGAAAAAGTGAAGACTAGATTATTAGGAACCCAAGATACACAAAGAAATGATTTCTAACTATAAAGGGTAAAACCACACAGGTCTATATTTGAATCAGTGCAACAACAGTTCCACACTTTTTTTTTCTTGAAATTTATATAATATCCTGTTTGATGTAAAATTGAAGAAAAGAATGTAAGTTATCCCTAAGCCAACTTTTTAAACTAAAATGTTGTACAAAGATTCCTGTGGCATTTCAGCTGCCCTTAAATTTTAATAATACTGATAAAATATTCTACTATCCCCAGCCAAGTAATTTTTTATCTTTAATTGGTAAGCCCTCATTTATTATTTCTAAAGCATAAAAATTCTAATATCTAGGATTTATAACCTACCCAGGCAATCGTGACTGCAAATGTATTTTTAAGTGCACTCCAAAATAGAGAAAGCAAATGAACGCTAGGGAAATTTAAGTTTGGGCTACAATGGAAAAAGAATTTTTTACAACAAATATATCATTGACTAACTATACTATGCCTCATCAGTGAAAAAACATCCTTCAGCAACCCCTGGGGTGATAAGAAAGACTTTTCACGGAATGAGAAGAAATTAAGTCAGTAGAGAAGACCCAGATCATTGCAAAATGGAATTAGCACAGATCATTTCAAAATTGACAGAGGAGCAAAACCTGAAATACAGTGTGAAGATTCAGTGAAATATAAATATTACATATTGATCCACAGGTGATCAATAAGAGCTTTTTGCTGCAGGCATTTTTATTCATAAAATAAGCTTTACTCCAGTATTAAAGGAGAAAGGAGCAACAAGCTTGCAGAAAACAAAAGCACCACTCACGTCATGTCCCCACTGATACTGACATTTGTTCTATAGACATGATAATACCTTCCCTGCAAAATGGAAAATCAAGTTTCATTTCCAACCGACTGTATTAGGCTGAATAATGGCCACCCAAAAATATCAGGTCCTAATCCTGTAACCTGTAAATGTTACCTTATAAGGAAGAAAGGTCTTCACAGATGTGATTAAATTAAGGATCTTGCCTTGGGGGGATTATCCTGGATTATCTGGGTGGGTTCTAAATCCAATGACAAGTGTCCTTACAAGAGAGTGGCAGAGGGGGATGTGACACACTCAGAAGAGAAGAAGGTGATGTGAAGAAGGCATACACTGTAGAGATATGGCCATAAGCCAATAAACACCTGGAAAAAGGGATCGATGCTCCCCCAGAACCACCAGAGGCCCTGCCAACACCTTGATTATGATCCAGTGATGCTGATTTTGGAGTTCTATCATCCAGAACAGTGAGAGAATAAGTTTCCGTTGTTAAGCCACTAACTTTGTGATCATTTGATCACACCAGTAGGAAACTAATAAATCCAGCCTATCTCCAGAGTCCCAGGCTTCTATCCTATCCCAAACTCCAGGATTTAATCATAATAATGGCAGTGATAATGACACATGGTAAGAAAACACCTCCTGACACTACTACTATTTCTTGTATGACAAGCACTCTGTTAATCACGTAGGCATGTGTGTTCTTTAATCTTCACACCACTACCATCTTTCAAGTGTTAGAATCTCTACTGAATAGAAGAGAAAACAATGCTAAGTTGTCACATGACCATTAAACAGCAGATGTGTTATTAAAACTTGCAAAACTGATTCTAGGGTCCTCTTCTATGATTCTGTTGCACTGCTGCATGCATGATTTTTTACCACAAAGAGCAAAAGTTCCGGTCTACAAAAAGAGACATGTATATTGCATTAAATTTGTGGTCCATTCATATTACACTATATCCCTAGTCACTAAAACTCTTAATTGGTATACCAGTCACTCTCTTGATATTTGGCTCTTTCTAAAACATTAGATTTTCATACCAAGAGTAAGCCCATCATTTCCTCTAGAATTAATAGCAAATGGCAGCTGTGTGTGACATAACAGTTTCAGTTTTTTCCAACACTAACCCAAATTGGTAAAGTAAGTAAAGTAATGATTTTGAGGATAAGCACTGCTAAAAACTCTGATTAAAATTCCAGTTCCAGGGAACCAGTCATGGCATTAATTAATAGTCTCAACTAATTATTTTCTTCTCAGTGCCTGAAGTAGGCTATAGGTAATGGGACCTGAAAAGTATCATTCATCCATCTATCTACCCACCTATCAATTTGTCCAGCAAGCCAGCCACCCATCAATCCATCCTATACTGAGTGCACCTTGAACTAAGATTGCCTGGAAGGTAATATCTAAGTTCATTTTAATAATATTTAAAGGGTTTTAATATATGGCATTATACTAGGGGGCAAATTTATCAAATAATCTGGCATTTCTGAAGTTTAACTTTAGAAAAGAGATGAGTGTCTTACCTTAAAAAAAAAAAAGGAAGTTAAAAAAAAAAAAAACCCACAGGGACATGTTCCCTGAGGATATGGATAAGAGCTTATCTCAAAAAAGCAACACCTGTTGAAGTTGTATAAGAAAAGTGATTCACCTGAAAGAGCATTTCATGGATGCAGAGGAAAAGGAAGATTCCTAGACCTTCCTGAAAAGACTCACTGTGCATATCACCAGGGAGCTGGGAGGTTACCACACCATCACGAACAAAAAGGACACAGGTAGGGACCTAGGAGAAACCTACAGCAAGATCCATAACTAGAAACCAAAGAAGCAAAGGTACAATCATTACTTACCAAGCACTGTGTGCATCTCCACAGCGGCACAGGGGGAGTCAGGGCGATCAGATCTTCTCTAGGGATGCTGATTACAATGCCTGGTCTACTGGGATGTTCCAAATGGCATGACTCAGAGTGGTTGCAGGAATTTTAAATAGGATGAGGGGTGCTTTAATTACTTTATTATTTATATATGCTTCCATGAGTGATGGTCCATATCACTTGGCAAAGAAGAGACTGTCTTGAAAGCTTTCTGAACCAACATCCATGGACCACTCTTTCCCTCTTCCATCAATGGTCAAACCATTTCTGCATGCAGGCACAGTTCTTATTCACAGCTTTTAAGAGCAGAGAACTGCTTAATACTCAAAAAGGTAAAGAAGTCAACAGTGCACCTGACTGGCTCAGTCAGTACAGAGTGTGACTCTCGATCTTGAGTTTATAAGTTTAGACCCATGCTGGCTGTAGAGGTTACTTAAAAATAAAATCTTGGGGCACCTGGGTGGCTCAGTGGGTTAAAGCCTCTGCCTTTGGCTCAGGTCATGATCCCAGGGTCCTGGGATCAAGCCCCGCATCGCACTGGGCTCTCTGCCCAGCGGGGAGCCTGCTTCCTTCTCTCCCTGCCTGCCTCTCTGCCTACTTGTGATCTCTGTCTGTCCAATAAATAAATAAAATCTTAAAAAAAAATAAAATCTTAAAAATACAAAAACAAAACAAAAAAGAGAAGACCATTCAGAGAACAGTGACAACTCCAATCCTTTATAATGTCTATACCATCGGACCTTAATTGTACTTTTAAGAGTTTGTCCAAAGGAAGTAGAGACATGCTCAAAGATCTCTGTTCAAAGATCTTCACTGCAATTTTTAAGAGTTTAAAAAGAATACTAGGGGGCGCCTGAGTGGCTCAGTCATTAAGCATCTGCCGTCGGCTCAGGTCATGGTCCCAGGATCCTGGGATCAAGCCCCAAGCCAGGCTCCCTGCTCAGTAGAAAGCCTGCCTCTCCTTCTCCCACTCCCTCTGCTTGTGTTCCCTCTCTGGCTGTCTCTCCCTCTGTGTCAAATAAATTAAAAAATCTTTAAAAAGAATACTAAAACAATCCTAGTGTCTTAACAGTTGGGGAATAGTGTGATGCCACACCCAAATGTTGGGCTACTATGGACCACTAACTTTATCTTCCAGGAGAATATTTAATGACATAGAAAAAAAATATTCATAATAAAGTATCACATGACAATATCTAGGCACAGTATATATGCAGTATGAGGCCAATTAAATATCTGAACACTTACACACACACACACACACACACACACACACACAAATATATAAATACAAAGGAAATCCACCAGAACGATGCCAATAAGTATCCATGAGAGTAGGAATTTTACGTGGAAATTTACCTTCTTATATAGTTTCATTTCCTACTTTTCAACTTTTCCTCTACAGGATATATTATAAACAGAAAAAAAGAGGGACAAAAAATGAAATGAAATGAAAGGTGGTGTCTACGAAAGTAACTAATGGTGTTTAGGAGACATTTGACTGCTCATTTCTAAAGCATCTTAATTTTTGTTTTGCCGGCATTAGCACACCAACCCCCCTTCCCAAGATGCCAGTCTCAAATAGGCTAAGATGGCATTATTTTCAGTTCCAAAAATGTGGAATCTGTGAAGATTCTGATGAACAAACTCCTAATTATTTTTTTTTCCTTCCAAGCTATGAATGTTGTCAGAAGTTGAATCACGGTATATGCAAAAGATGCCAAGTACCTTCTAGCAACAGATGAATCATGCATTACAAATGGCTTATGTTTAAAACAAACGATCAGTTTAAACATCCCTGCCTGCCACCAGGTCCCAGCAGACAGTATATATTTCCTAATACAGTAACTTAAAAATGGAGTGTGGTCCCACATGGGCTTTGAGAAGTCAGGCAAGATTCAGGAAAGGAGAGAAGGAATAGGCCTCTTTTTATACAGGCCAAGCAAAGCCATCATTTCTTTCCCTGGTTTCTGGATTTCTTCCCTCAACAGACAAAGTGGAAAAACAAATGTAGGAAAGGGTAAATTGACTATGTTTTTTTAAAAGAGAATTATCCCCAGAGACATAAGGCACCTAAGGAGGCAAAAAGTAGAGGTGTATCTAGCTAAGGGGAATCAATGGTACCAATCTACTGTAGATTTGCCCTTTTTTGGACATTTCGTAAAAATGGAATGATATAGTATATGGTCTTTTGCTTCCGACATCTTTTACTTAGCATAATGTGTGCATAGCATTTTTTGAGGTCCATTGACGTAGCTTGTACTAGTATTCTGGTTCTTTGTCTCTTTGTAGTTTTTTTTTTTTTTTCTTTTGCCGAATTGTATTCTACTGAATGGGAAGAGCAAATTTTGCTCATGTATTCATTAGCTGACGGGCATTTAAATTATGTACACTTTTTGACTATTATGACTGTAGGTTAGTGGTTACCTCCGGCTAAGGGTGGGAAAGGATTGACTGCAACTGGGCATGGGGGAGAGGCTATTGGGGAAAATGGAAATATTCTAAAATTAGATTGTAAATTTTCTAAAGATAATAGCATTTTGAAGGTAAATGAGTGAATTTTATGTTATGTAAATTATACCCCTAAGAAAGCTGTTTTAAAAAACCTAGTTTGGTATTATCTTATTTCCAAGATGGTGTCCTTCAGCTCTTGAAAGCAGGTATTTGTACTTTTAAGTTCCAAGGGCCTGTCTTAATATTATAAGATAAGGAGTATTGGTAAGGTATAATAATCCTTATACCAAAGGCAGCTTTAAATGGAATGACAGGGGCATCAAAAGGAGAAGAGATAACTGGTTGTGTATCAAATGCTGGAAAAATAAAATGTTTCCCTGATTAGAAAGTTTATGAAGGCAGAAAACATAAATGTGGGGAGTGAGGGCACATTTTTGGGGTCCCAAGCTGGAGGCTTCTAAAAGGCTGAGTACCAGGGTGTTGAAATTCTGGAAGGTGAAGGGACAGAGCTAAAAAGGGATGGTGGAGACAGAGAGCTTAGAGCGTAAGGGGTAAGGGAAAAGAGTCCCATGCCAAAACAAAAAGGGGGCGCTGTTTCTCCCAACTTAGGACAGAGCAGAAAGGGGTAAGTTTATTTACCAAGTAATAACCCTGGCAGTTTGGCTTCACCAATCCTGTTTCCCTGTAATACTATCATCACCCCTCTGACCTTCTGTCAGAAGGAAAGTGAGTTGCTGACGGTCACAACCCTGGTTAGATCCACAGCGTTCAAACCTCCATCTCTCCTTCACGCTTAGGCTGCATAACTCAGAGAACTGGCCCATTCTATAGCCCACCGAGCAAATACTTCATGTTTTCACACGTGTGACACGCATCTTGTGCTTGCTGAGGACAGCAAAGTCATCCTACACCAGCACTATCAGCTTCAACCCAACCTTCAGTCCCCTCCCTTGCCCAATAGAGACGAGCTTACCAAGATCGGTCCTAAACTACTAAAAGACTGAATGTAGAAATGGTGTCGCAATGGCCCTCAACAAACTAAGAAGTCTGGAGACGGAGACTGGAGACTCCATTACCTTCTTCTAAAAGAACAAATGACCACAAGTCATATCTAAAGTCCACCCAGTCTCACAGCTAAGGACACAAGGCTTAGCAAGGATTGACATATTCTCTGAACAGGGGTCCATGGGTAGGTGAAAATCATAAACATAGCTTGATAGCTGTGACACACTGAGTCAAGGCCAGAGCAGGAAACCTGAAGATCAAGGCAAAAATGATTCAATAAGCTTCCTGTAAGTCACAAGAAGACAGCCACAGTCGAGGTCCATGTTGCATTTTTAATTGAGAAAGAGACTGATTAAGAAGGACTTCAAGGACCCCTAGTGCCTACTGAGAAAATTATCCTTAAACTCTTCATCCAGATCTACCTGCCTGAAAGGAAACACCCTGCACAGAGAAAGACGCCTTCAACAGTTTAGTTACAATTTGATGATTTGTGTTGTTGGCAAGTGAAGCCCTTCTAAACTCAGAGGGACAGACGGTAATGCACTTATAGAAGTCCGATCGCCCAAATAGTTTAGAACTGGGCTTATACAGTGTCATAGGCAACTTCTTAAAGCAATTAATGAACCCTTAATGTGGATCTATGATGTCTCAAACATTTCTTTCTAAGAGAGAAAGAGGGAAAAAGGGAAGGAGGGAGGAAGGGAGAACATTCCTTGTCATCAGAGGTTTTAACTAAATGCATTTCTGGGGATATCTGTTTGCTTGCAAAGGGCAGATGATCCTAATAACTTCTCTCAGGTCAAAACTCATATTAGTGTTCAGAATACTTTAATTACGAGGAAATGAAATCGGGCCATTCTGCCACACATGCAGGAAACAAAATGCGGCCAGGGCAACAGTCACAGCATCTTGGGTCTTAATTATTAGAAATGTGGATCCCTCAAAGAATGTCCTCAAGCCAAAACAATCAGCTCACACGCTGGGCCTCCCAGAGGACAGCCTATTCCAAGGACTTAATCCTGGAGCTGGCAGAATAATCACCTCCTGGGAATGGCCACCCTGACCCTACAGGTCCCAGTGTCCAGGCAGATGGGGTCAAGGGAGGATTGTGTGCAAGACTGCAGGGGTGGGGGGGTGAGAGTCAGGATATAAAAACATTTTTTTAAGCAGAGGATAAATAAAAAGCTACACCAAAAGGAATCTGTTTTATAGTTGCCTTGTGACAAAACCAAATTCACATATGTAGGCTCATGACTTTTTGGTTCAGGATGAGGATATTGTATACAGGCAAATGTTCCAAAATTCCTCCAATTGTCTATAGATGATTATTTGGGGAAGAAAGAAGATTTGAGGCCCAGAAGTCTTTACTGACAGGGGGGCCACTGTTTGAAGGAAAGAAAAGGAAGATGAGAGGGTGTGTCCTGGCAACCCAGCACTCCCCAGGTGTTCTCATAGACATCACCTCTTTGAATTCTTGCAACAGTCCTGCTGGGAAGTCATTATCATATCCATTTTACAGAGGAAGAAAATGGGCAAAGAGGATCTGTGGAGTGTGACTCAGGTAAAACTGCCCCGAAGTGGCAGAACTGGAACTGAACCAGGGTCTGACCCTAAAACTTTTAGGAGGGATGCGTACCTTCGAAGATGAGGTTGTCCCTTTTCAGTAGGAAACCCTTTTGCACCTATAGGGAAAACTGGCCACACAGGTATCCTTCAGGAACTCTTCCTCGTAGGCCATGTCAGAGCATTCAAGGAACATTGCCACAAAAGTGCAATGGTAAGAGTACAGGTGCTGAAGTTCACACCACTGGAAGTTCTAATCTCAACTCTATTTTTTGTTTTGTTTTTTTCACAAGGTATGTGTATGGAGGACAAGGGAGCAGATTTAGCCTAGACCTACCAAATTATCACGTTACAGCAAAAAAGATCATGCCTGCCTCCCATGTTGATTAACCTACAAGTTGACTATCTTAAAGCATTCCTGACATTCGAGACTACTTTTCTTATAAAAGAATAATATGCATTCGTCAACACACCTGACGTTCATCATTTCCTACAAAGAGATAGCTCCTGGATGCTACATGATGCTAAATCACCCTGTGAGGATAAATGAGGATAAATGAGAAATAAAAGGGAGAAGAACATCTTTAATATGAAAGCAAAAGAGAAGATTTGTTACTAATGTCCCCTTAAACGAGGGCGAGGTCTTTGAGAAAAGGGAAGATGGTGTGTTGGGTTAGGGTTTGCTTTGTTCCTATTGGTTTCATATTTTGGCACTATCTTCTCTTGAAGTGAAAGCCACAAACATGCAATTAACCATACTAAAGTGAACGATTCTGTGGCACCTAGCAGATCCATACTGTTGTGAAACCACAACTTCCACCTAGTTCCAAAACATTTTCAGCACCCCAAAAAGTAAAAAGAAACCCCAGACCCATTAGCCAGTTGCTCCCAGAAAGTTTCACAACAAGCTTCCCCAAAACGTGCAACTTGAGCATGTAGATTATTTTCTTTTTTTTTTTTAAGACTTTATTTATTTATTTGACAGACAGAGATTACAAGTAGGCAAGAGAGGCAGGCAGGGAGAGAGAGGAGGAAGCAGGCTCTCCGAGGAGCAGAGAGCCCGACGTGGGGCTCGATCCCAGGACGCTGGGATCATGACCTGAGCCGAAAGCAGAGGCTTTAACCCACTGAGCCACCCAGGCGCCCGGAGCATGTAGATTATTTTCAACTGAACAATCAAGGACTAAGATGACTCAAGAAGAGCTTTCTACCCCCACCCTTAACTGTCTCTAAGAATTTGGGGGTGGGGGGAGCTGGTCCACAAAGAGACCCACCACCAGAGAAACCTGTGAAGAATATGGGCGGGACATGGTAAGCTGCGGGGAGCTGGTGGGCCTGTATGTTCAAATTCCTCTGTGTGCCTCACTGTCTCTGCCTGGCATGACAAACATTTATTTGCTAAACATGTGCTCTATCTTCCAGTGAACTGTCCTCCTTTCCTTTGAAGCTCCACATTCCAATCCCCTTTTCCTTAGCTCAGGATGGATGTAAGCCTCAACTACCTGTCTTTGAACCTCTCATGTCTATGTGCAGTTCCTATACCTATAAAATTTATTTTTCTCCTGTTAATGTGTCCTATGTGGATTTAATTAATAGACTAGCCAAGAAAATCCAGTAGAAGAAAAATTTTTTTCCTCTCCTACACTCCTATTTTCCCCCTTCCCCAGACACTGGCAATCTGCATTCCGCCTCTATGGACTAGCCCATTCTGGATATGTCATATAAATAGAATTGAAAGAGAGACTATGCCACTTCAAAATATGCCTCATTGGCATTAGGATTATCTTGAGCTGGTTATTTTAAAAGAAACAGCAGATCCAGGAAAAGCTCTGAAAAACAAGTGAGAGTTACCCTTTTGTAAGAAATGTTTACATTTTATAAAGGAAATCGCCATTTGCAAGGGTGTCACGTCCCTCTGCTTACCGGAAGAGGTGATAACTAAATCTCTAGAGGATTTTATCAATGGAGAAGGCAAGGACCTAAATTCGCAGAGAGAACCTCACCCTTTACCTGACTGCCAGCCATCCCTGGCTCCCTAACATCCTTTGTTTGTAGCTGGAGATAGTGCTTAACTTGGTGGCTTGGGTCATTTTGGTGAGTCACTCAGTTTTCCTGGGTTATCTCCCATGTATACAAGAGATATATATATATTATTCAACTTCTGGTTGTCTCCTGTTAATCTTTTATCATTAGGGTGGAGGAGTGGTCTCATCCAAGAACCTAGAAGGAGTGAGGAAAAATTATTTTTCCTCCCCTACAGAATCATGTATTTAAGTTGGCAAAATTCTTAAAATAACCACAGAGGCAGCCAGAAATAACCCCTCTATGTCTACACAGACTGCAGGACCATATTTGATATCAATTTCACTGGAGCTTGGGTTCCTAGAGCCCATTTGCAGACATCATTATGGAATCATCCATTTTCCAACGAACTTCGAGTTGAAAAGCAGACTGACACTTACGGTTCAACTCAAGCAAATGTGAAGCATCTTAACATTTACACTGGCCAATTTCCGTTTTGACTGAACCAAATGGATTTTTCCATTCCTCCAGATGAGTGCTGGCTAATTAAAAAAGCAAATCAGGTTCACCAATATTTTTCTTTTATGTAAATTCAAAAATGTATTGCCCATTGGAACTATATAATGCAACAGACTCTCAACCAGATGGAGAACATTCTCTACCTAATGAAGAACCAGGAACCCACCTACCCAGTCCATCCTCTCTTGATTTAAATCATGTACTATGAGAAATACAGAATGCAGTTTTAAGGAAGGTAGTCCAAGCTACATTCCTTAGCTAAGCCCCCCAGCTAAGCCACATCCAGCCCTGTTGTTTACTAAGCGTCCAGAGAAGAAGGCTTTTAGTATTCCCAAAAGTTCATCCACGTCCTCTGCTCCAGAGTTTTCTAGGATAGGCCGCATCCAAGTCACCCAAGGAACTTGCTGGGGAAATGGGTGCTTGGGCTCCACACTCCTCCCGCTAAGTCTGGCCTCCAGGACTGAGTCTAGTCTAGGCACCTATGTCTGCCACAAGTGTCACCAACGATCAGTTTCTCAGTAGAAATGAATGCATAAACTCTGAAGGCATGCCGAGAAAGAGAACAGAGAGAAGCTATATGGCATTTGATAGCAGTCAAAGATACAAGATTCAAGCAGCTCTTCCATGGGGCTAATGTTCCTATAATTAACTGCTCTCAGCTTAGAATTATTCCAGAATCCAAGTTATAAGTAACTCAAAGGTGCTTCGTGCTAACCTTGAACCTGGGTTTCCTGAGGGTTGGGGCAAAGAGACGAAGCTAATTTTGGAGGTAGTGCAAGTGGACATGGATGGGGAGAGGACATGAGAAGGCTTTGCAGGCTTGGGGCCTTGAAGGTTCACCAGAGCAAGAAAAGGGTTTTGTGGCAGGCAGCAGTGTTTCTATTCTGGGTTCATTCAAGGGACTCACTATGCGACCTTGGGCCTGTCACGTTCCCTCAGCACTGCTGCCTCTCCATCTGTGAAATAAAGGCACCAGTGTCCATCGCACAGGCCTTCCTGGGGTGGGGAAGATTAATGAGACAAAGTCTGCAAAGCGTGTGGAACGGCAGGCGACAAAGGGCAGCAAGAAGCAAAGTAAATGGTGGCCAGCCCTATCCCTCCCCTCACACATACACACTTCTTTTGCCTTTGAAAAATAGCATAAACTTCCTCTACTTTAGGTGAAGCCTATGGACCAGCAGCAGCAGCAGCAGCAGGATCTTAGGTCCCATCAGAGACCTGCTGGCTCAGTCACTCTGGAGTGGAGCCTGACCACCTGTGGTTTAACAGCCCTCCAGAGGACACTGATGCTGAAGCTCCTAGCAATGTCTAATGGCAACATAGCCATGAGAAAGCCAGATAAGTCCCCAACTTCTAAGAAGCATCCATTCCAGTGCCAGGTGGGGGATAGAAAATAAACAAGAATTTTGGAGAGCACTAAGTGCAATGGATAACACAGATCAAAGGGGTGGTCAGTATGGTATAATAGTTAAGCCACAGATTCCAGATTTTTGTGCCCTAGGCTCAAACCTTAGTTTGGCCACTTACTAAGCATTTTGGGGAATGACTTATTTTTCTCCTTGACTCATTGTTCTTGTCTGTAAAACAGAGATAAAGAAAGATCTCTCTTGGGATGCCTGGGTGGCTCAGTTGGTTGAGTGGCTGCCTTCGGCTCGGGTCATGATCCCAGCATCCTGGGATCGAGTCCCATATCGGGCTCCTTGCTCGGCAGGGAGCCTGCTTCTCCCTCTGCCTCTGCCTGTGCTCGAGCTCTCTCTCTGACAAATAAATAAAATCTTATTAAAAAATTTTTATAAAAAAAAAAAAGGAAAGATCTCTCTTCAGAGAAGAGGTCATCATACTTTAGCATTCATAAGAATGAACTACATAGCTTGTGAAGGCAGAGGCTGCTGGACCCCAACCTCAGAGTTCTGCTCCAGTGGGTCCAGGCAGGACCTAAAGTGGCATCTCTTACAAACTCCTCAGTGATGCCAGAGCCACACTGGTGTGCAGATCATAAGCGAAGTCACATTTTTTCAGGGTGAGGCTCCCAAAACTTTAATGCCCATTCAAATCACCTAGGGACCTCATTAAATTGCAGGTGCTGAGGCATCTGGCTAGCTCAGTCAGTAGAGCCTGCAACTCTGAACTTGGGGTTGTGAGTTCAAACCTCACATTGGGTGTGGAGATTTTTTTTTAAATAAATAAGATAAAATTAAAAAAAATGCAGGTGCTGGTTAAGTAGACCTGGGGAGAGGTCTGTGGTTCTGTGTTCCTAACTGTCCCAGGTGGTGCTGATGGAGCAGCTCGTCAACCATGCTTTCAGGAGGTTAATGTATCTGACATTATGGAATCAAAAGCTTCAAAACCAAGGATGCAAAATTTCCACACAGGCCATTATAGGGGTAGAGAACTCACAAAGTAGCTAGTTTCAGCCTCGAATTCCAAAAATCTTTGATAACATATGAATCAACTATAGGTATAGTTCTGCAAAGGATATGAAGGGAAATAACAGTGTTAAAGGATTTCAAGAAAATTTTACAATAGCTACATAGAAACCCCAGAATAAATTCTGAGGACAAATACAGTATAGAGGGCACCTGCTCCGAAATAACACAAAAAGGCATGTGGGCAAAATTTTTCAGAAAGATTTCTTCCATTTTATTTGTTCCATTTCATTCTTCTTTTCTTTTCTCCTGCCTCCTTTTCTTTGGGGCAGAATTTTCCTCCTTTCCACATGGAACAATTAAGCAGACCAGTGCCCCTCTCCTGGGATTCTCTTCCATCAGGTTATAAATAACTTCTGCACGATAACTAATAGCATATATAAAAGCAATGACAAGTTTGTTTGCCATGAACATGCCATGTTCTGTTTCTATGGCAACATGGAGTCAAAGACAAGTGACATGCAATGATGTTTCCATTATACCCCCCATCACCTTAAACACTGAAAGGGCCAACTCTGAGCAGGCCAGACTTTTTGCCCATTTTTAAACCCTTTCCTGCTAGGGTGTGGGTCGCTGGGATCTGGGACCCAAGCTCCAAGAGCAGAAAGCAGGACCTGGAGACCAAACTCTGCTCGGAGCTCGGTGGAGGGCACCAACAGGATAACCAGCTCTCCAACGTTGAGCACACTTTCACATTCCTCACTGTGAAAACCAGAGAGTCCAGGTAACAGTCTCAAACTCAGACAGGTTGTTAGTCTTCCCCTCTGCCTCACTCAGTCTTGGACTTGCTCTGCTGGCTCACCTCACTGTCTTTTTTCTTTCTTTCTTTTCCAGTTTCAGAGGTGGAGCTCAGAAAAGGACTCATCAGAGGTAAAGTAAGGTGCCGGCTGGGTCCCAAACTCCTTGCAAAGGCAGAGACTTTATCAGCTAAACACTCGTTAGTGATGTCTGCCTTCTGACATGAATGGCTGGTGGAAGTGCTTCCTCCTCTTGCTTCCAATTCGGCCAGCCCCTGTCCCTGGTGCCGGAGAATCCGTAAGCGAGAGGAAAAGGTGAAAAGAGGACGCTGGCACCATCTAATTCACAAAGTTCCAACCCTCTCCATGGAAAAGGCAAGGATATAATCTGTGGGAAGATCGAGGGGACTGAGTTTCATAACATCACTCTCAGAAATGGCAGCGATGTTCTAAACAGCCCCTTCTTCACTTAGAAATCATCCGGACTTCACTTCTTGCTACACTTACTTTTTTAGAATTATTTTAAGTTTTTTACTTTGAAAGGGATCCAATCTGCTCCAGTTTATTTAAACCTCATCAAACCTGATTTGTTACTGACCTCCAATGATGGGGATAATAATATCTGATATCAGATGGACAGATAGATGGGAAGGAAGGAAGGAGGGTAGGAGAGAAGGAGAAGAGGAAAGGAAAGACAAGACTAGACTCTACTCTTACTATGTGCCAAAGGGTCTACTGGGTGTCCTGCTACAACACTATGGTTGATGGAATCATTATTTCCAATTCGAACATGGGAAAACTGAGATGTAGTAAGACACAGGGTCCACAATGTAAACTGCTAGAGCAGAGCCTGGAATGAAACCTAGAAGTAGCTTAACTCCAGAGCTCTTAGCTATGACCTATCTGCTTCAAAAGTAGCTCTTTCTTTTATTTGTCTGAAAATAACTCCTTTCAAGCTTCAAATGGAATGCTTGCTATGGTTGGTATTCTGGCATCTAGTGTGCATGTCAGTTTCTCCCTTGGTGACTTTACAGTCTGATTAATTCTGCCTTTCTCTGTGAGCCCAAGCGGTTTATGTTTTACATAGAAACTGGTCCCTCTTTGCCTAAGTGTTTCCTCATTACTGGCTATACCACCTGTGGTTAAAAGATATGAAGTAGACGACGGACTTCTTCTCAAAAATCACATCCCTAACACTCTCTCTTCCTTTGGAATGGTGACTCAGGGAACGATAAAATGAAAAGACGGTACCGAAGGGAAATGTCAGGTCTTTCTCATCCACTGCAAACACAGTAAGGCACCATCTGCCCCACCGACAAAGTGAGACATGTCATCAGGACAAAGCTTAGGTCAAAACCAAAGATCCACTCACTGTAGACTTCACGTGCACATTTTAGGCCTGTTCAAAGGCAATGCTGGGGTAAGTCATCTGGAGGATGACTGATTAAAAAGCAAATTTGAAACCCTCTACAGTGCATAAATTACCCAAAAGGGGTAAAAGGGCATGATTTCATCTTCTGGAAAAGCAAGCAGGGCCAGGGAGGGGAAAGAAACAACTTCTCCAAGAACTCACAGAATTTCAGAGTACCCCATACCCTTTATTTTTATTTATGATTGCCATACCATCAAATTCTAATCACACAATACATGCAACCACTTCCTTGCTAAAAATATATAGGCAAGATTAAAATTTTCCTTTTATGGCTACCCGTAATTCTACCCCTGCCCCCTAAAACCTGGGGAAAAGAATTTACTGAGTATCCCTTCCAGACCCTTCTTCTACATATGACCATAGATTATGCTTTCCAATAGATTATTTTTGGCTATTTATTGAAGAGAAATATGTTGATCATTTAAATTGGTTTATATTAAAATCCTAAACCATGAGGAGTTAAGCTCATCTGTTCACCTATAAAACACTCAGTGATTGGGACGCCTGGGTGGCTCAGTTGGTTAAGCGGCTGCCTTTGGCTCGGGTCATGATCCCAGCGTCCTGGGATCGAGTCCCGCATCGGGCTCCTTGCTCGGCAGGGAGCCTGCTTTTCCCTCTGCCTCTGCCTGCCACTCTGTCTGCCTGTGCTTGCTCTCTCGCTTGCTCTCTCTCTCTGACAAATAAATAAATAAAATCTTAAAAAAAAAAAACACTCAGTGAAGGTATCAATGATCTTTTCGGGGGTGAGCAACCAGTTTCCTTATAAACTGAAGAAATCAAAAGGCAATTTGTATTATGAAGCAGTTATGTGATGTTGAGCATGATGCACTGGAAACAGTCCGTTCCTGGGAGTTATGTCTTAGATTCGTTAGACATTCTGCTTCCTTAGGCTGGCTGTGAAGCAGACTAAATGAAACAAGAAAGGAGCAGAGCAATTAAGAGTCTACCTCCAATTATTCACACCATGATGGCATTTAATTCTTGCATGACCCCAAACACTGGACTTGGCTTGTTATCAGTTTCAACATCTTCAAATGGGGATACTTCTAATACCTACGTTAGAGGGTTCTTGCACTTATTAATGACTTAAATGCATGTAAAGCATCTGGAGAGTGCCTGACACACGATGAACACTCAATAAATATTAGCTGTTATTCTTAATTGTATCATCATAAGTATGTGTCCTCTCTTTAATGTCAAACCTACATACCACTTTCGACTTCAGACTGAAGAAGGAAACACAAAAAAGGGGAAATAGGGAAGGACTGGTAAGTGCCCTGAAGTATATCTCGAAGAAGAATGGATGGACAGATGGATGGGTGGAGGGGTGGGTGGGTGGATGGATGGACAGGTAAGTGGATGGATGGATAAATGATGGACAGATGAATAAGTGGATGAATGGTTGGACAGGAACCAGTAACAAGAGGAAAACTATGAGCCGTCAAAATACTAGAGCAGCATTTATTCAATAAATATTTACTGAATACCTACCATGTAATCAGTTGGGGAGGTGACAAAGTGTCAATAAAATATAGGACCCCCCCCCTTACCCTTTAAAAGAGAAGAAAATCTTATAAAGACATCAATTACAAATCTGGTGAGCTCTATAAAGGGAAAATAAAAGAGTACGATGAGAGATGATGACAGAATTCATTTAAATGGGGAGGGTTAAGCAGAGAAGTTGCATTTAAAGATCTAATGGATCCTAAAAACTAGTAAGGAGGAGACTATGAAAACCCTTCCAGGCTAAGGAAACAAAGTGAGGTGGCCCAGGAGAGAGAGAGACACCTGTTTGACTCCTAGTGGGACTTGATGAGAGGAAGTCAGAGAGGCTGGCTGGGCCAGGTAGAGTTTAGTTTTTATTCTCAAAGCAGAAGCAGATAGTGAAGTGAACAACCACGCACCCCTTCTTTTCCTGTCTGCTTCCACTCCTCTCTCCACCACAGAATCTCATTTGTAGAGAGCTTCAGGGACCTCACAATGAGAAAAACAGAGAAAAAGGACTGAGTTATTTAGTCATTTGTTCATGGGAACTATGGGGCCCTAGAGCTAATTTAACATGTCAAGTTACCAGAAGAACAGAAAACCCTCCCTCAGGGGTGTGTTCAGAATTGAAGCATAAAGGTCAATATGGTAACTTAATGCTTCAGACTTCTGAAACAAAACTCATTGATTTATGAAGTCATCACAATGGTAGACTCTCTACTGTCTTTAATCACTAACTTTTGTCCACGGTTTACCTTTTCTCAAGTGCTGACTCTGAAGCCCAAGAGCTCTCTCTTCTGACCCTCAGTAGCTGTGTGACTTTAACCTATGAGACTAGTTCTTCATTCAGGAGTAGAGATGACAATGCGTAATCTGCAGGAGAATGGCCGCCTAAAGATGACCATGTCCTAATACCCAAAGCCTATAAACATGTTACCTTAACTGTGAAACAGAAAATCAAGGTAGTAGAGGGAATTAAGTTTATTAATCAGCTGACCTTAAAACATGGAGTATATCCTGAACTGGATTACCCGGGTGGGCCCAATGTAGTCACAAGAGTCCATAAATGTGGAAAAGGGAAGCAAAATAGTCAGTGTCAGAGAGATGTGATGTGAGTAGGACTCAACCAACCATCACTGGCTTTGAAGGGGCCATGGCTCTAGGAATACAAGCAGCCTCTGGGGTTTGAAAAAGGCACAGAAATGGACCCTAAGTAAAGCCTCTAGAAGGAATGCAGCCCTGTCTGCCCGCTTGGTTTTAGCCCAGTGAGACCCATTTTGGACTTCCAAACTCCAGAACTGTTACACAAAAAAATGTGTATTCTTTTAAGTCACGAAGGTCGTAATTGGTTACAGCAGCAACAGGAAATTAATTCAGTCTATGCCTTTATAAATTCTTAAGAGGATTAAATGCGCTGATTTGTGGAAAGTGGATGGTGTCTTAGGAAGGAGTCAAGATGGTTGTTTCTTCATTTCTGTAAACTGCCAAATTTGATGTTGGCAAGGTTTTCACATACCTTTCCAGTGATTCACCTCTACATCCACATCCCCAAGGACCTCATCCCCCACAAAAACATATATTGACTCTGTCCTCAGATGACTACTCATTAAATCATTAGCTGATGAGGCCACAGACCCTCCCAAGAATATTGGCATTCAAAAGCCAAATACACTGAGTCACTGTGCTTAAAATCTTCATGGTTGCTCAAAGTCTCCAACACATTTCATTCTGAGATTTACAGTCCCTTCCAGCATCCACTCCCTCACAATTTCTGTCCTTGCAGTTCCTTCTGTTCCTCAAAGACCCTCCAGCTAGATGCTAGTTATCTCAATGACTACATTTCTTAAATGTGTCCAAATCCCTCATGCCTCTGGGCCCTTGCATGTGCTGTTCCCTCTGTCCAGAACAGATGCCTCCCCTATGTGTTTGTTCATCAATCCTACTCTTATTCATTCCTTAGGACTTAGCTCAGTCATTACAAGGAGCTTAATGTCAAGCTGCTCAAATGAATCAGGACCCACCTCCTTTGTTCTCCCACAGCACAGAAGCCATGCCTCAATTTTAGCAATTCTCATGCCATATTACAACTCACCATCTGGTGGTCTCTTCCAGTCATTCATCCTTTATATTAATGTCTTTTTAGAATCATGGAGCCTCTTGAGGAACTAAAGAATGAGACCCCCATCTTCAGGAAACTATACACACATAGGTTTCATACTATATAGTTGACAAATAATCTCAGGGGGTTCATGGATTCCCCTCAAAAGACTTGAACCTCAGCATTAAAAAATGCATTAAAATATGAATGCTCTAAGGCAAAAAATTCAATCTAGTTTACCTGTTTGTCCCCAGTATGTAGCACATGCCCAAGCAAGGAGTTAGTACTCAATAAATATTGGATGGGTGGATGGACAGATCGATGTATGGATGGTTGGATGGTGGATAGGAATATGAACAATTAATTTGTGTTATGTATATATCACTGGAAAGACTCATCTGGAGAATTTCTCCTAATAATAGACAAATGAAGATTACAAAACCGCATCAGAGAACAAGATTAATCACACTTCTCTGGCTAATCACATTGGTGTGACAAAAAGGCATCTGTGGAAAATACCCTTATTGACAACATGTTCCATATTGTTCAGCAGTTTCAGAAATGTTCCTAAGAAAAACAGATAGGATCCATCTGATGCAACCAGGCTGAAAACGAAAACAAAAACAAAAACAAAACCATTAGCTAGAAGATATATTTTCTGGTAGAATAAATCAAAGGATTAGGCTTTACCACCCTTGTTACAGATGATGAAGTTGAATTAATAAGACTGTGTACCGCTTCTCTCTGAAATTCACCTAGAAAAAGGGTTGTTGTAGAAGGTCCCGGAAGTGAGAAGATATGCTTGAGTTAGAGTAAAAATTCAATGGAGACACTCATACTCTCTCTCTCTCTCTCTCTCTCTCTCTCAAAGAGAGAACAACCTGAATATCCCAAAGAGGGTTTTAGTTGATTATTCTACATTAATACAGTGGAACACTATGTAGGTACTTAAAATATTACATTTTAGACATGCATTTAATGGGATGAAGAAATGCTCCCCTATCTTAAGTGAAGACAAAGCAGCTTACAGCTTACAGCTCAAATTTTTCAAATAAGTACATACATATTTATTTGAAGTATGAGAAAAAAAAGTCCAGGAAATGTTAGCAATGGTTATCTGTGGATGTTCAAACAGCTGATTTTGAACTTCTTTTATCAGATCTATATTTACCTATCCATATTTTCATACATATTATATTTAGATTATATATTTGTAAACATGGCTGTTAAGTGAGAGCTTTGAATCAAAAGCTTGCCCGTGTATGCGTATTCACACACACAAAAATACGGACCCGTAGATCAAGTTTTAATTCCTGCCTAAGGAAAAGCCTTTTCATTGGACCTAAATTTCCCTAAAAATATGCCAATGCCGCTTTTCACTTGGCAACAGTTCCAAAGTCATAACACCTAGGGAGAGTCAATCTATCCTCATAAATCTGGCCTTTCATTTCATAATCTAAATTTGGTGACAGAAATGGGATTTCTGTCAAATTTGCCTCTCTTCCTGTTGGGGTATTTTGGACATCTACACCTTTTTGTATACTCATTCACTGAGTATCTGCCTGTGTTAGAAGGGCTCCTCTTGAATGGTTTGTTGCTGCAGCTTCGTGACTCAGTTCCCGGGTCCTGGTCTTCCTGGCTATTAGACCTAGTCTTTCCAAGAACGTCAGAAAGACTTTAATGAGGAAAGGCACAAAGCCAGAATGAATGATGAGCCTTTGTCTCTTTTGTGTTATATCCAACTAAATGGTGCTTTAGAGAAGGGGGCTCCAATAGGGTGTTATTCAGTGTAACTTAATAAATATCTGCTAAATATCTCTCTTGTGAAAGGTGATGGAATGGATTTAGACACATATTTAGATCTAACACAAAAAGATGGAACTCTTCAAAGCTCCATCTTTTACTGGAAAATAAGAAGTGATCTCTCTGATTGGTACTCAGATATAATGAAAATGAAACACCACCCCCAAGTATCTTTGCACTTAGCCAGGTGAGTAGGGCTCTCTCCCGGGTCGGGTGCTGAAGATTCTACATTCACTCTGACCTATGTTTCAGCAAAAATCACAGAAGACACTAGGTCTTCTGTGAACTGGGACGCCATCATTGCAAGCACTGTCAGATGGTAAAGGGAAAAGGAGCTCAGCCCTGATTCCTCTGCAGAATACCCTCAGAGTTGATCAAACACTCAATAGAGTAAGTCTGGGCAGCAGAATACTCCCACACACAAAAAATATGAAGTACAAGATATATAAGGTTGGATGAAGAAGGGGGGGGCGCCTGGCTGGCTCAATGGGTTAAAGCCTCTGCCTTCGGCTCAGGTCATAATCTCAGGGTCCTGGGATCGAGCCCCACATCGGGCTCTCTGCTCAGCAGGGGACCTGCTTCCTCCTCTCTGCCTGCCTCTCTGCCTACTGTGATCTCTGTCAAGTGAATAAATAAAATCTTAAAAGAAAATTTTTTGGAAGACATCTAGCATCGCAAATGACATTTGGAAGTTTACTTCCAATCATTTGAAAATTTAAATATCATTCAAAATTCAAATCCAATAAATGGGTTTATTATTAGGTAAGAATCAGTGCCTCTATTTTACAAAAAATGAGATGGAAGTTTAAAGAATGTCTTGGTCAAGGTGACATATCTTGGGAAAGGTAGAATTTTTTTTAAGATTTTATTTATTTATTTGACAGAAAGAGAGAGATCACAAGTAGGCAGAGAAGCAGGCAGAGAGAGAGGAGGAAGCAGGCTCCCTGCTGAGCAGGGAGCCCGATGCGGGCTCGATCCCAGGACCCTGATATCATGACCTGAGCCGAAGGCAGAGGCTTCAACCCACTGAGCCACCCAGGCGCCCTGGGAAAGGTAGAATTTAAGATCTATCATATCCAATACCCCTCTCATGCACATATACTCTCACCCCACTGGTTTTGCTGCCTGTCTTCAGGTAGTCAGCTAGAAAGAACCAAGTGTGCCCTAAAACCCACTTAGAGTCTTAAAGTTAGATTTCTGACCAAGAGACTCATGGGAACTAAATGGGCAGGTCTCACAGCCAGAGAAGTTCTGGACCTGATGATGATAGGGGAAGAACATGGGCAGTGAGTGGCAATAACCTCCATGAAGGAAATATTCACCGTCCTCACCTAGCCCCTAGGGTTGTGTGGGAAAACATATTTGAATGAGTGAGTGAATGAAGCAAACAAGCTCTGGGGTACAGAAGTGAATTCTGACAAGTTAGGGAAAAGGAAACCACTTCTGAAAATGAATTCTGATCACATCGAGCTTCTCTCTCTCTCTCTTTTTTTTCCTCACAAGAAACATATCAGAGACTGAGGTACCATCTCAGAGTAGTCATCTGGCCATTAGCCACTTCAAGTCAAATAAACAGTTCAAGGTCAAAATGAATGAGTCACCCAGAGTCTCAGACTCCCTCCTCTGTGGAATCCCCAGGAGCGTGATACTTCCCCATGCAGAGGTGGGCCCTCTACAAGAGCCTGAAATGCCTGACCTTAGCTCCTAACCAAGTAATAATCTGGATAAATGATCCTGGAAATAGACTGAAAACAGACATATTTTGTCACTGTGTCACTAATTTTTTTTAGAAAGGGTCCTAGTCCTTTGAAGACTAAAAGACTCTGAAATGAAAATAGGGAGGGTTACTGAACACTGTACATTTTGGAGCACTGTGTAAAAATTCTGAAATATTATCTCAGTCACTCCTCAGAACACCCTCAAGAGGGAGATGTTATTATTAGCCCCATTTACAGATGGAAAAACTCAGGCCCAGAGGATTAATTAACTTGTCCAAGGTCGGAAGGTACCAAGTGGCAAAACTGGGACATCTTAACCATTATACTCTACTGAACTTCTGCTCATTATCTAAAATTTGACATAATCTTTGAACAATGAGCTCAAAGGAAAATGGCCCATGCTCTTTCGGGAGATTTCCGCTTGAACCATCCTCTAAATAAATTCACAGGTTTTTGCCGAGTCAATTCTTCTACTTAAACATTGCCAGTATCCACTGGAGTGAGAGAGGAATGGCAGGTGGGTGGAGTGGGGTTAGAGTTTAGGATCCAAACCAAAGAGAGGAAGAAAGCAAGAGTCAACACTTAGTTTGAAAGAAAAATTAAATGCAAACAGCCTCTCTAGGGGCCAGTGAGTGACCCTCTGAATCTTCACAAAAGTCTGTGGCTAAAACTGATATGACACATTCCATTTTATCATAAAGTTATTTTCCTATGTGTCTGTCTCCCCTCTTGACAACAGTGATTAAATATAATCACCAGCAACACTGGGTAACCTGCACAGTAGGATTGCTATGTGCCAGGCTCTGTGCTAAGCAGATCATATGCCATCCATAGGACTTGGGCTACTGGGCCAAAGTGCATGATCTTGAACTAGCCTTGGTGGATCCAGCTATGTGGGGTAGACGCTGCTAGTCACCAACAAAGCAACCATCCCCCAGGGCATTCTTTGTTCCTGGCTCAGATCCTGTTCTATTTAAATTATCACCCTCTGTGTACTCAGAGAAGGTAGCCCCTTCCCAGACATTCACTTTTGATTAACTGAAGCACAGATCATTCCATCCCCACTGCCAGCAATCAGTCTAGGCACCAGTGTGTGATGCAAATCTGGCCAATGGCATTAAGAGGACATCTGCTGGATGCTTCTGGGAAAGGTTTTCTGCTGGGCTTGAAGGTGAGGAGAAAAGTGTCTTTGCTGTCTTTGAATATGATTGTACGAGGATATGATGCCTGGAACGGTGGTAGCCATCTTGCACAGTGAGGGGATGAATCTGAGCGCCTAAAGGCTGAGGATAGGGAGATGAAAAGCTGTGAATCACCTGGGATTCTTGGTGAAATCACTGCACTGCTAAATTAAGCAACTGGGAAGCCATTTATCTTCAGGAATCATTACGTGAGATAATAACTCCTGTATAAGAGAAGCCTTTTGGTGGGTGTTACGCTGTTTGCAACACAAAGAAAAACAAAACAACAAAACTCCCAGATGATATTATACCTTACTGTGCACACATTACTTAACCCTTTGAAATTTCTACTTTCTTTGCGGGGCGGGGAGGGGGGACAGAGGGAGAGAGAGAAAAAAATTTTTTAAAGATTTCACTTATTTTTTACTTGAGACAGAATAAGTGAGAGAGAGAGAGAGAGAGAAAGCACAAGCAGTAGTGGGGAGCAGAGGGGGGAGGGAGAGGGAGAAGCAGACTCCCCCCCACTGAGCAAGGAGCCAGATGTGGGGCTTGATCCCAGGACCCCAGGATCATGGCCTGATCCAAAGGCAGATCCTCAACCGACTAAGCCACTCAGGTGCCCTGAAAGAGAAAATCTTAAGCAGGCTCCTTGACCGGCGCAGAGCCTGACAAGGAGCTTGATCTCACAACCCTGAGATTACAACGTGAGCTGAAATCAAGAATTGGATGCTTAACTGACTGAGCCACCCAGGTGCCCCAATTCATAGGAATGTCATGGAGGATTAAAAAGATGGCAGAAGTACAGTGTTTAAAAATGCAAAGACATTGGTAAGTGAAGGACCGATGTTAAACACCACTGTAATGACCTCATTGCTTTTCACACAACCACTGAACGAGAAACTCCTGTAATTTCCATTATACAGATTCAGACTATGGCCCAGAGCGTTTAAGTAACTTGTGCAAGTCATACAACTGGCAAGAGTTAAAGCTCACATTTAAGGCCACGGTTTGACTCCAGAACTTACTACGTAGCTGCATGTGCTCTCGTTCCTGGAAACTCCAGCAACTAGCGGAAGGCCTAGGTGGGACCAGCAGGCTTTCAGGGTGTTAGGGTACCTGAACTTAACTCAGGGGCCCCTAACCTCCGACCAGGACCCTAAAGCAGCAAAGTTTAACTGCAAGTAGATGGAATGTGCCACCTGGAAAGAAAGCCTCACAGTTTCCCACCTCCTTCTTTTCCATTAACCCTGGGATGCCTTCCTCCTCACTTAGCTCAGCTTTCATTTAAAAGCCAGTTTCACAGATCAGCCAACTTCACATGAAATCAGGAACCCAAGTTCAAGCTCACAGGAAGCTCTTTGCAATGGTTATTTTAAGAACAACCCTGAGTGGAAAACCAGCTGTTCCCATTCACAAGCAACAGGGGGCAGCAGAGAGCAGCAAACTGCTTGGTCCCTAAAACACTTTAAAAAGGGGAAGAAAAAAAATAAAAAAATAACCTTGATCTTCAGCCCAGAAGCAACCTACCGTAAAAATATCCCAGGTCAAATGTACCTGACACAATGGCTAGGCAAATTCACATTTCCAGGCTTTTGACAGGAAAAAATAGTAACAAGAGACCCGAATTCCTGAACGCATTACTGACCATTATAGCTTCTGGGAATCAGACCCGCCTGTCTTGGGAAACACTGTCCAACCAGGAGTAATCTTGGATGAGCTGAAAGGGGTAGGTGCTTTTAACCCGAACAAACTCACCTTGTTAAATTTTAATTTCATTTCAGATTTAAATCTGTCCTGGGAACGGCCTTCATCGGTCTGCTAAAGTGTATCTGAAAGATGCCCTAGGAGAAGTTCTTGTTCTATTTTTAAATACCCAGGGCAAAGGGACACTATGCTCTACATTCATTTAAAAATCCAGTTTCTTAGGTCACTCGACTTTACAGGATGCTGGGAAAGTAAATAAAATTCTCCTCTGAGTGGCTTCAAACTACAGCAAGTGCTCTCCTAATGGGCATTACTGGGATTTAGATCTGTAGTTCTCGGTGCCTTCAAATGGAGAAAATATATTTGATTATCTCCTCCTCTACTTTTAAATTTACAGACTGGTGTTACAAAGGAAAACAAGGATGACATGCAAATTCGTGAAGCATTCCATATTTTTTGAGACTCTTTATCTCAGGAAATAGACTGAGGGTTGCTGGAGTGGAGAGGGGTGGGAGGGTTGGGGTGGCTGGGTGATGGGCACTAGGGAGGGTATGTGCTATGGTGAGCACTGTGAATTGTGTAAGACTGGTGATTCACAGGCCTATACCCCTGAAACAAATATTATATATATAAATAAAAAATAATAAAAATATTTTTAAAAAGAAATGAAAAACATGTAACATTCTCACATGAGGGTACAGATAACGTGTCACCAGTCCATGGCAATGGCCAGATGCCAAAGTCCCCTTGGAACTCTCAACAAATGATGTCCTAAAGCTCTGACATTCCTTTACATTGTTTCTCTTGATTTTTATATTTAAAAAAGAGGGGAGTGGGGTGTCTGGGTGGCTCAGTGGGTTAAGCTTCTACCTTCGGCTAGGTCATGATCTCAGGGTCCTGGGATCAAGCCCCACGCCGGGCTCTCTGCTCAGAGGGAAGCCTGCTTCCCTCCACTCTCTCTGCCTGCCTCTCTACCTGCTTGTGATCTCTGTCAAATAAATAAATAAAAATCTTAAAAAAAAATAGGGGAGTAGTCCTATTTTGGGGGGGAGTAGTATATATATATATATATATATATATATTCATTGTGAATGAATATATATATATATTCATTGTGAATGAATATATATATATACATATATATATTCATTATATATTCATTAACTATTTTCTGACCCAGCCTGGTTAGCTTTATTTGCTGTTTTATCTCAAAGAATGTTTTATTTTTCCTTTAGAGCATGTGTCTCCATTTCAATTATGCATTCATTATGCATTTCCTTGGTCAGTGTTTCTCCCCTCTTCTAGACTTGCACCTCCCTGGGGATCACACCTGTTTTGCTCACAGGAGCACAGAGTCCAATGCTTGCCACATAATAGGAATTCCCCACAAATGCACTGTTCCCAGTGCTGAAGGAGCATTAGGTAAGGGCTGGAGCCCTGCAGGTAAAAGCCACTCCAGATTTTCTGATTCATACAAAGCCGATGTTAGCTCCCTAACATATTAGATAACCCACACACAATCACAATTATCCACTCTGTAGGACGATGAAGGGAAAGTGATGGAGCAGAGCCAAGAAAAGGCCTGTACCTCCTCTCTCTTTCTCACATCTTCCCTTCCAGCAGAGACCACAGACCAAGGTGGAAATATCCCACGTTGCCTCCTCTACAATATCCCCCCTATACATTAGAAAACTTATGCCTCTCCCTTTCCTTAATAGCATTACCAGACTTGAGCTTGCTCTGAGAATTTAGGAGGACTGTTACACGGTGTTAAGCTTCAATCGCACTTAGTTTAAGACTCCAGAACAGGATTTTAAAAGCCAATCCAAGTTATATGAACATTCTAAGTTAATTCTCAATGGGCTAGACACTCAGTGTTCTGCACTGGAAGGAAGTCTTGAAATGTTACAATGAATATACAGTTTTAAAAGACTTTTACGCCAGTTCATTAAATGTCTAATAAAAATGCATATAACAAGTGCTATCTGTGGAAGGATAGATTCAACAAGAGCTGGGATGATGGGCTGGATAACGTCCTCACCACATTAACACCATGTCCCGTGCACAGTTTTTAGATAGGCCCTGACAGCCGCGGGAATATAGTGCTTCTCAGGGAGCAGCGACTTGGAGGACCTGGAAATGCCAGACTGTTATAAGAGCAGAAAAAGTAAGACAGAGCAAGGCACACCCTGGAGAATAAAACAGCATTAACAGCAAGCATTTGTGGTATAGCTACTATGGGGCAGGCACTGTTGCTAGTACATTGCCTACACTATCTCAGTATCCTCACAGTAATCCGAGGAAAAGAGGTCCTAATACAGCCCCATCTCAAGGAAAAACCACTGATCATCAGAGCAGTTAAGAAACTTGCCTAAGGTCACACAGCTGCGTAGGAAGTGACAGAGTTAGGACACAAACCCAGGTAGCCTGCCCCCACAGCCTGGGCTCTTAACAGATACAACTTGCTACTAGAAACTGGATCTAATCACAGCAGTGGCAACAACAACCCTTTACCTGCGCATGATTTGTTACACACAAAGTATTCTCTCTCACAGTCTATCATGTATTCAGGGTAGGAGGCTTGAGGAGAAACAGTGCAGCTCATATCCTCACCTGGGGAATAGGAAGAATAGGGGAATAGGAAGACTGGAGAAGGACAGGTGCGGCCAAGACCCCAGAAGCCCAGAGTGTCCTCACCCACAGAGCTCAACCTCAGATTCGGATACCTTTCTGCCTTCGTTCAAAGTTCCTTCCATCCTACTAAGACATCCCTCATTCTCCAGTGAGAGCATCCACGGAAGCCATGAGAGCAGCCCCCCTGATGTCCACTCTTGGTTACAGCTGATGGTAATCACAGACACACCTCAGACATACTCTGAAAAAGCATCGCTGGTGTGAGAGCCTGGGAGGACTCTGGGTAAGCCCTTGTGAACCCACCTGAAGTCACGTGGCTAAAAAGTATACATTGCTTAAAGACATGTTTTGGGTGTCCCTGTTGAGCAGGGAGCCCACTGTAGGGCTCGACCCAAGGACCCTGGAATCATGACCCAAGCCAAAGGCAGATGCTTAACCGACTGAACCACCAGGCACCCCTTAAGACCTGTTTTAAGAGCAATTTTCCTTAAGCAATCATCAGCTAAAAGGAAGGAGGTTGGGGGCTTCCATCATCCACTGTCACATTAGTCCGTATTTAATAATACAGCATCAGAGTGTTGAATGAGTGATGGTGTAGGGACAGTGCAATTCGTGAAGTCAATGAGATAACCAAAATTTCCTTCCTGAGCATTGCAGACTGCTCATGGCTACAGAGAACACTTCTGAGATCCTCTTGTTATTCAAGACACCCTTCACGGGAAGTTACAAACCAGTGCAAAAGGTGCAAAAATTTATCCTGACCATATATTTTGTTTGGCTTGAAAAGTACATGAAAATTGAGTCAATATTTAAACATCAGGAGATTCCCACTTAATCTAGTTCTCTGGCTGGAGAATAGGGTGGTGCTGGAATGTGGTCGTTCCTTTTAGATGGGGTGCACACTTCCTAGTTCAATGCTGATCTGAATGTTGTAGGTCATCTCCCCAGTCGTGACACCAAGTGTCTGCTGTATTTTATCACACATTGCTCTGCTGTGTTTCTTATTAGCAAACAACTATTCCTCAGAAATCAAGTCTTTATCAATAAAGCAGGAAAATATAATGAAGACCAAGGGAGCTACATATTTTTAAAAAGAGCATAGTTGTTTGAGGAAGAGGAAACTATGCCTATGTATTTAAATATGCCACCCAATTTCTGCTTCTGCTACCTGCTTGTCCCATAGAGGCATCTAAATTTGTGACCACCCCCCTTCTGAACTTTAGTAAAACATTTTTTTAAAACACACTGAGATCGGGCACCTGGTGGCTCAGTGGGTTAAGCCTCTGCCTTCGGCTCAGGTCATGATCTCAGGGTCCTGGGATCGAGCCCCAAGTCGGGCTCTCTGTTCTGTGGGGAGTCTGCTTCCTCCTCTCTCTCTCTGCCTGCCTTTCTGCCTACTTGTGATCTCTGTCTGTCAAATAAATAAATAAAATCTTTAAAAAATAAAAATAAAACACACTGAGATCAAAAGTAAACACATCAGTGAAAATGAACACAAATGTCATGTGCGAGATGAAATACTGTTGTGGTCATCCACTGGGCACTGGTCCCCGCCCTCCCAGCCACGTGCCCCACATGGTCAAAGGGGTCTGTGGCTCACTGCATCAGGCACCAATGGACTATAAGCCCCAGGAGGGCACGGGCCATATCTGTCTCACTCATCATCCTGTATGCAGCACCAGGCACACCACCTGATACGTACTCTTCCTTAATAAACATCTGAGTGAATGGATGTTTGAGTTGCAGACAATATGTGATTAAACAGAGAAGGATGAAGTCCACGAGAATGACAAGTTACATCTATTTTCAGTTGCAAATCAGCTCGCTCTCTTTCTCTCTTGCACATGTTTGACTTTAATGTGCACAGTACCTCAGGATGTCTTCCTGTCCCTAGAAGTCTGATTCTGGTACATTCAAACCCCTCTAATCCTTCAGTTCCGGGGAGGATCTGCTGAATAATCCAACGCAACTGAACATGGACAACTCATTGCACCTGCAGAATAAGAGTAAATACAAGCGCCCCTCTTGAGTTCCACCACAGGACATATCAGGCCACGCACACAGGCTAAAATACCCTCCAGGGGGAGGAGCTCCAGCTTCACATTCAAAATGCTACTAGTTACCTAAGTTTGTGAGTTGCCTCGTCTAACAAATGCACTTCTTTCTTCCAAATCCATTCCAAACACAGTCATAAACATCATTCATTACGAACACTAGGCTTTGAAGGAAAAAGAGAAAACAAGCAGCAAAACATCAAACAAAAAATAAATAGTAATGACCATGACAGCAAAGCCTCCTATTTTCTCATGAGAAAAGCACAACACAGCCATAAAAGGGATTATAGGGGTAAGGTTATGGGTGATTTCTTTCTCTTTCTCATTTTCCAGTTTTCTGCAATGAGGCCGTATTACTTTTCTAATTTGAAGAATAATAAATAAGCTTGCCCCAGACTGTTATTTTCAATCCTCTCACACTTAGTATAAACCATGTTGACCTTTTAAAGATGTGATTTATTTTTCAACACCTAAAGCAATAAATGCTAGCAATGCAGGCTGGTACCTGGCCGAGTTACACATCAGCTGCCACACAGTGGTGCCCAGCCATCTCTCTGTGATGCCAGCAGAGAGCAGGGGCTGACATGCAATATGTTGCAAAAGGTAGAATTCCAATGTCTAAAAGCCGTCTATCCAGAAGGTATTGAAATTAGACATTCTTGCTTTGCTTTTCCCACAAAAGGACACCACAGGGAATTACCAATCCCACCTTACAAAACTGTAAATAAAACTAAATTTTCCAAGTGTTTCGTGGGCACTTTTAGGCAAATTAGGTATTATCTGTCAGTCTCCAAGGATGAGGCTACCCAGGATTCCAGCATCGTTATAAATGATCTTACTCTGCTTCTGGGAAGAGACTTGCCTGTCATCTTCCACTTTCCCACCTCTGGCCAGAGCTACACAGCCTACTCACTGCTTGTTAGTTATTTCCCTTTCTCTGATTTCATCTCATGGTTTTCCTTTCATACCTTCATCAAGAACTCTTCAGATGACTCCACCTGTCCCATTTTCATTACTGTAAGGGGCCTGAAAATGAGCTTATCCATCCACCTGTCTTTCTACACTGGATTCTGTGCCTTTGAATCAGTAAGGCAGGGAAGAAAAGATGTGTTCTTACTTCCAGATGATGTAAGAATTTTAAGGATTTTCCAGGCTAAGAGTCCTGAGATACACAACATAAGCGTGTTTCCTCATCTGTGAAATGGGCATAACAGCAATACCCACTGTGCTGGGGTCCAGTGAAGATTAAATGAGATAGCACACAATAAATCATCTGCACAGTGCCTGGCAAATTGCATACACAGGATAAACAGTGATTATTACTATGCATCCTTTTTTTAGATAGTGCATGGATGGCTCAGTCAGTTAAGCCTCCAGCTAGTGATTTCAGCCCGGGTCATGATATCATGGGTGGTAAGATGAAGCCCCACATCTGGTTCCACGCTCAGCAGGAAGGCTGCTCGAGATTCTTTCCCCCTCTTTTCCTGCCCCTCCCCCTGCTTATGTGGGTGCACGGTCTCTCTCCCAAACAAATAAATATTTTTTTAAAAAAAAGAATTCTTGAGACATCTTTGTGCAAAATGGTGGTTTAATTAAAGCACGGGGAAAGGACCTATAGGCAGAAGAGCTGTACAGGGGTTGTGACTGGTGATGACTTTAAAGTTGGAAAGAGGTTAGGGACAGCACAACCCTCCAAGGTATTTTAGAAATAAAGTTTCCAGGACCTTGAGGGGGCTAGCTATTGTTAGGAAAAGGTCATTTATTACTGTTTAGTAAAATCTCAGTCATGAGACCCTTCAGATGTATATCAGTGGGTCATATGCTTGGAGGACGACTGCTAACACATATCTTGGGGTTAGAGATATAGAAAGTTTCCAAAGGAATTTTTATATGTTCAAGTAGACTTCCAGGATCCTGGATGTCAGGCTAATGTTAAGCTAAGATAACCTTTGCCCTTAGCAAAGTATAAACATTGAGACAGTTGAGCTCCTATAGGAAGGTCACTCTGTCTGTTTCAAGGACTTGTCAAGGGGCTATAAGTGGTAAGGAAATTTAATTTTTTTCCCTTTGTTTCCCACATCAGGAACCACCATGTTCTAGCAGGAATTAATATATGATACAGATCCAACCAATCAGGTTATACCATGAATGGTTCAGGGATGGACCATGACTGATGCTAAGCCATTTTCATTCCTTCTAGAACATATCTCTAGCAGAGCTATGGAGGGAGTGAAAGGATTCTAGGTAGGATTGCTAAATCATCATTGGTCAAGATCTTCATTTCACAAAGAACACCTGTGCAACTGTGCAAGAAAAGATGAGGAAGCGGGGAGAGAGAAACATACATACACAGAGACTGAGTATGTACCAGCCTTGGCTATACTGATCAAGCTCCTGGATTCAGCGGTACTTGAAACACAGCTTCCGTAAGACCCACCACCAATTTACATTTTGTTGAACCCAGTGGAATTGGGTTCTATCACTTGCAACTAGAAGAGCCCTAACGAATACAAAAATATCTTTTATGATTCTATTTCAATTCATCCCAACCATTTAAAAATAATTAGTTGGGGAAGAACCAGTAACACAAAAGACTGAAACATGTACAAGTGTACAGTAAAATAGCAATCTAGGAAGCTGTGTGCTCCAGCTACATCTTTTCAACTTTAACAACTTTTAGCACGTTTCTAGACTCTATATTTTTAATCATTTTTTTCCCAAAACTGAAGTGCATTATTTTAAAGCAAACATGTAGGAACTGCTCAGCCAGCTGAACATGAGAAACACATTTTATACTAAGTAGCTGGAACCAGTATTTTTCCTTTTACTATGAGCACACACTTGAAAAGAAAACAATAATAACAATAACAGCCGAAACTAACTTCCTGGGTTTTTCAGTTCAGAAATGAATGTATATAGTTCCTACAATTTCTAGATATTAGGGTGAATTTCCTCAGCTCCTACCACCAATTTCCCTTAAATATGCAGGTTTTGAGTGGTTTATCTTAGCTCTGGAACCTAGTGCAATAGGTGATATGAAGGGACAAGGGCTCACTTAACAAGACAATCCTTCTTTGGATATGAGAGTCTGATGCTAATGCTGAGAATTAAGAAAACTGGTAAAAAATAATCTAAGCAACCTGGCGATTCACAGACATGTACCCCTGGTGATAAAAATACATTATATGTTTATAAAAAAATAAAAATTTTTAAAAAAATGATCTAAGCATAGATTATTGATGACCCATCACAAAATATTACTAAGAAGCACCCATAAATGTACTAGACTTTCACATGAGAATATCATAAATTTCTAAGTATATTAATTACTTTTAAATATACATTTAAATAAAATGTATTTCATAAAAATTCCTCCCTGCCCCTTACATGGCACAGTTACTTACACTTTCCTTTAACACACACAAAAATTGGAGATCTCTTCCAATGTGGTGACTAAGATACAGAAAATACTAAGTAATCAAAATCAAAGGAGCAAGATAAAAACCTGACAAATAATTTTATTTGATGTTGTGCTTAATTCTGAACATTAAAAGAAAAATGTTAACTTCTATGCCCACTGCGAGATGAGCACTTATAAACAAGTTAGTGCAAATGCAAAATATATATATGCAATCAATTATATAGAATTTGCTTCCCTGTAATAAAATTTTTATAATATCTAATACACATTTCTATTTCTATTCTATCTTTACTTAGAAATTATATCACTGTTATATATGTATACATATAGTTATATAACATAAAACTCACAAATTATCATTTTATATGTATACATACGTTATACATACATACACATACATGTAATCTTATTATCTAGAAGCAAACTTCTTAGGAGAACTAGGTTACAAAAACGAACTGACCTGTTGAGTAAAAGACAGGCAGGGCCAGGTAGGGAGAGATAGGTAGGGGTGTACGGGATCAGGCTTATAGAAATCCCAAAACTGTGGAGGTGTAAGGAAACCAGAGATAAGGGAAGGGAACACACCAGACCCCTTTGCCCTAGCTGAGGGCAAAACCTGTCTGAAGTTGGGGGTGGGGTGGGGGGGTCTTTTTTTTATGACAGTCACCTATGACCAACAAAGAATAAACAAACCCTAAAAAGAAGTAGCCATTAAAGATGTTATCACCATGGGGCACCTGGGTGGCCGAGTGGGTTAAAGCCGCTGCCTTCAGCTCAGGGCATGGTCTCAGGGTCCTGGGATGGAGCCCCGCATCCGGCTCTCTGCTCAGCAGGGAGCCTGCTTCCTCCTCCTTGTGCCTGTCTCTCTGCCTACTTGTGGTCTCTGTCTGTCAAATAAGTAAATAAATAATTTAAGAAAAAAAAAAAGATGTTATCACCAGTCCTTACTCAAACCAAGACATCACAAGAATGTTAAGGCCACAAGCTCCCTGGTCAGTTCTAAATAAAAGACTGTCAGTGGAGGCCCATGTTGGCAACCCTGTCAGGACCCCTCTCACTCCTGAGAGCTTTTTCTGTATCCTTGCTTAATAAAAGCTCTATCACTTTACTCACTCTCCTTTGTTCCCAAGATTCATTCTCCTACTCCGCAAGATAAGAAGCTTGCTCTCCCGCTTCACTGTTACAATGGTTAACAAAATGTTGAAATTATGTTGTACAAAATTTATATAGCCAAAAATTTCCATGAATTTGCCTTCCCAAAGCCTGCTGCTTCTTTGTGTTGATAAGTATTGTTCTGTGTTAATTTATCTGAAGAGAGTTCATCTAAAACTGAGAGTAACTTCTGATAGGGCTTTATTATAATGTGGTGTTTGAGTATGTCCTAGAAACAACCTAATTTGGGTGATGCTTTTCCTTATGGATACCCAGGTTTGATGAACCAGATATGGCTGTGTTTGCAAAGAGCAGGTACTCTAACGTAGGTGAAAGAAAACATGCATTTAATGGAGTTTTTTAAAAAGTCCTCAATGCCAAGTGCTAATATAACAACTCTAACTTTTAACTCCCATGCCATGTCTTCCTTGACCTGGTTTTCCTGATGGATTCACATACAAATAATGAAGGAAGCAGTAGAAAATTTACTCAAAACCAGTAATGAGGGGCGCCTGGGTGGCATAGTGGGTTAAAGCCTCTGCCTTCAACTCGGGTCGGGTCGTGATCCCAGGGTCCTGGGATGGAGTCCCACATCGGGCTCTCTGCTCAGCAGGGAGCCTGCTTCCTCCTCTCTCTCTGCCTGCCTCTCTGCCTACTTGTGATCTCTGTCTGTCAAATAAATAAAAATCTTAAAAAAAAACAACAACAGTAATGATAGCACCTCTTCCTACAATAGGTCTGTTTCTGGAAAGTTTAGTTATGTGAAATTCTTACATTATGACTGCTTGAATAACATTAACAAAAAGTAAGATTTTCTATTAATCATCAAGGAGAGTTTTAAAAATCCCTTATCCTGAATTTGAATTGTGAAGTAGATTTTCTTACATTTAACTACTTAACATCAGGTTACAGCCATCCTCTTATTGCACTGGAATTTTCTATAAATTCCTAAAATAACCAAGTTTCAGGAGGATTTATGTGACCTCGAAATTCAACAGAGAGAAGATTCTGAAGGTCTTTTGAACAAAGAATGCCAAAGCCTTCTCTTTCCTTCAAGAGAAGGAATCCACTGGCATGTCAAGAAAACGGAAGGCCTCCAGTTTCTTCAAATTGGTCAAGTAATTCTCTTCTTCCTTCCCTCCCTCCCTCTTTCCTTCCTCCTTTCCTTCTCTGTTCCTTTTTTTCTTTCTTCTTTGTTCCTTTACAGCTCTGTTTCTTGAGTGCCTACTTTGTGCCAGGCATTGTTCTGGGAGATTAAGGAAACCTCAACACAGTAGCAATCCGGCCCTCCTGGAAACAATCGCTATAGGCTACTGAAACCTTCACTTCCTAAATTGCCTTTGGGGTTGTTCTAGACAGAAAGCAAGCTTTGTAAGTGCTCAGACTCAAAGGAAAAGCCAGTCTTTAAGAAGAGCCTCATATCCATATGGAATGTGTTTCCTTGATGAAACTATTAATGGTGAAAAAAGTAGTGAACAGCCTGAAGTCAGAAAGATTCAAAGTAATTAAACCAAACTATGGGATACAAGAAAATTGAAGAAATCTTGGCATTATTGATAGACTGTGTGTTCCCTGTAACATGATGACAATAGACCTATTCACCAAAGGGTTAGATACTCTTCAAGTTACTGGCATTGACAATCATGAATTTTCCCTAATTGATAGAATAATAAATGCACATATGCTTGTGTTAAATGTCTTGAAAGCTTTGTATTTACATTTTCAGTGGGCTAGTATAATTAAACATTGTCAATTTCTTAATCCTGAAGCAGTCGTTTTGCTCTAGGTAATAAGCTTTTTATTTTTTTATTTTTTTCCTTCCTAAGCAAATAAAATCTCTTCCTTCAATTGGTTTTAATGGATTTAGCCCTGAGCAGCCCACCCTTTGTAGACAATCTCTTCTATGGAGAAAGATTTCTCTAGGGAGGCTGAGGCTGTAGCTTCAGGGAAAAACAAAACTTCTCTCTGATGAAAACAGAAAATATGTCTCTCCCAACATACTTCCTCAGACTAGCTCAGGCACTGTACTTAGTATTAAACTGTGTACTATCCCCACCACACAAGTCATACTACAAGAGTCCCCCCCTTATCCACAAGGGTTATGTTAGAAAAATACCAGTAGATTCCTAAAACCACAGATAATACAGAACACTACCAATACCGTTTTTCCTATACATGCATACATATGATAAGGCTTAATTTATAAATTAGGCAGATAAGAGAATAATAACTCATAATAAAATAGAACAATTCCAACAACCTGCTCATACAGCCATATCCCAGAGATATCACAGGATCCGTTCCAAACCACCGTAATAAAGCAAGCACCACAATAGAGCTAGACAAATGAATTTTTTGTTTTCTCACACACATAGAAGCTATATTTACACTCTTTTGTAATCTATTAAGTGCGAAACAGCATTATGTCTAAAAAAATAATGTACATACCTTAATTTTAAAAATACCCCATTGCTAAAAAGTGCTAGCCCTTATTATCTGAGTCATAATCACTGATCACATAGCACCATAACAAATACGGTAAAAATGAAAAAGTTTGAAATACAGCAAGAATTACTAAAATGTGATAGAGATGCAAAGTGAGAAAATGCTGTTGGAGAAATGGTACCATTTGACTTGCTCAACAAAGGGTCTCCACGAACCTTCAATTTGCGCAAAAAAAAACCAACAATGATCTGCAAAGTGCAATAAAGAGAAGCACAGTAAAGTGAGGTGTGCCTGCATCTTACTATCCTGTATTCACCCTTCCTCATTTTTTTTAAAGCTTTATTTATGTATTTGAGAGCGAGAGAGCACAAGCAGGGAGGGAAGACAGAGAGGGAGAGAGAGTCTCAAGCAGGCTTCGTCGGAGTCCGGTGCAGGTCTTGATCTCACAATCCTGAGGTCAAAACCCAAGCTGAAGCCAAGGGTCAAAGACTTAACTGACCGCACCCCCCCAGGAGCCCCTCACCCTTCTGATGATGATGATGATGATGACGTGAGATGATAAAATGCCTACATGAAGTGAGGTGGGATGACACACAGGTGTCACGACCTAGCATTAGGCTACTACTGACCTCTAACCTAGGTCAGGAGGAAGACTATCTGCTTCCAGACCATGATTAAGTGGGGGTAACTGAAAACATCAAAGTTGGAACCACAGATAAGGGGGAACTACTATAGTGGTACTAGTGATTTATTTCTATTTTGTTTTCAACAAAACTTTAAAATTCCTACCCAGGTATTCGCTTCTCTTTCCTGTTTATCCACCCCATTCACTCTGTTGTTAACAAAACGAAGCTACATCAGACACAGGTTGTCTCTGAAAAAGTGTTTGGCTTTCAAGAACAGAGGCCCCAAAATGAAAAAGTGAGATAAAAGGCAGCTTAATGTCTGTATGTACACTTTTGGCCTGGACGCTCTCTAGGCAAGAACTGAAGATGTAAGGAGTTCTATTTTTAATGTCTTCCTACAGAAGCACCACAAACTTAGCAATGCACGGAATTTATGACATACTCAATTTTATAACACGAGGGAGAGGGGTGTAGAGAGTGACTTTTCCATTGCCTTTCCCATGAATCTCAGATCACTTGTAAATTGCAGAGCCTGACATTTAAACTGCGCCATGTTGATAGCTTAGACGCCACCCTCCCTCTTCTCTCCTCCCTCCCTGTCCACCAGGAGCACCACCCCTGATGCTGCATTTCATAATGCAGCGTGATGGCGACCCAAGGGTCAAACTCAGCCTGTTAAGTCTAAAGCAATTACCTTTTCCTGCAGATAAAGAAAAGCCCGTGTCTCCAACTCTGAGCGGAGTGTGCAATGAGCAGAGAGACTCCAAGAACCATATGGCTAGCTTCAGCTTGTATCCTTGACATCACGGCAGGCACCTGGCAAAGGCCAATGCTTGGCACAGTGTACCCACAGCCATTTCTGGCCAAACCCCCGTCTATTTCTGGAAACTTACCTGCCCTTTGCAGTTGGCTATCCAGAGAATCTAAATTCTGACATAATGAGTTCCTACTGTCTAAAATCACATGTTCTATTTACATTTTTAGAATAGCATATTAAAAAGGCATCCATCCCTTAATTGTGCACGGACAACACTAAAAACACTGAATAGCCATCTTGTATGTGGTCCTATTTCCCAATAGCATCTAATTTAGCATCATTGTATTTGAATAAATGCTTTTTTCCTCCTAAGGCCTATGTTTTCAATAATAGCTGATGTTCTTCAGCCTTTGAAACTGAAATGTTTTTTAATTAGTGCTTTCCACTTACCCTCGCAACGACCATGTCTCATTTACACTTCTTAATATTCAAATGAAGAAACAGGAAATATATCTCATTCCTAGAACACTTTCCAAATTATCAGGATTGGGAACCCTTATGCTGACATCAAGAGAGAACACATCATACTGGAGAAATCCAACATTGTGGAGAGAGACCTCAGCTACAATCCACACTTCCAGTAATCTTTACTTAAGCAATTAAGTGAATTACTTCAACCAACTGAGTCTGAGTTTTCTCATCTGGGAAACCGGGATATCCATCTCATAGAGTTGGAGTCATAAGGATTACATGAAGTGACGCTGCCTAAAATTTAGTAGGTCTACAGAGAGGAGTCAGCATTCAAGCCAGGTCTTATAGTCACATTGTATCATCTCCCAAATGCTTAGAGGCTCTTGAAAGCCCATATCAAAGATGAGAATTTGCTCCTGAAGCTGCTGACAGACTTCTGATGATTTCTGAGCAGGCTGACGACACATGAAATTAGTTAAGGATGAAGCAGACAGGAGAGAGGGTGAAAAGAGGATGAGCATATTAGAGGCTTTGAAACAATCTATGACCGCAGTGGAAGGCAGCATGGGGAAGAAAATGCCCACAGTAAGAAGTATGTGTAACAGCATTCAAACCATTTCCCCCAGAACCAGAAGTAATTCCCAAACCTGCCTAGGAATCCATAAGACGGGCTGGGGTTTTATTTTTTTTTTATTTTTTAAAATTACAGATACTGGGCTTTACTCTAGACCAAGTGACTCATATTCTCCATGTCCTGGGCTCAGAGAGGGGTGTGCGTGCGTGTGTGTGTGTGTGTGTGTGTGTGATTCAAATACAATGCCAAGTTTGGAAATGACTGATCAAGGACAAAATCTAGGAGTATACTACTGAGAAACATATACACATAGATCCTACTAAAAACTGTTGTGTATTCTGACCAAGTAGAAAACGTAAGAATGGATTTTCTAATTAGATTGTCCCCTTATAGTCCCACTTCCTCAAGTATACCACCAAAGATAAATTTAATCAAATTATTCATAAATTCTGAGTGGTTTTATGGAGGTAAAGAGAAGGATATGGAAAACCGCATGTATACAAGCTGCACTGATGCTTGCATTTGGAATGTTTCAGATGTCTTCATTTTTACATATCTACCATACCTAAAATTATATATGTGGGGGAAAGCTATAGATATGAAGTAAATCTATAGCTTAAGATTTTTAAAGAATTAACAGGTCACCTATTCCAACCTCCTTTATAATGCAATAGCCTTTAAAAAGCCTAGGTAGAGAGACGGTCATGTAGCTGGATACCTTCAGTGATGAAAAGCTCCGTATTAATGGGTAGTATTGATCAGGAGAAAAACGTATCGTACTAGAGGAGGGACATGCATTAGACTATGTAATAAATAAATAAAATTTTAGAGGATTACAGGTTAGAATGTTTGTAAAGATCTAACCATGTGGTTAAATGCACTTGGAAATATTCTGTGTTGCATTTGCAGAAATTAAAGGTAATAAACCAGTGGATTTTAGACTGCAGGTCTTGGCCAGTGGGCTACATAAAGACAGACAAGTTAAGGATGAGGAGGCTGTCAAGTGTCTACATTCCAGTGACCACATGCATGGAATGAATCAAAGACACAGCTGGAATCCAACCAAGAGGGAAGGAGACATCCACTAAGGAGGGAATGTACATGCTGTGCTCCTGGTTGCCCTGGTGACAGGCCCCCTCTCCTCACGCTGACGGCACTGTAATGAATACCACACTTGAAAATAGAATAAATGATGTTATCAACAGTGGAGTAAAAGGTAGTCTTAAGAGCCCCAGTGTTGGGAGGAATTTGGGAGGACTCTGAGTGGTAGTTGTTAGAAGACAGGTGATCAGGGAGGAAGATTTTGGTTGAAAAATACATAAACAGGGGCGCCTGGGTGGCTCAGTGGGTTAACCCTCTGCCTTCGGCTCAGGTCATGATCTCAGGGTCCTGGGATCAAGTCCCGCATTGGGCTCTCTGCTCAGCAGGGAGTCTGCTTCCTCCTCTCTCTCTCTCTGCCTGCCTCTCTGCCTACTTGTGATCTCTCTGTCAAATAAATAAATAAATAAATCTTAAAAAAAAAAGAAAAATACATAAGGACGTGAGATGTTAGAGAGCGAGAAAGAAAGACTAGTGATGGAATACTGGACAAATAATATGTCTGCCATTTCTCTTCCAGAAACATGCTCCAGACTAGAAACCGTATATTAGATGCTAATAAATCCACACTGATTTATCCATGTTCTTGGTACCCACACTATGTGGAAGGTAGCCTGCCCTGGGAGACTCATTTGAAATTTATTCTCCTGGTGAGTTGGCATTTCAGGTGCTAAATGTGGAATCATCTGCCCTGTTTGCTTTGTTGCCTTTCTTGCCCTTTTCTTGCCACTATGAAAAGATCAGACTCATCAAGATGGTGTAGGATGGTATGATGGTTACTTTTGTCAATGTGGCTGGGCTATGGTGCCCAGTCTAAAACGGTTGCTCTGAAGGGATTTTGTAGATGTGATTAACATCTATAATCAGTTGACTGTAAGTAAAGCAGATGATCTGCCATGGTGTGGTGGGCCTCATCGAATCAGTTGAAGGCCTTAAGAGCAAAGACAAAGAAGGAATTCTACATCAAAGACTGTAATGTAGAAATTCTGTCAGTTTCCAGGCTGAAGGCCTACAGATTTCAGCCTCAAGACTACAACATCAACTCCTGTCTGAATTTTCAGCCTGACAATCTGCCTTATAAATTTCAGGCTTGCCAGCTCCCACAATCAAATCTCTTTCAATAGAAAGACAGATGAGAGATACAGAAAGACATCTCTTTAGATATAGATATATAGATAAGATATAGATATGGATATAGAGTATCTCTATATAGAGAGAGGGAGATTCATCCATAACTTAAATACATATTTTATATTTATATATAATTGATATATATATGTCTTATATTTTTCAAAATTCCTTCCTTGGGACTTAAAATCTGACCCTTGTCACTTATACCCATCGACCTTAGTTCTCTCCTCTGACATTATGGAGAACAAGTTCAATATAGTCTAATTATTTAGGCAAATACATTTGGAAATTTGGCATACTATAAGGGCCTATTTAGCCAGAGCAGCTCCATCTCGGTTGAATAGCCATTTTGTTGTTTATGCAGTAGAACTTAAAGTGACCCTGCCCCCCTACCCAGGGGACTTACTTAAAAGCAAGTCCAGGAAACTAGTAAAATATGGTCGACCAGTCCCAGGTAACAGAGCCCAAATACAAGGGCGGGTCAGGCCAGGTGGAGACATCCAGTCGATGGAGCACGCATACTGTCTCCCTAGCTACCAAGGAGTGTGGGCCCCACCTTTTGGGCGCCAATTCTGACCAAGGTGATGGGCTAGTTCAAATATCTACTATAGGGTAAATTGTAATTCAATTGGCCACCCATGTGTGACCTAGCATGACTATGCAACTTTCTCTGTGTGTTACAATCTCATTGGCCACCTGTGTGTGGCCAGGCTCAACCACATGGCCTTTGCTCTATAAAAGTTAGTATGTAAGGCAGGGAGGGGTCGCCCTCTCTGTAAGAGGTGGCCCCAATTGGTCAGTTTGATTCTCGATGCTTGGCACGAAATAAAGCTTTGCTTGACCTTCGCTTTGTATCAGTCTCGCTCCTTTGATCACGGACCCTATCACATACCAGTTTCTTAACTTGTCAATGAATTTGCAGTAGTGTAGTGAGACCCTGACCTTCTAAAATCCCTTCTGGTAGAACCTATCCTTCCATCTCCCCCACTCCCTGCCCAAGTAGGTTAGGCATCAAGACCCCAGTTCTCTAGTCCGATGGGTTGGACTAGGGGTGACTTCTGGCAAGGGCCAGGCCAACCAGTTTCTATCTTCGGTAATTTTAAATGAATACATTGATTTTTATCAGTCTTGTGGGTAGAGTAGGATGAGATGCAGGGCAGCCATGCTTCTCCATGCGCCATATACAGGGAAAATCTGCAGAGAGAAGACAAAAGTGCCAGGTAGCCCTGAAGAGACAGTGTGACGGACCTAACTCCTACAGACTCTTCTCCCTGTTTTCAGTTCTTCACAAGTAACTGACTGAACTGTCTCCCCTTTGGGTTCTGTGATTAAACTCTGTGCCCTCAGGTTCTGGAAAATAGTTCTAAATCTTTCCAAGATAATTTCTTGTCTTAAGATAATAAGGGTGGATTTAGGGTACTTTTAGGCATTGATTCTGATTTTTTATTGCCTCAAACTCTTGTAGAGAACTTCTGTTTATACCACCACAAGCAAGGCACCAAACAAACATCAAAGTCTATTGAACTGCTAATTTAGAGGTTGAATTTGAAGAGATACTTTGCAAAAGGTCAAGCTAAAGCATTATAAGGAGAGCTGGTCTCATAAGGTTATTACAGGGAGCTTCACCCAATGGCATATTAATAACCTAGAATAATAATGAAGACTTACAGAACATTCGGTATGTACCAGACATTGTTCTAAGTGTTTTATATCTATTAACTCATTTAACTCTCATATCAATACTAGGAGGGGCCTGCTCTTACTGTCACCATCTTACAAAGACATGACACATCCTCTTAGCCATACCGTGGCTAAGAATTTAAGAGCCAAAATCAGAACACAGTAGCTACAAGCTTATTCCTCCCAATTAATAAGTAAAATGTCTTCCATTCTGTTTTATGTAAAAAATCCTAATCCTAATTTTAGGTCCAAGTGGTGACAATTATCTATTTCTTTAAATGCTATGTCCTATATCTGTTTCCAAGACAACAAACAGAATGGGAAAATCAACAAATAGAGTAGAGACTCTTGCCCACCCCCCTTCCACAGCCAGAATGTCCTTCATCTGTAAACACAGAGGGAAGTTGTTATAATTTTATACTTGCTGCATAACAAATGATCCTTTATTCTCCCATCAAGTCATTATGGGTCTCAGGATACAATTTCTATTCCTGGAATCATGGCTAAATGCTCTTTAAGTGGTGAAAAGTGATCTCTAAGTGGGCTTAAGTTGTGAAATGTGCATTATCTGAATGGTGAATTTGGCTGAAATGGATAAACAGATGGCCAAGGCCCTGTTTCAGCTTCTCGAAGTAAAACAACACAGAGAAGAAAGAAGAAACATAACACATAAAACCGAGAGATGCTCAGTTTGAATAACCTCCCATGTCAAAAATACATCTATTTACCCAGAAAAGCAATTTAAACACAAACTCTCCTCCCCACAGCAAACATGAACTTGAAATATTTCTCTTTTAAAGCACTCACTAACCCTTAAAAATACAAAATTTCTTTAAAGCGCAGAGTAAATAGGACATTAAAAAGAATTAAATAATAAAAGATTTGAATCAGGTCTTCTCCATAGAAATCAAGGTACCCCAAGCCCCTGGACAAGAGCCAGGCATCTTTACAAGTCATGTATCGCTTTTCAGTCCTCCTGGTTTAATTCCTGTTTAGAACCACCACTGTTTAGTCAAGATTCTCTCTCAGAAATCAGGATTTACTCATCTTTTGTTTTGGATCCTCCTTCATAACTCCCTTGATTTCCAAAAGACATCTTAACTCCTGGGAAAAATTTAAAACCCTCATTCCGCTTTCACCCTCCCTCCTGCCAAATCCTAACTCCTTGTGTGCAAATTATGACTTTTACGAAAAGAGAAAGCAGCACAATGATTAGTAGAACATGTGCTGTTTGCTTTTTCGGAGATGTGACGTTCATCTATAGACATTGTTTCCCTTGGTTCCCCAGTTACAGAGTCTGAAATAGTCGTTCCACTTTCACTGGTAGGAATACCTCGGTAAGTGATCGAGGGGAACAGTGCTGCTGCCCTTAGTAACATTAATGATGGATGGGCGGACTGAAGAACAGACACACATGCAAGACTGATCTCAGTCCTTTCTGAACAATGCTGCCTTGGTATCATCAAGACATCATAACTTTTCATGAAGATGGCTCTTTAGAGCTTTAAACCAACATAAACAACAGTCCCATCTGAAAAATAGTTCTAAGCCGGTGCAAGAAGCTGCCAAAGTAGGGTCTCTGGCACATCCACGTGTAGGAGGAGGGAGCTACAATGATAACCAATAAACACTCATATTCCTAATAGAAATTATACCAAGAATTTCTGTGATTAAAAAGAATGCAGTTGCATTTTTCTGTTCGACCCTCAAACTCAGCAAGTCCTCAAACTCATTTCAAACAAAATCCCTCTTTTCACAAGGCTTCCCATATGTCTGCCTTTAGCTCCTTTGGCACTGCCCCCTTTGAAATCTGGCATCCTTTCAAGTGTGAAAAGCCTGGGTCAGGCCTTTGTCTGAAGTGAAGCCTTCAGGCTTTCATTCCCTCTGAAGATTTCCCCTCCTCTTTGACCTCACCATCAGCAAGACATCTTGTCTTGCATCAGGAATTCAACTGAGCAGTTGCCTACTTCTGGTAACCTGAATAAAGTTACATTTCCCTCAAAGGAACACAGCAAAACATCGTAAAATTTCAACAAGGCCAAGGGAGCCTGCCAAAATGAGAAAATGGCAAGACATTTCCCCTCCATAGTCCTCGGAGACAATCCTTCCTTCCCCCCCACCCCCCCCCCCAATATTCTAAACTCTGGTCTTTGCCCAAATCTCTAAGTCATTAAAATAGAGAAACTATATACGCCCTTAAATGCCTGGTCACATTCTTAGCTCAGCGCCTTTGCTCTTCTTTTTCCCTTTTGGTCTGTCCCCATTTGCAGGCACAGACCAAGCCTGTCCTGTTTCAACATTTTATTCCCAAAGCCCAACCCTGTGCCTGTCATCATAGGAGACCCTCAATAAATATTAGTTGAATAAATGAATGAATAAGGCATATGCAGTAGGGAGAAGACTGGATCTTATTAAATTTAGTCTGATATTAGAATAGGATTAGAAAAATCCTTTGGGGGTTGGAGCTTATTAATAAACAGTTGCATGATATTAAAGTATGAAGACAGGGGGGAAAACAGCTCATTATTCTGATATTTCCTGCATCACAGAAAGCCAACGAATGAGCTGCATTTAGAGGAGGCAGGCGATACGTTTAAGCACTGTAAGTACCAACATCAGTACATAGCCTCCATGCAATCTCATTTACTCTCCATCACAATCCATCACAACAGAAGTATGTTTTTGCTTATAGGGATCATAAAAACTCACTTGATTTATTGCTTCTCCCCTGCTCTTGTGTTCTCTGGGAAAATTCAGTTATACATGGATCTCCTTCTTCAGGGAAAAAGAGATTCTTGTCACCAGGGCATTTACAAACACCAACTTACTTTTCACTCTAGAGGAATGGTATCATAAAAACAGCAGTCGAATCAAATGCCACATCAGTACTTTGGTGACTAATCTGTACTTGCTCTCTGTTCTTTCTGCATGCAGCTCATTTTTGGTGTCTCAGAGATATCTTAATTCTTCATGAGATGTTCAGTCTAGCCACTGTCTCAAATATTTATCACTGATGACCAAAAGGATAGCTGGAGATGTGATTTCATGATGTACCTCTCACAGAACATCTCTTTGACGTATTCCTAGTGCTTATCCCACCAAGACCTGCCCACGTTGGTGCTAGACGATCATTTTCACTGATTTGGTCAACAACCATGTCAGTCTCTTCCCCTAGTAACAGCTACAGAGGTTGGGATATAGGAAGAAGAGAAGTAAAGGAGGGCTGGCCTGGCAGTTCCCTGCAGACGGTCACAAGATTTTTATTTTCCTTTTCTAGAGATGTCCCAATGGGATGTCAACAGTGACCTTTACTCAAATACAAATGGGTTAAGGAGGGAGAGAGAAAAGGGGTCAAGAGGAAGAAAGAGAGGGGGAATATAGGAGGAGACAGAGAGGAGACAGGAGAGGAAGGGGAAGAGGAAGAAGAAGAGGGAGGGAGGAGAAGGAAAGAGACAAAAGGGGGAAAAAAAATCATGTGTGCTATTTGCTGATTTATTCAAGCTTCAAATCCTTGCTTACCAGACTCCAACACTTAAGGTTTTCAAAAAATTTATTTCATAATAATGCAGTACTTTTTTTCTTTTTTCAAATTTACTTTAAGATTTTTATTTTTTTTAATTATTGAAATACCATTAACATGCGATCTACACACAGTCCCTTGCCAAAGAATAGATTTCCATGACACACGACTCTATGGACTCTGTTTGCAAATATTTATGAAAAATAAAAAATTTAAAATAGTAGCCAATAGGAGCCCCTGGCTAAATGTAAAATAGTGGCCAGTGGACAATAGCAGCATTATGTCCGATTGACGAATCCTATGTGAAGATGCAGGCAAACCTGTGAGTTTCAAGCTTAGAAACATACTAAACTGCAAAGGCAGAGGGGAACTCGAGATTTGAACAAGAATTTTCATGACACTGACTGGTTCTAAACAACTAACAACAAAATCATGATTCTTTTCTCCAATGTGCATGTACATAGATCCAATATGAAGGATAGTCAAGATGTCCCACAGTATATACCCTTCAACCTCATCTGAGTCCTCCTTCGAACTAGAACACGTTGCATTAACTCTCAGGGCTGGAATATGTCAGCCACGTGGGAAAGACAGGGAACCTGGGAGGGGGAGATACAGTTATATCTCCTGGGCACCAAGTTCAAAATATGCCAGCCACTGTTATAATTATAAAATTACAATATTATCCATACATTTTTTTAAATGTATGTATTTATGTATACGATATATATAACACATATGTATAATATAATCATCACAAGTCTTCCCTGCCCCTTTTTAGCATTTATATTGTGTTTCCTAATAAGCAAATCAGTACAAACCAAAATGTGAAACAAACATTTGATGTGTAGGAGAGAAGCCTGAGATTTCAGCTTCTTCCATACACATCTAAAAGTTTCCTGAGTTTGGGGCGCCTGGGTGGCTCAGGGGGTTAAGCCTCTGCCTTCGGCTCAGGTCATGATCTCAGGGTCTGGGATCGAGCCCCGCATCGGGCTCTCTGCTCAGCAGGGAGCCTGCTTCCCTCTCTCTCTCTGCCTGCGTCTCTGCCTACTTGTGATCTCTGTCAAATAAATAAATAAAATCTTTTAAAAAAATAAAAAAATAAACGTTTCCTGAGTTATAACCATCACCAAGAGGCATCATCTTGAGTGTACAAACGAAGGCAAAGACTAGGACACTGGGGAATCCATCTAAGTTTGAAGAGCTCTTTCCTGTGCAAGGTAAGATTATAAGCAGAATAATGTTTTACTAACAACTTCATCTGGGGTTCAGTGGTGAATATGAATATTAATATATTATTTTACTCCAAAAGATAAAACTGTGACTAATGCTCTTATTTCCTAAGGCCATGTTTATTTGCATTTCAGTTTTTATTTGATTCACTAATACTCAATGAAATAGTTTGTTTAGATTCAGACACTGAGGGTACCCACCTCCTGTCCAGCCTACTGTGATGTTCTTACTCTTTCCCCTCTTAGAAGGAACTTCCTGCTACTCTTTATCCAGCCCCTTCTTCAAGACCAGGCACTCCCCAATGGCTTTGACCCCTCCTTCCCTCTCTCTCCGCTTTCAAACTCTCTTTGCACTTCCTGATCTTCAACACCTTTCTGTACCAGATGGCATTATTTCACTGTTTACTGTTTCCAACTAGGATGCAAGACTAGGGGAAGGAATTACATGCATAATTCCCACTATATACGTGACATAAAAACTGGCATATAATAACTCAGAGCTTACTGTGCACACACTGTTTGGCCTTGAGGAAAACAAAAATTGCCTGGCCGCCTGGATGGCTCAGTTGGCTAAGTGGCTTCCTTCGGCTCAGGTCATGATCCCAGGGTCCTGGGATCAAACCCCACAGTGGGAAGTCTGCTTCTCCCTCTCCCTCTGCTGCTCTCCCTGCTTGTGTTCTCTCCCTTGAGCTCTCCCTCTCAAATAAATAAATAAAATCTTTTTACTCTTGCTCTGAAGAGTTTCCAATTTAGAGGGAAGTCTAGACCCAGGTAAAATTGTTGGGATATATGACAGTAACAGCAGCATCAACAAACATTGCTACTGAAGCCTGATTACTGCTAACAGTTAGCAACAGATCAACTGATAATTTACGAAGCACTCACAGTGTACCCGAGCCATAGACAACCCCATCTAGTACACCCAAGACTCCATGATGCAGGTATTATTATTATTATCCCCATTTTACAGATTAGGAAAACAAGGTACATAGAGGTTGAAGAAGCAAAACGTTAAAGGAACAAAACAACAGCCAAGATACGGAAATAACCCAAGTATCCACTGATGAATGAATGAAGACAATGTGCTATATGCATATGGTGGAACATTATCCAGTTTTAAAAAGAAGGAATTACTGCCACATGCACCAATATGGATAAACCTAGAGGACACTATGCTACATGAAATAAGCCAGACAGAGAAGGATAAGTACTGCACAATTCCACTTACACTAAGGCCCTAAAAGAATTAAACCGACAGAAACAGAGAAGAATGGTGGCTGTCAAGGGCTGGGGGAGGGTGAGATGGTTTGTAGCTATTCAAAGGTATAAAGTTGTAGTTAGGCAAGACAGTAAGTTCTAGAGACCTGCTGTACCACACTGTACCTATAGTTAATGACACTATATTATGCACTTAAAAATTTGTTGAAAGGATCGATCCCAAGTGTTCAGTACAATAAAAATTAAATTAATTAAATCAAAATTAAAAACAGAGAAGCAAAAGTCTTTTTGTCCTTTAGAAATGCAAACTGAAATATTTATAGAAACCACGATAGGATGTCTGGTATTTGCTTCAAAGTAACATGAGCCTGAGCAGGGAGAGTGATCAAGGGCATAGATGGAAAAACATTAGCTACACCTTGATAATTACTGAATCTGAGAGATGGCTATATGGTGGTTCTTTATGCTAGTCTCTTTACTTCGGTATAGGCTCAATGTTTTGCATAACAAAAATTTTCTCTTCAAAAGAACCCGCAGAGGATGATGTAAGATGATGAGGAAGCTCCGTACAACCTGGCATGGTTCCTTCCAAGCCTAGTCCCTGTCTCAGTATTGCTGTAGAACACGGTGTCTAAAAATGATGGAAACCCACTTAAGCCAAGATAACCATTTATATCCCATGCCCTTATGAAACCATCACAGACTGTGTCATATGAGAAATAATGCAATACCTTTAAAGTACATGAATGAATTATCAGTAGCAAAGAATGAAAACCATATCTACCTCTTATAGTATTAGTACCCAAAAGCTGTTGCAACTACCCTTCTCAACTTCAGAAAGGTCACTGGTATGTAATGAGTGATAAGGGTCACGAAAGGCCACAGTATATTACAAGTGAGCTGAATTTTAAGAATTTACTGCAAATAATTTTCTGCAGGGAATTTATTACGCCCAAGCAAGAGTTATTTGTGGTGTTTTAATACTACCTTTATTCATGATAACCTTTCCAGGGTACATCATTTCAGAAGACACACACTTTAATCCAGAAACGTGTGTCCAGTATTATTATCAGGAGCATTAAATAATGAAATTTCAGCAGCAGAACAGAAGAAATCGCAATTTCGCAGGTTACTGGTGTCTGGCGAAGATGAGCCATTCTTAAAGAGAAATAAGCATTAGAGGCTAGAGCTAATTCAGAAGCATTGATCATTAGAAAGAAATCTGAGATCTAGAAGAAAACTCTACTCTAAGTCAGACTTCGTAGTTGTATTGTTGTTCCCCAAAATCAGTGAACTTCAAACAGTATAGAGAACTCAGGCTACACATCCCACTGGATTTGTAAAATAAACTCCTCTCTGCTTATATTAATGTACCGAGAAATAATGTTCAAGGGTGTGAGTAACAGAGGCAGAGATCAGAACTCAAATCCCAACGCAGCCAAGTTTAACTGCCTGACCTTGGCAAATTAGCTTTCCTCAGCCAACTTCCTCGGATGTAAAATGAAAATAATAATACCTATTCCATGAAGCTGTTATAAGGATAAAATCAGATTCTACATGGTAATTTTTCAAAGTTTTTATTTAAGTAATCGCTTCACCCAATGTGGAGCTGAAAGTCACAACTCTGAGATCAAGAACCATATACTCTTCCAGTTGAGCCAGCCAGGCACCCCAAGATCCCGTAAGGCAACTTTACGGTCAAATTCATATTAGCCATAAGGTAAGTGGCTATATTTAAATTAAAGCTATTGTAAAATCCTACAAAGACCTTGGCCTTTGTTTTTATGTAGCACGGTCTTCTCACTCTTTATGAAGGGAGTATATCCTCCATCACATTGCAAATAGAGCTCTGAGTGGGACTACCTGAGTCCTGACTCCAGACTGGCTTCTTATATTTCCTAGCTGTGAAACCCAAAGAAAACTACTTTATCTCTAGGACATTTTACATATTTCTGTATAAAATAGGGACAAAAAATAGTTACTCCTTGCCCATCTGTAGTGATTGTGGAATTAAATAAGATAATGGATACAAAACCCTTAAAACAAAGTCTGGAAGCACCTGGGTGGCTCAGTCTGTTAAGCATCCAACTCTTGGTTTCAGCTCATGTCATGATCCCGATTATGGGATTGAGACCTGCATTGGTCTCTGTGCTCAGTGCTGCTTCCGATTCTCTTCCCCCTTCCCTCACTCTCTCTCAAATAAATAAGTAAAATCTTAAAAAAAAAAAAAAGTCTAAACACAGCCAATATTGAATATATGAAACATTGCTGTGGCAACTGTTGTCATAGCTAAGTATCTCCCTACCCTTACAAGGCTCCATATACAATGAATTCACTCACCCTAAACCATTCCATTTTGGGATTAAATAATCCCATCTGTGAGGAATTTAACCCCTAACTTCCTTTTCTTTCTCTGTATTTCCGTCTGTGGTCGGCTGGCTCCGCCCTTATTGCAGATGGAAAACAGCCCAGCTTTGCATGCCCATCACCAAAAATCCTGGAGTTTTCTAAAGCTTTGGTCATGTGGCATCTGGCCTCCTTCCTCAGGAACACAATTCAAAGGGATGAGCTTTTCAGAGAAATTTCATCTTTCATCATCTGCCAAGAACAGTCACAGAGAAAGGATATATCTAAAAGCTGAATCACATCCTCAGACATGGTATCATGCCCATGAATTGGGGGAAGGAGGAGTTGGTCACTGTAATCTTCAACATTTGTAGGGAGTTGGCTAAAATAAGTGGGCTCCTATAAGGGAATACACACACACACACACACACACACAGCCATTATTACTTGTTTATAAAGAACATTAGAATGTTAGAATGTCAGGTGCTGGTTTAATTTGTTTTGTAGTCAATTTTCCTGCCCCTCAAGGCTCATTAGCCAAGTAATCATTCCATATGATAATGTGTCCTCTGTGTTTCCTCCTTGGGTCCAAGAATACATCTTCAACTCCATTTCTAGCAGCAGGGGTCCTTCATCAGCAACCTTGCCTGGCTTTACTGAAAGGAAGCCAGTACTGCACATGTGTTTCTCTTCCCCAACATCCATTAACTCCGTTTACCATATACTTAGACATCTGGCCAAGGAACCAACAAACTTATTTCCCTCACCCTCCATAATAATCCAACATAATGTTTGTTTCCTCACAATTTGTCCCTCTGAGAGAGACATCGAGACAAAGCCAACATCAACTCAAATTATACAGGCTTTAGCCAGATGTTCCATGTCTGGGAAATAATGTTTCCTGAAAGTTTACACACCAGTTATTATTAAAATCACTGCAAAGGCTACCTTGAGGTTGAAGTCTGGGAAAGCAGGCCAAGATGGACCCAAAGTTTTCGTCCCGAACCATGGGCCAATCTTTCTACAGAACCGTTTTTCCTAGATATCAACTCTTCTCTAGTTACATTCTCTCTCCTTAAAAAATCATTCAACAAGATGACTTTTAATACAGTGATATGTGGACAGTCCCCCCCCATTCCATCTTTAAGCTTGACTTCTTCCCTACCTAACAGCTCTAGACTTGGTTATAAACTCTGTTCTTGAATCTACACTTGAAAGTTTCATAAACACCTCAAACTTATCCAAAATAGACCTCTACCATTTACTCCATTGCTTGGAGTCATCCTGGTTGCCTCCTTTCCCTTCATCCAACCATCTGTCACTGTTACCACCAAATGATAACTATCTCTACTGCCATCACTCATTTAGGTTTCTCTAAGAGTCTACTAACCGGTTTCACTGTGTCTTTTGATACCTTCTCCTCAAATACATCTGCCACATAGCAACCAAAGTGATCATTTAAAAAAAAAAAAAAAAGATTTTATTTCTTTATTTGGAAGAGAGAGAGAGAGACAGAGACCAAGAGTCAGGGGGAAAGGCAGAGAGAGAGGGAGAAGCAGACTCCCCGCTGAGCAGGGAGCCCAACATGGGGCCCAATCCAAGAACACCATGAGCATGACCTAAGCCAAAGGCAGACACCCAACGAACTGAGCTACCACAGACAGTCCTATCCATAGCAAATTATAGCAAATTAAACTCCATACCCACACCCTCCACCTAAGGTATTGTAAGGACCTATTTTATATTTTAATATTTTAGCCAGAGGCTTCCATTGAGGTTAAACAATATAACCTTATTTAACCCTTAAACGGTCCCTGCTCCCCTTCCCCCAGGGGATTTACTTAAAAACAAGTCCCGGAAACCAGCCTCAGGTAACAAAACTCAAATACAAGGGTGGGTCAGGCCAGGTGGAGACATCCGATCAGTGGGGGGATGCATACTGTCTCCCTAGTTACCAAGGAGTATGGGCCCCACCCTTTGGGAGCCTTTTGGCACCAATCCTAACCAAGGTGTGATAGGCTGGTTCAAGTGTCTACTAGGGTAAATTGTAATTCAATTGGTCACCTAGCATCACTATGGAGTTTCCTGTGTGTGTTACAATCTCATTGGCCACCTGTGTGTGGCCAGGCCCGACCACACGGCCTTTGCCCTTAAAAGCTAGTCTGTGAAACTGGGAAGGGTCACCCTCTCTTGTAAGAGGGGCGTCCCCGAACGTTCGGTTAGATTTCTTGATGCTTGGCGCGAAATAAAGCTTTGCTTGACCTTCGCTTTATATCAGTCTCGCTCCTTTAATCACGGACCCATTTTTGGGGCATAACAGTATCTCCCTAATACATCATTTTTTTCACAGTCCATAACAGCATCTTTATTTCTCTTGTTGACTCATATTTACTTGTTAAGTACTTCCTTCATTGGAAGATACAAGGGCAAGAATGCCATTTCTCTTTGTCATTGATCTATCTTCAATGACTAAAAGATGCCTAGTGTACAACAGGTACCCAGTACATATGCATTAAATATATGAATGAATGGATGAATGAATGAATGAATTGATGCATGTGAAGAGGTTTGGCTGTGTTTTCTATCAAAAACTTCACTGAGTCTATAACCTTGAAACCGAAATTAAACAATAGTCTCCTGCTTCTTCGAGAACTCTTTGAGCCTTGATTCAAGTCCCCAAAGACCCACATATTAACATTTAGCCATCCTAAGATGTTCTCAGTAACCACCCAAAGACTCTACTCCTTACTATCCAAAGTGTGTTCCACGGATCAGTAGCACCAACATCACTTGGGAGTTTATAATTTCAGAATCTCAGGCCCCACCCAGACTTGATCAATCTGCATCTTCATTTGAACAAGATCCTTGGGTAATATGTGTGCTCACTAAAATCTGAAAAGTCTTGTTTTAGTTCCACTGGTGAGAACCTTGGCTGCTTATTAGAAGCCCTGTCCTGGAACAATTAAACTGGAGTCTCTGGGGCCATGGTGGCCTGGGTACCATTGGTACTTTTTAAAGCTCTCCTATGTATTTTAATGTCCCATCAATAGTTAGAACCACTGGTAGAGCATAAAGACAACCATCTCAAAGTTTTGCAAATTCTGTGTATGTGGGTGCAGAGGGAACTATTATTCCAAAACTAAAACAATGATGCAAAACGTGAAGGGATAGTGACAAAGCCCTAGCTCTGTGAATAATGGAGCAGGCAATGCCCCAGATGGGAAAAGCAACTTGGGATTTATTATCACACCAAGGGAGGACCCTGATGTGTGTGTTACTGAGTTTCCACGGTTATCATAGGAACACACATATAAGGACATTTCATTATATTTCCTCCACAACTTAAAGAAAAAAAAAAAAAAAAGGAAACCACTTGAAGTACGGGAACATCTTCAGATATTACCCATAACTTGACACCTTTTTAAAATTTCACACCTTAATCAAAGGCAGATGCTGTTTACTTGTGGAATGCCAATGTTTTCAAACTGCTATCTGTAATTAGCTCATTAGCTCACCTGTGGAATTGTTTGGATTCTAAAAACAATGAATTTTATCTTTTACATTCGAATCAGTTCTTCTAAGACAAGGACAATAACCTACCACAATTTGGGGAGATCCTTCAGCTCATTACCTTTTGTAACACAGCCACCATGAGAGACTCAAAATGAGAACATTCAACGTCATTAAAAAGTTCTTGGTTGGGTAGTCCAAAAGCATTGCCTCAACATGTAAATTTTACCTGGTTTCTGAAAGCAACATGCCACCCCAGGATTCTGGCTCCACGTCAACATCTCTGTCAATGGGTTAAATATCATGCTTTGAAAGATTCAGCTTGCCCTAATTTAAAACACTGGGGTTTTTTTGTTGTTTTTTTGTTGTTTTCTTTTAAACTTTAAATATGAATATCCTTTGTCGCTATATCAGTTAAGTTCTCCATGGGAAACAGATGGCAAACTCAAATTTGGATTATTTAAGGAGATTTTACTTACAGAGGTACTATTTTCAAAGGTGTAGGCAGAGTGTAGGAAAACCAAACAGGATGTACAGCAGCCCCAAATTAGTAACAGCATGGCTGTTACCATCCCTAGGCCAAAAGGGGGTGAGGGGAAGGAACAGTAAGGGGGTCTCTAGAAGGAAAGGACACTGCTTAGTGAGGAGGAGCAGCAACCTGTATTGGGAGGATGTATTCAGGGAATAATAAATGCCTTCGCCTCACTCAATGCCCTCTCTCTAACCTCCTGCCCAAACTCCCCAGAAGCGGAACTCCAATGAAAATCCAAGGGCAAAGGAGTCGTGATCCCTTATTTATCAGCTTCCTGGGTAAAAAGCGGGTAGACGAGGTAGACAGAATACAGGCTCCGTCCAAAGACGTCTACCTCCTAATCCCAGGAACCTGTGAATACCTTATAGTAGGTTTGTAAGTTAAGGGAATAAAGTTTGCTTACTGAATTGAGGCTGCGAATCAGCTGACAGTAAGATAAGGAGATTTGTTCTGAATTGTCTGGGCAGGCCCAATGCAAACCCAAGAATTCTTAGAGGTAGAAGAGGGAGGTGGAAGAGAGTCAGAGGCAATATTGCTGGTCAGAAGACAGAGGAAGGGGCCATGAGCCAAGGAATGTGGGCAGCCTCTAGAAACTGGAAAAAGCAAAGAAAGGGGTTTTTCCCTAAAGCCTTGTAAAAGAAGCCTTGCTAACACTTTGACATTAGCCCTGTGAGATCTGTGTTATAATTCTGAACTACAGAACTTTAAAATAATAAATTTGTGTGGTTTAAACCACTGAGCTTGTCCTAATTTGTTCAGCAGCCACAGGAAACTAATATGGTGGAGAGGATAAAGAATGTCTTTGGAGAAGTAACTAGAAGATGTCTGACACTGCCCTCCAGTGGCATCTCCTGACATTTTTCAATCATATTTTGTCCCCTAAATCTAAGCCTTTGACCTAGATTTCCCCTAGACTAAGAGAAAGCAACATAATTTCAAAATGTAGGCTTTGATGTGAGGCCTAAGCAAGTCTGAATCCAGCTTTGCTAGTAACAAGACGTGCAACAGGGACACCTTAGGTGGCTCAGTCAGTCAAGCATCTGTCTTCAGCTCAGGACCCTAGGATCCAACCCTGTGTTGGGCTCCCTGCTGAGGGGAACCTGCTTCTTCCTGTCCCTCTGCCCTCGCCTCCCCTACCCCACTCATGCTCATGCAATCTCTGTCTCTCTCTCTCTCTCAAATAAATACATAAAATCTTAAAAAAAAAATCAAGATGTGTAACATGGAAAGCCACAGTTCTAACATTTGAGAAATGGAGATATATATAAGAGCAACTTAATGGCCTTAGTGTAAGGGATAAAAGGATGGTGCATATGAAATACTATGCATGGTGCCCAACACACAGTAGATGCTCAGTAAATGTTAGCTTTTACTGTCTCATCTTCTTCACTGTGGCAAATTTAAAATATGTCCATTAGCGGCGCCTGGTGGTTCAGTGGGCTAAAGCCTCTGCCTTCAGCTCAGATCAAGATCCCAGGGTCCTGGAATGCAGCCCTGCCTCCGGCTCTCTGCTCAGCAGGAAGCCTGCTTTCCCTTCTCTCTCTGCCTGCCTCTCTGCCTACTTGTGATCTCTGTCTGTCAAATAAACAAAATCTTTTAAAAATATATATGTCCATTAATTCCTCATTTTTCCCCAATTTAAGTTGGGGAGCTTAATTACCCTCTCCTCAAGTACAGGCTGGACTCACTTCTTTTTTTTTTTTTAAATATATTATTTATTTATTTGACAGACAGAGATCACAAGTAGGCAGAGAGGCAGGCAGAGAGAGGAAGGGAAGCAGGCTCCCCGCTGAGCAGAGAGCCCAATGCGATGCGGGGCTCGATCCCAGGACCCTGGGATCATGACCTGAGCTGAAGGCAGAGGCTTTAACCCACTGAACCACCCAGGCACCTCTGGACTCACTTCTAACAAAGAGAACAAGGCAGAAATAATGCTGTGGGACTCAGAGGTTGGTCATAAAAACTACTGAGATGACATACTGCATGCTTCCAACTATACAACATTCTGGAAAAAGGCAAAACAGAATAACAAAAACAACAAAACAAACAAACAAACAAACAGTGGTTTCCCATGTCTGTAGAGAAGGAATTGAAGCACAGGGATTTTTAGAGCAGTGAACTATTCTGTTTGATACTATAATGGTGTATGATATATGACATTATACATTTGTCAAACCCAAGAATTGTTATAATAACTGAAATGTGGAAACAGCTCAAGTGTCCACCAATGAATGAATGAATGAATGAATGAATGAATGAATAAGCAAAGTGTGGTATATATTTATTCAGCCTTTAAAAAAGGAGGGGTGCCTGGCTGGCTCAGTTGGTAGAGCATGTGACTTAATCTCAGAGCAATGAGTTCAAGCCCCACTCTGGGTATGGAGCCTACTTTTAAAAAAACAAATAAATAAAAAAGAAGGAGAACCTGACATACTACAATATGAATGAAGCTTGAGAACATTTTGCTAAGTGGGAAAAGCCAGACAACAGAAAGATAAATAGTGTATGATTCCAGTCCACAGAAACAGAAAGTAGACTCTTACCAGGAGCTGGGAGAAGGGAAATGGGGAGTTATTGTTTAATGAGTATAGTTTCAGTTTCACAAGATGAGAAGAGCTATGAATATGGACGGTGGTGATGGGTACACAACACTATGAATATACCTAATACCTACTGAACTGTACACCCCAGAATGGTTAAGATAGTATATTCACGTATACCTTAACACAATAAAAAACTTTCCAATCCCTGTAGAATTATGCAACTCGAAGAGTGAATTTTAATGTAAATTATGAGCTTTAATAAATAAAAATATATCAATATTGGTTCATCAATTATAACAAATGTACTACACCAATGCAAGATGTTAATAATAGGAGAAACTGTAACAAAATAAAAAGTCATCAGGCCTCTCTCTTGTTGGCTCTCTCTTATCTCCTGCTCTAGGGGAAAAACCTGCCATGTTAGAACCAACTCTACAGAGAGACAATAACATGGCAAGGAATTAACGTCTCTGTCCAACAGCTATCAGGGAACTAAGGTATCCTAACAAACCCATGAGTGAGCTTGGAAGCAGAGCTTCCAGCCCCAGTGGAGCCCCCAGGTGACAGCCCCCCAACCAACAGCTTGACTGAAACCTCATGAAAGACTAAGTCAAATCAACCCAACTGAGCTGCTCCCAGATTTCTGACCCACAGAAACTGAGATGCTACATGATTATTGTTTTAAGCTATTATGTTTTTGGTTAATTTGTTATGCAGCAGTATTTAACTAAAACATAACCAAAAAAGAAAAAGCCATAAAAGCACTTAAAAAAAATGATCAGAGATGAGTGAATTTGAAAAGTGAAAAGTGTGTAGGTTTCCTCAAAATGACTGAATATGCTGGTATCAAAACTGGGATTAGGAATCATGGTTGCCGAAGTTGGCAGTCTAAGAAATGAGTAATTATTCAGTGGCAAAAAAAAAAAAAAAAAAAGATTTCACTTTAAATGGAAAAAAACCTCTTTCCTTTGGGTTCTAAAACCACCCAAATCATGTGCCCTCATCATAGAACTTCAATCTCCAAGCTAGTGTTAACACAGGGAAATATGGTTATTTCCTGTTCATCAGCATTTTACCCTAGAACCTTCTGTCACATTGGCATGTTATTATTTTTTCCCCCCAACAAGCAGGAAACTAAAAGCTCATCCTCAGATCTTCTGCCAGCTTCCAATCCAACTCAGATTTGTCCAAGGGTCCTGTGAGCTAGACAGGGGTCTTGACATTGACATCTCTTGTTCTGCTCCGAGCTTCGGGACTTGCCCTGATCAGGTTCCCAGGGAAGTAGAGGAGGAAATGCCCTCTCATGCATCCCAGCTGGTTCTCCGCTGGTTTCAACCCACTGGCCATCTGGTCTCTTCTCCCTGCTATGTGCACAGCTTGGTCTGGGAAGTGGAAACTTTCTGTGGGATTCAGCTTTTTTTTTTTTTTTTTTACTTTTTTTTTGCAAACCAGGATGCATGAAGTGAGCAGAGAACATTGGTTAGTGTGTGATATTATGTTGCTTGTCCACATATAGAAATTGATGCACAGAAAATCAAAAGATGCCACTTGGCAAGGATCCAGTGAAATCTGTGCCTCTTTGAAAACCACTGTCGCTCCAGTCTATGGGGGTGGTTGGCTGTGACTTCAAACATGGGGGCTAGCCACATGTCCGATCCCACGGGTAAACAACTGTGCTTAGTTTTTCTCCAGAATTCAACCAAGTCAAAAATCAAAGCACTAAAGCAAACAAAATGGGTTTCATTTCAATGAACTTACTTTGTTTAATAAAACAGCAGGTCACAAAAGACCCCACTAAGGTGTGTCATAAATATATAGATTATTACCTTCGATGGTAATAGCTAATGGACCTCTCTCAAAACAGGTTGACTAATGAAGAGAATTTGAAAGACCACTACATTTTGTTAAATAGAGATAGTCTAAAATTGTGCAGATAGGGAAATTGACATAGACAAGGACATAAATACAGATTTGGGTCCAACATGCTCATAAGTGAATGCAGGTGTATATACTGTACACATGTGTGTATGTGTGTGTATGTATCTCAAGCCCACTGGTCATTTGCAAAATAAAATTTAGAAAATATGGCTTTCAAAGCCATCCTGATAAAATGGGGCTATCTGTAGATATCCTCCCTAACCCACTAGAGCGGTGATTTACAGTGCCCAAGTATACAGGCCTAGAGAGTCTCCACCATGGGCCCCTGAACTTGAGCTCAAAGAGAAGTCATCTCATTATCATGATGCATCACTGAAATGCATTCTACAAAGTTTTCTGTTTTTACAAATGACCGATGGATACCAACAGTAGTATTCTATTTAAGTAGCAGTATTGAAAAATAAACACAGGTCAAGCTAAAGTTTACTTCAAACAATCATTAACATTGTACCAAGAAGTCTAGCCATCAAGAACCTTACAGAAATGTTGCCAGTGTTTTCCTGCAGATGCCCATGCACATGGTGGTAATTACTGGAATTTTCAGGCAGGACTTTCTGATTTTATGTGGTCATCAGGGTTGCTGAGCTGTATTCCATTCAAGCTTTATGACCTTATTATTATGGGTCTTATGCCTGTTTTTTATTTTTTTAAGATTTATTTATTTATTTTGAGAGAGAGAGGGAGAGAAAGTGAGCGGGGGAAGGGATGGAGAGAGAATTTCAAGCAGATCCCCTACTGAGAGCAGATCTAGACACAGGGCTCAATTCCAGGACCCTGAGATCATGACCTGAGCCTAAATCAAGAGTCGGTTGCTCAACCAACTGAGCCACACACGTGCCCCTAAAGGGTGTTTTAGTTAATACACCACCATTAACTGTATTCTTGGTTAATGGTTTCTCAATAATCTGATTTTAAGACAGAGGTTGTGATTCAAATAAACACCATATTCCCTCTGCTAAGTCAGAGGTATACATCTTTCTCACCAAATATGGTTGCTTCATGAAGCTTCAACATTGCCACTGGATTCTTTGCCCCTTCCCCATCACTTCTGTACCCGAAATTGAACCACAAAGTTAAAACAGGTGGAGTGAAGGGTTCTTTTTCCCTGCCTAATCAGGTCATGGTAAAATAGGTGTGACAGTTATTGTTCTAAAAAGGTGGTCTCCTAATTTTCTTTGTGTGCCACAGCCCTCTAAGAATCTGATTTAAAAATAAAAAGCTATGGACTTCATAGCCAGATAAAAATATTCACTCTTACCGTTTGGAAAACAATTTCAGTAAGCCACTACAGGTCTATCAGTGGCCCACAAGTTTTTAATTCTTTTCTCAGAAGAGGAAACATGAGACAATAATGTGTCTTATTTGTCCCTATCTCACAGAGACTAAGCCATCTAAAAGTAGAGAAACATTCCCAGCAGACCCAAAGAAGGAAACAGATGCCCTCTGACCCGGTGCTTTCTCCTCCCCCAATTATTTTTACCCGTTTTCCTAGGATCAGAAACAGAAGATGAGTTAAAAACTATTTCAGTTATGGGTATCTATATGCAGTTTACTTAAGTCACTAAATGTATACAAACAATTCTGTGGGAACCCCTGTCATTGCCTCAAAAAAGCAAAAAAGTAAAACAATATTCTTGAAGGTTGGTTGTAAGATGCCACCTAAAAGCATTGTAAATCTTAAATATAGGTTCCCCTCCCAGACAGATGTGACCTTGGTGCCTTTGTAAATCAGACTCTACTTGTGGAAGTCTTGGACGGTCCAGACCCTTTGCTCTGTAAGGTTTCCGTACATGCACCATGCTGGGAAGTGACACAGTTCCAGTAATATCCCACAGCTTCTGAATGTCCTTTGCTAAGGGAATTGTCTCGGTTCTCATCGTACACAAAGCATTTCACTTCGCCCTCCGTTGGCTGCTTCATGGAGCCTTAAAGGGAGGGGACTATTTTTGGTGGGGGAGAGAAGGATGTTCTAATACAAACAACAATCAGCAGGAGGGCAGCATATGTAAAGCGCCTGCAATATGGATGCGCTCCCAGCTGCCCGATTATTCTTATAGAATAGGATATTAATTCCAGATGCCTTAAGAATAGACATTTCTTCATATCCATCAAGTACTTTTCTCAGAGTAACTGAAAAATAAGCTAATACCTCATGATAAGCCTCCCTCTTTGGAAGGCATAATCCTTCTTCTCGGCCAAAAAGGCACCGTGTAATAGGGGTAGCAAATAAATTTCATTTCACATAGTAACTCCAATTGGCTGATAGTCTACGCCTAAAGTGATATATTGAGGATTCTAAGGAAGTGTATCTGATGAGGGAGAAGGAATTGATTACCAATGTCTGCCATGTGTACATAAGGGGGGTGCTGTCACTTAAGCCTCATGCTTGCCATTTTGATGTAGAGCATTACTGAGCACTGAATGAAAACATACAAATAGAGGGACAATATAAAATAAAAGCTGGGCTGTACTTGAGAGCATGATTTTTTTAAAGTCTATTTTACCAAGCAATTTTTCATGGATGTCTCTAAACTACATGTTAAAAGACAAAGTCCTGTTGCGAGACAATATGGTGATCTGAGTGGAGCATGACAGTGGCTTCTACATACCCTCCTGTTTCTTCCTTGACTGGTATTTAAGGTGAAGGGCAGCCCAGCTGCTCTACCATGGGTAGGACAAAAATGGGTGTTCCTGAACAGGGACAACCAAATGGAAGATAATCTGACATCAGCCACCATATGTCTCCTCAAATCCATGTCCCTAGTGTTACAATATGTCCCCAGAGTACATTTGCTCTTTATCTGAGTCAGTGGTTTCCAAATGGGGACAATACCCCTGCCTCAGGGACACGAAGCACTGTCTGGAGACATTTTTGATGGCCACAATGGGAGGAGGGGGTGCTACTCCCATCTAAAAGGTAGAGACGAAGGATGCTGCTAACCATCCCATGAAGCAAAGAACAGCTCCCCCCCACCCCCGCCAAGAAACCAGAAAATTATCCAACCCGAAATGTCAATAGTGAAATAGTGTCAAGGTTAAACCCTGGTACAAGTCAACAATATGTCCTCTGCTGTTCAAAACACACTGCAGTACATAGCACGGTGGTTAAACTTGGGGGCTCTGTGTATGAAACCTCCACCTCACAACCAACATCACGACCCTAAGCAAAGCACTTGACCTCTCTCGGCCCTCACGTCCCCATCTCTGCAATAGGGATGACAGCAGGGTCTACTCCACAGGACCAAATGTGAAAATGAAATTAAATCTCTTAGCAAAGTACCTGGCAGATGGAAAGTGTTAGCAAAAAACAGGAATGACAAGAACCTCAAAATATTCCATCAGGTAAACAATGTGTAACAGCAGCCACATGCCTGGCACCAAGGCCACAAAATCAGAACCAGAACCACCATACGGCCTCATCTAAACTCCATTCACCCACCAAGACACAAGGGCACATTTTAGCTGAAGCATTAGATTTGGCATGTCTCTAAACCTTAAAGGTACATCTCCTTTGACCCAGCAATTGCATCTTTATGGATTTATCTTATAGATAAACTTACATGTGTAGGTCATGGTAGTGATCAAGGATATTCAATGTAGCCATTTAATAATGAAATATTGGAGGGGCGCCTGTGTGGCTCAGTCAGTTGAGCACCTGACTCTTGGTTTCGGCTTGGATGATGATCTCAGGGTCCTGAGGTCTTGCCTCCTATGGAGTCCCACAAGGAGCCCTGCACTGGGTTCCACACTCGGCAGAAAGACCGCTTCTCTTCTTTTACCTCTCCCTTTGCTTTTCCCCATGTGTGGATATGTATGCATGCACACACGTTCTCTCTCAAAATAAATAACTAAACCTTTAAAAAATGAAATATTGGAAATAATGTAAACATCCAGCAAAATGAAATCAATTAAATAATGGAGGTTAAATATGGCAATGGAATATTATGTACCATCAACAAAATGGAGGAGAAAGATACATATGTATGAATACGGAATAATCCCTAAAATATATCCGTAATTTAAAAAATCTAAGCAAAGAATAGAACCACACATATTTTATACTACCTTCTATCAGTGTAAATGTGTGTATCTGCATAATAGCTCTGACAGGATACATGAGAAACTGTACTAACAGTTGTGTCTGGTGAGAGAGGAGGCAAGGAGAAGGGCATATATTTTTCTCAGCATATTCTTGCCCTTTTTGTCTAGTATTGTGTCATTTTAATCTAAACTATTAAATAAAGTGAAGCATCAACTATGCCTGGTTAAATACAACATTCCCTGCCTCAAAATTAGCCTATTTCTTTTGCACTTGTCTTTTGCGAATGCTTAGTACATCATCCCTTGCCTAAAAATGAGGAATTTTAAATCATTTGGTCCCATCTTTTTCTGTATAGATGCTCCCAACTTTTAATCCAAAAATGTCTGTAGACAAGCTGACTATTATCACCTAGTTTGCTGTGCTCACAACAACAAAAAACTGGACGAAGTTCTCATTTTAACACAGATGACAAATTCTGAGACTGTACCCAACCTTTCCCCTCACCCCCTTTGCAAACTCCAGCTTTTGAATGAAGAGCTGTATCAATTAGCAGAGCCAGTCGGTTCTCAGAAGCTGAGCTGGATCATGGGCTATTATTAGTTTCTGAACAATGGCTTGGAGGGAAGGGAAAAAAAAAATCTACACTAGGCTTTAAATTTTGAAACCACTATTCTGGGAAAAGACAAAATTATATTACACAGTTAGATGATTTAGAGGATTCACCTTATGAAATGAGTTCTGCTGCTCTCCCTTCCAGACCTAACCAAAAAGAAAAAAAAAAAAAAAAGTTGCTTCATGGTGTCTTAATTGATGACTATAGGAGAATATGGTTTTTGTTTTGTTTTGTTTCTAACTATTGAAAATAATTAATGTTGCTTTTAAAAGTTAAAAGGGAAAAAAATTAAATAGCAAGGGCACACTGACATCTGCTGGCATTTTATAAACTGTTTTTAAGACAAATATTTGTTCCAGACACTGCTCTCCATTTATTCTCCCGCACTGAGGTACGCTTGTGGCTGGCAAAATGAGTATTCCCCAGTATGCTCCCCAAAATTAAGTAAAGAGAAGACCATCAAGGAATGAAAGCCCAGGAGCCTCTCTCCCCTGTATATATGGGTTCTCTCCCTTCTTTCAGTAAAGCAATCTGAAGCTCTAGGGAATAAATAATGTTGTTATTATTTTTTTAATAAGTAGAAGAGTTACACTGGAGGCGATTTAAATTTGCAAGCTGCTTCCCTGATTTTATTTCTACGAAAGGAAATTTCACCAATCCTAGTCTCCAAACAGTGAACAAAGGAGGGACGCAGGGCAGCAGCATTCTACCTATGCTGGAAGAGTGAGGAACATAGAACTAACGGGATATTCATTCAGAGTCTCAGGACCACAGCAGCAGCAGAATGAACCACATGAATAAAAACAGAGCAGGAAAAATGTTAACTTTAGGAAAGAAGCAAAAGGATCTCTGCTGTGCTAACCACAGACTTGAAAAGAGATTCCCAAATGCTCAAGTCCCAGAAGGTTTTCCCAATGTTTTTTAACCTGGTAGTGACATGGAGCCAATGAGAGGGCAATTAAGGAGTGGTCTAAGGTGAAAGAACTGTGTTTTCTCATAAAGCTTCATGGATGTTGTGCAGATAATGTTCCTAGAGTTGGGGCCTGGCTCTACCTCCTCAGAGGATGTCACTGCTGAGTAAGCGCTGGTGTAGGGAGGACATGAACCTAAACAGAGCTAGGCCTTGAGACGTCCTACGCAGGACGCCTGACTGCCACAGCTCCCCCTTCCCAGGGGGCTCAGAAGTCAGAGCCGACCATCAGCACCATCCTGTTAGCCTTTGTTCCCTCGACTCTCCTGCAACCCACACACTGGCACCTGCGTGCACACGGTGCACACGGGGGCAGCGGTGTGCACGTAAACACACACACACATGTACACGCAGAGCCTCGATCCCACGGGCGCTCCCAGCAGGTAGTCCCTCACCTTCAGAGCTATTTTCTCTCATCTGTCGTACACCTAGGAGGAATGGTACACAGATCTTACCCACTTCCGAGAAAGAGAACACCGGGTCTCAAGAGAGGCTGTGACTGCCTAGCCTCTGTGGCTTCTCTGGCTGCATCAACTCGCTTGCTCCAGCTGCCCCAGGCACAGGTGCCACCTTGCAGTTTTCAGGATGCGTAGAATGCTCTCCTACCTGAACACGCTGGTGCTCACCATGGCCTCCTCCCCGGTCTCCATTAATCTTCTTTACAGAACTTGGCCCTTCTCGTTCCCCAGGTCTCAGCTTAAATGTCACCTCAACGTCTCTCCTTGGAGAAACCTACTCTCACCCTCCTGCATAATGTGGCCATCCACCCTTCTATTAGGTTGCTCTGTCTTGTTTCCGTCTTAATACTTGCGATGCATAATTATGTTATCCATTTATTTCTTTTCATGTTTTCTTTTGGTCTCTCCAACGACAGAATATGCTCCATGAGACACAGACCTTGTTGGTCTTGATCACTGGTCAGTGTATCACCCCAATACAATATTCCCGTGCCTGGCACAGTGCCTGACACAGAGCATGGGTCTGAAAATGTTTACCGAATGCATCAGAAAGGCAATGAACAACCCCATAAAAGTGATCCTAAGAGATCATATGTGATGCTCCAGGGAAACAATTTTAAAAAGAAAAAAAAAATGGGAGAAAATAAGAAAACGTATCTATCTGCACTGTTGGGACTCAAAATAATATTCCTTTACTCCGGATGTAGCTCAGGATACCAAGCACTATATTATATTGTCCTATTTTCTAGGGATTCCTGGTGTTTTAAAGGACTGTAATTTATTTATTTGTGTCTTTTAACTTCCACCTATCTTACAAATACTTATTTTGTGTGGAAATGTATAAAGGGAGACCTCAATAAAGTGGAGTCAGGAGGACCAAAGGGGAGGTAGAAAGAGGGAGCCCTACCACCCAACATCCATTTCAGAAGGAAGTGAAAATTACAGACCCCAGCAGAACTGTCACAAGGAAAGAACCATCAATTACAGATCCCAACAGGGAAAGATGCACATTGCATCTCCTATAAGCAATCCACTACCCCCACCACTTAGCCACTGAGCCATCACCACCCTAAACTCTTGCTTCTCTCCAATAGACTTTCATTCAAAACAACCCCTTCCAACTTCTTCCTCCTACATAGTATTCATCTCCTTTGTCTGTGGGACTTGCCTATGGTTCTGCCATAGCTTGCATGTCTCAAATCGCAATTCTCTGCCATTCCTAGACAAACCTCGTTCTGCTGGTAAAATACCTTTTTTAATTTTTAAGGTTAACACTTGCAAGGATTATTTTTCTGAAAAATAAAAAAAGAAACAGGAATTACAAGAAAAGGTGTAAATTAAAGGCAGAGAAGTAAAATGGACTTGACAATAAGGCTAATATGTAAAACCTATGCTAGCAAACCCTATTTACTATCAAGATTGGATTCTAAAATCAGCTCTGAGCTTCCTGGCTGGCTTTGTGAAAAGGGAACATCATCAGTTGTTCCACAGAAGACTGGCTGGTACATAAGTACCAATCAATACCTCAAGAAAGGAAAAAATTCTTTCAGACCCTGAAACCAGAGACTACACGCTGCCTCCCAACAGAGTCCTCAGGAATCTCATCACAGCAAATAGCAGGAAGCATGAGTTCTCCAGTTTGCTGTATTTCTTGGTTCCCCTCATTTGTCTTCAATGATGGTTATGTTCTTTTCACTTCGAGGGACTCTACTATAACCACACTTAAACGTTAGTTTAAAAAAATCTATTCTTTTTCTTTGTATATATAATACCTATTTTTTTAAACGTGGGATCAAATGGCTTTCCTGGGATAGCTTTCATTACAAGCCAACGGCAAGAAAACACAATTCAGTAGAACTCCATTAACGGAGTGGGGGTAAACAGTTCCTTATCCTCATAACGTACTTTCAGTGATGACTGGAAATTCAAACAGATTAGACCTCGAGTAGTTCCTGGAGTGAAAGCTCTTGTCTGAATGCTATAAGGCAATGAACAGATGAGGTGGGACTACTCCAAGGTGGTGATGGGGTAATTACTTAACCTGCTGTACTCTGAATCACCAATCCTCAGTGAGAGGAGTAGAATCATTCATCCTTTAATAGACAGGGAAATGGAGCCTCAGAAAGGTACAGTAACTCACCCAAGGTCACAGAGCTAGAAAGTGGCAGAATGTGGATTCAAGAAAATTGGGTATGGCTGGCTCCAAAGCCCATGTCCTGTGTTCACACAAAGCCTGTGTTCACACCATTTGTTCTCAGGGAGATTGGTCATTCCAAAGCTTTTCTGACTCCTAAGGAACTCCATTAGCTTAGGTCAATGTGCCATCATCTCCTTAGCTAGTAGCATCCTGCCTGCTATAATTCAGACTGACCAAACTCCCCAGATCAGAAATGAGAAGCCCTCCCAGGAAGAGTCCCCTATTCTTAAAGACAGGTATCAATTACCCTCTCTATTCCCCCCAAGGAAATTCCTGAAATTTCCGAACCTGTGCAAATGAGAACTATTTTCTTTCCCGCGAGCTCTCCATTATCAGCCTTTGCAATGAGCCTAAACTGAACTCAGTTTTTTAAGACTGTCAAAGGAAAAGATGGTGTTCTTCACAATGCCATGACCATAAGCTATGCCACAGGCTAGCTTTCCCTTCAGAAAGACCTAAGGAGGAGCAGCACATTCCTGGGGCCTCATTAAGAGACTCACTCTAGAACACAAGCAATGACCCCAGAATCAAGACGGAGGGCGTGTCCCAAGGGAAGCAGACGCACAGCTAGCGCCGCTGGATCTAGCTAGGGCCACTGTTGCTGAATCAGCCTCTCGATTCCCCGCTCTGTCACTTCTCATAACGAGTCTAATAAATTAGTGTTTCTCTCTGCCAATCAATCAGAGCTCGTGCATATGGCCACTGTCAGCAGTCCTCTGCAGGCGGAACTCCATATAGCGACTCAGGTCTGTCAACTCCTTCAAGTATACATTTGCAGCTATGCTGGGTTCCTCCCCTTCACTCTCAATTTATCATCTTGGTTACAGTCAAAAAGGAAAATGAAGGAATCACATTTCGGAGCCAATTTGCTGCCTAGAGGAATTGTGAAATTCTAGAGCAGCAATAATGGTAATAATGATATCATCATTATTAAATGACAGTAATAATTGCCACTATTATCCTAGCAAGCGCCCCTACTAAACACACACTACGTGCCAGGCCCTTTGCTGGAGTAATTTACGAAGCTGATCAATCACTAAACTGACCCTGCAACACAGGGGTGATTCTTACCTTCATGTATAGGGGGATACTGAGGCACCGAGAGGTTAATTAAGGCCAGAGGTCATGGAGCTAGAATGTGATGAAGCTGGGAAATGAAGCTGGACAGTATGATTCAAAAATCCTAACCAGTGCCCTGCACTGCCTCCTACCTGCCTTGTGTCCTCTAACAGTCCCTCCGCTATGCCCATCAGCACCCAAGCACACCCTCTCCCTGCACAGGAGAAGAGACATACACAGGATCTGAACGCAATTGCTTGAGTCTGCAACTTATTTCTTGGACCTCAGTTTCACTATCTGAAAAACGGGGATATAAAGGGCTTGTGATAAGAGTTGATGAAATGCAGTGTGTGAAGCCACCCACAAAAGGGACTTCCAACAGGTGGCAGCTCTTATGGAATGGATGATGGTACAAAGAAGACACTTTCGAACACCTACGTCCATGCCCTCATCTCTGACTCTATATCCTAAAATTCATAGAAAAGAGAAAATTGAGGAAAAACAGGCCGGGCAATGAGCAAGGTGGTTACACAAGTTTATCTAGTATGGTGGCAAAGGTCTAATTTTGTTCTCAGAAGAAATGAAAGCGGACCTGACTCAGACGACGGAGGGATCCTGCTTCAATGGCATGAACAGCGGTTTGCACACTGTGCTGAGTGCTTGTTAGACCGCTGCCAGCCTCGGGTGTGTCCTATCGGAGGACTTCCTGTAGCCAGAGTGGGGCTCCAAGACTTCCTGCAAAATCATACTTAGAGTTCTAGGGTATCTGAGTATCTGGGGATAGGGGCCAGAGGTGCTATGAGCAGCCCAGGGCTCTTACGATCCAAGGAGAGGAACAGCAAATCAGGAGACGGACTGCACCAATGCAACTCACTCTTATACAACAAAAAAGAAATATGGCAGCAAATAGAAACAGGTGCCCTGTTTTCTTTTTGTCCCTCTGATCGACTCAGCATCACTTCTCAGAGCAACCCAAGCTAAGCAGCAAGGTCCCCCTAACCTCTGCCCTGCACCACCTCTCCCTCCCTAGCCTCTTACAAAGGCAGAGAAAGCGGTGGAGTGTGCAGATATTGGTATCCTGGGCTAGAGACTCAGACCATCAGCTTCAAAGTCCTGGGTATGACATTTACCTGCTGTGGTGTCCTGAGACAAGTTGCTTTAGCCCGCCTATACCTGGCAAGCTACCATGAAATGGAGATCTGAAGAGAATCCACCTCAAAGTGTGTTAGATGCACCAAATGGAACAATTCACTATTTCCATAGCACGCATCTACGCTGTGCCACACGCCATGCTAGATGCTAAGGATACAGTGATTTCTGAATCAGGAGTGTGCACGGCCCACCTGGAGTTGCCCATTCAGTAGAGTAAGAGAAAGAGATAAAACAGATCACTCAAGTAAACAGAAAGCTGCCCCTGGGATACCGGTAAGGAAGGAGAACCCACAAGGAAAAGAGGGAGGGTTCCCCGAGTAAGAAAGAGACTTCTGATGGATGAGTGGGGAGTGAATGAGGTGAAGTGTGAGGGAGGGAGATGCTCACAGGCCAGAAAAGCACAGCTCAATACGTAGCAATGCAGGCAGAGTACTTAGCACAGCTTGTGCTGTGTAGGAAGTGTTCACAACATACAAACTTTTTATTGTCAGTGTATCTAACAGTCAATGACAGACTTCCAGGGTTGTGCATAAAGAGAGATAGGTTTTGGGTCAAATATGGGAAGAAAACTGAACCATCCCGATGTTCAAACCCTCCATCATCAAACCATACTTCCACCTTCCAAGGCCAGAGGAGCCTCCAAAGATGGGTGATGTTGGCTATACTCAGAGCTCTCAGGAGGTAACCTCCTTCTTCCGGTCAGTATCCAATATCCCATCAATCAATGGGAGAACCATGTGGCCACCCCATGCAAAAGGAAACCTACTAGAAGAGATGACGGATTAAGAAGATCTACATGCAGGAGAGATGCTGACCAAGGCACTTGGAAGATGTGTGTAGAAGGCTGTGGGGAAATGTCCCCTCTTTGAAGGCACTCAGAGAAAAAAACCAAGCCAACGTATACAGGTGTATGCTCAGTACTGCACCCACATACCAAGAGTGTTACTGAGAAACTTGAGGTTCTTTTTTCCTTTAATCTTTGTTCTTGAATGGAAGACTTTGTTCTGACTCCCAAAGGAGAGGGAAAAAACAAAGCTTAATTTCTTAGATGTTGGGGACTTATCCTTCCAGATACCAGGAAGTCTATGGACCAAATCTGGAGATGAATCTGAACATTGGCACAAAAGCTGGGTGGCCAAGAAGGCACGCTTGTTTGTTTATTCTTCTCAGAAATATCTGACTACATTTCCCACAATGTTTAAGCCATAAATATATCATTGAATTTCTCTGCATTAAACCTGCCAGTGGCTTCCACTGGGAATAATATCCAGACCCCCCAAAAAGCTCAAGGACCTACTTATATGATCCAACTTCATCCTCAAGGACCTACTTATATGACCCAACTTCATTGCTTCTGCCTCAGGGCCTTTGCCCTTGCTATTCTATGTCTCTGAAACTTTTTTTTAAGATTTTATTTATTTATCTGTGAGGAGGGCAGAGGGAGAGGGAGAAGCAGACTCTCCAATGAGCTGGGAGCCCGACATGGGGCTCGATCCCAGTACCCTGGAATCATGACCTGAGCCGAAGGCAGATGCTTCATCAACTGAGCCACCCAGGCACCCCTCTGAAACTTTCTTCATGCAAATGGCCACCTTAGAATGGAAACTCCATCATCATGACAGGGGTATGTCTATATACTGTTCATTATGTATTTCACGTGCTTTGAACACTGGTTGGCACATAGTAGATGCTCAATAAATATTCAGGGGATGAGTGTATAGTTTAAGACATACCAGGACTTCTTTTCACTTAGATCTCTGCTCAGATTTCTCTTCCTTGGAAAGCCCTTCCAAGCCCTTCCTACCATATTGTCACATTACAATTTTTCTATCCCTTGTCACTATCCTTACAAAAATACATTTTCATCCCTTCCTTATTGTCTGGCTTTCCCCATGACAATAGAAACCCCAAAAGAGCAACATTCTCATTGCCCTTTATCCCCAAGCAGAATGACTGATGTGTGGTATGTCCTGGCAAAGTATTTTTTTTAAAGATTTTATTTATTTATTTATTTGACAGACAGAGATCACAAGCAGGCAGAGAGGCAGGCAGGGAGAGAGAGGAGGAAGCAGGCTCTCCGCGGAGCAGAGAACCCGATGTGGGGCTCGATCCCAGGACCCTGGGATCATGACCTGAGCCGAAGGCAGAGGCTTTAACCCACTGAGCCACCCAGGCGCCCCCTGGCAAAGTATTTATTGCATTAGGCACTCCTTTCCCCAAGACAGACACACCCCTCAGGAGTAGCAGGGAACAGACACCCCATCGCCTGTGTCTAGTGACCAGCAACAAACCAATGGTAATGATGGTACTCATAGCAACTGCAGAGAGAGAACAGGGTGACTGTCTCTCCTTAAAAGGAAAGGTGACTGTCTCTCCTTAAAAGCTCATGTGTCATATCCATAAGACCCCTTAGACCTTACAATCTAGAGAACCATGTTCTGTTGAAGTCACCTGAATGTGCTGGGTGCCCCTCATTTTGTAGCTCCCTCGCTGACTGGTTCTTTAATTAAAGTTTTAATATTTATATGTGTGCCTTGAGGCAGTATTTTAAATAATGGAAGTAGGCATTAGGGAGAGTCTCAAGACTCCTTTAAAAACATCATCTCTGTGTTTGAGGTCTTTGGTATAACGAAGTTTTCTCTCGGGCAATATGGGGGAATGTGCATATGACAAATTGCCAGATGATTTTAGGAAAGTCAACCAATATTAGTTTATGGAGCATGCTTACTATATAGCTCATGCTGGGTGCCAAAGGCAGGACTAGCTGCCCTGTGTCCTTCAGAGAAAATGCACTTGGATTTCAATAGTCTTCATACACGCCACTGGGAAATCACTGCGTCCCTAAAGTATTTTCTGTGTCAGATCCGATTTCCCTCTTGGAATGTGTTCATTACTCCACACATCAGCTTAAAGGATGCAAATAAAATGGTCTAATTTTTAGAAAGGTGAAATGCCAGACATATTTATACAGAGCAGATCCTTTTTTCTGGATGCAAGAAAACAAAAACAAAAACAAAACAACAAACAAACAAACAAACAAAAACCTGATCTGAAAGGAATTTTATAAACTATAATGGTTTGGTATGGCTTGAACTGAAAAGGCTTAACTTGTTAAAAAAAAAAAAAAAAAAAAAAAAGAGTCACCAGAGACAGGAGGATGTCTGAAAGGCTTGTGCTCAGACCTTAGAGGAGTAGGTCAAAAAATAGCATCAATTATCATGAAGAGAAAATAGAGCAGAATGGGTCAATTCCAGGAGGAAAAATCTGCTCAGACCCACGTTTTGGCTCGTTTCTGAGTGGAAAACTCTGGGACCACGGGGTGATATTAAAAAGACAGTGTGTTCTGAGGAAAGTGAGATTTACTGAGAAGATGCTTCCATCCCAGGAGGCTGAGGAGAAGCAGGCCTTTCTGTTGATTAGAAGAAATGCACAAGTGCCACAAAAACTTAATTTCAGGACATCTGTGCTTGCTGAGATGGCTTCAAAGGTCACCAACCTGCATCTCACCCTGTCTGGGATGGGCTGCCTGTCTCTGACCCTCTTTAGCACTTGTGGAGAAAGAAGAGACTATCTCAGAGAGACAGAGGCTTCTGCTGAGCAACCTCTCTTTACGATTAATCTTCCTTATTGTCTCCATTTCATTTGTTAAGAGAAAGTGTGTGTGTGTAAGGGAGAATGCCTGCCCCTTCTATCCCACCTGGTGTCATAAGGCTGAAAATATGGAGTAATCTACTTGATTAACAAAACAAAATAAAACAAAACTAACATTATGCAGGCACTACTCTGTGCCAGACCTTTTTCTAAGTGTTTATTGCTTTATTTATTTCTCCCTCAAGCCCTCTGAGGCTAATACTATCACGGAAACTCCCATTTAACAGTAAACAAACTGAGGCACAGAGAAGTCCAGTAACTTCCCCAAGGTCACACGGCTAGCATGAGGGGGCAGGCTATGCTTTTCTCCAATGTAAAACTCTACTCCCTAGAAACCTTAAAATACCCCAAAACAGTACCACATGATGTCTATTTTTCCTAACCCAAATCAACCATGAGTTAACTTAGAGAAAACCCAGTGGATTCCTCTGGACCCAGTGCTTCCTTCGAAAAGCATATTTGGAGTCAGCCCCTTTGTTTGCCAGCAAAGCCCCTGCCAGAGCCACCTTTACCCTTTATAGGCCCCAGGTCCTCTACCTCTGAAGAAAAAAGACCTTGACCAAAATAAATCTGCCTGTGTCCCCAGCTGGGCCCTCTGTGGTCATTTAAAAATGAAGGAATTAGGGTTCTCTTTATCTCCCCCCTCCCCCCTCCCCCATGAAGATATATGGGGAATGGAGGGTAAATGAACTAAGACAAGGGCTGGGAAGGATCGCCAGCTGGGATGCACCTGATTTAAATAAATAAGTAAGTAAAAAGTGACTACTGTTTTTAAATAAAACTCAAGTTATGGCGCATCATATTTCAGCCCAATGCTATTTGGCATCACCTCCCCCTCTTCTTTCCAAGTTCCACCGAGAAGATCCGTGGTTGGGTGCCAATCCCCTACACCACCAGCGTGGATCTCCAAGCACATGAACAGCCCCGCCCCATACATTCCTGGGCAGGCAGGTGCACCCTGGTCCTTGCCCGAGCATACAGGAAGGGCCCTCAGCTCCCTGGCAGCAGGGAATGGAGTTGGTAGTTCCTGGGCCGGGTGGGTCCTGGTCTTCCCCATTCCTTCCCGCGCAGGCAGCTTCTCTCTCGGCGACACCTGGTCCCTAGACCTAGAGCCTTGGAGGCTCCAGGACCATCTCTGCCAGTTGATCCCCCTCAGCAGGGACGTGGAAACAAAGCCCCGCAAACCCCGCCCTCACTTCCATCCCTGGAGCTGAGAAACTGGAGCTGAAAAGGGGCGACCCCCGGCCTGCACTCCCACACTGCTTCCTCTGCTACCACCAGGGTCCTCCCCGCCACCGCCCGCTCCCCTAAACACCCCGGGGTGAAGTGGTCTAAGACATCAAAGGGGTGCGGCAGGAGTTTCCAAGTCCCAAGCTCCCAAACTGGCCCCAGGGTTGAGCGCGCGGGGGGACATCTCCGGTGCCTTTAGGCCAGTACCAATAAATAGAAGCTCTCCCTCCAGCTCAGCGACCCTCCTCTTCCCCACCTCCCACAGGGGCTTGCGTTTCTAACCCCCTCCTACGCCGCCACCGAAGTGCTTCCTCCCCCAGACCTCCAGAAGGGCGGTGGGAAAGGCAGCGACCCAGGGCAAGCTGAAAGCTCGCTTCCAGCCGGCCAGAGAGACTAACCAAAGTGCGCAGGCAGGTTCGCACTGCTCCCTGCACCTGGGACTCGGTCCCAGGAGGGCGGACGAGATAGCCTCGGAGCTCCTGAGGGGCGCTCTGGGGCGAGGAAGGGCGTGCTTATGGAAGTGAAACGCTAGGGCTCACGATCTTGGCCCCCTGCGTGGACGTACACGGAGATACCTCTACCGCACAGAAAAAGTTCCCAGTCCAGCGTGTCCAGCCTGGTGCTGGGAGGCCAGCTCTCGGAGACCTAACTCTTTCCCCTGTGGGACCCTTAGGGCCAGCTGGAGGGAAGAGGAGATGCAGGGGCAGTGACTCCGCCTGGACTTACCTAGAACTCCCGGAGAGCCTGGCTCCAGTCGCCTTCAGCTCGCGTCCCCAGACCCTTCAATTCCCTTGCGCTCTCTGCACCCCCAGCCACACTCACCATGAACTGGAGGCGGCGAAAGGGGGTGCTGATTTCTCCCACGCTGTCCGCAACTTCGCGGGCAGGTCAGCCCCGCCCTGGCGCCCCTGCCTGGGCTGCGGGCTGGGCACAGCTGGGCAAGGCGCGGGTCCGGACAGCCGGGGTCCTAACGGCCACGGCCAGGGTGTGTAGAGCGCAAGGTTCTTCAGTGCGGAGGCACCGTTCGCTCCTCCGCGCTCTGCCTGGGTTGGAGGCTCAGAGTTCTCTCACTCCGGACGCAGGGGCGGGGCGCACGGCTGTCCCCTCCAGATGCGGGGATCCTTGTTCGTTCCTTCCTCCTCCTGTCCCAGAGGCGCACGCGTGGGTCCGGCCGCAGCTGCTTCTGCCGTCCCCAGGGCTGGCAGAGTTCCCCCACCCCACCGCGGGTGCAGCCAGGGGCCGGGGAGAAGAGGAAGGGATTCCCCTCCCCGAGTTCGGGTTTTCCCACCCGTTCAGACCCCTTCTGTCCGTTGCAGCAGCCGGCTGCTGCGAGAACCACTTCAGGGCAGCGCCGCCTGTGCCACCCGCTCCAGCTGGAGGAGGCAGCGGCGGCGGCGCGGCTCGCACGGGGACTGGAAAGGAGGTGACCTTCAAACCCCGCGCTCGCGCTCGGGGAGACCGGGAGGAGGGCTGGGGTGATGGAGGGGAGCAGTGTGCGCCCGGTCAGCCCACGAGAGCACTTGCTGGCAGGCAGCAGAGAGTGAAAAGGAGATCTTCAAACAAAAATACAGATTAGCAAATAAACAAAGGAGAGCGGAGCGAGCGAGCGAGAAAATGTGTGCATGTGTATGTGCGTGTGCGCGCGTGTCTATGTGAGTGTGTGTGTGTGTGTGTGATAGAGAGAGTGAGTGTGCGCGCGCACGACAGGCAGCAAGCAGCCCCGGCTGCAGAGCCAAAAATAATCTGGTGCGAGCGGGAGCGCCCCCTCCCCCTTCCCATTGCCAGGGCCGCTGCTGCTGTCACGCGTGCAGCCCCGGATTCCAGCAGGCAGCGGAGGGCAGAGCCGGGGTCCGCAGGAGACTCCGTGCCTAGGTCTCCTGGCCTAAACAGGTGAAGGGGTGAGAGTTGGAAGTAGGGGTAATGATCCCGTCGTTAGCGTCCCCAAGTCCTTGTCCCAAAGCAGACTCGCTTACTGAGCACCAGCGCCTCCCTCCATCTTGACCCCCACAGTGAGAGCAGACAAACGCCCGGGAGAAATGCTAGGTGGCGGCGGCTTCTTGACCCCATCCACTTCTGGTCTGGGAAAGTTGTCTGGCGAATCTAAATCTAGCGACCCGGCATGGATGGAGCCTTACCCAAGAGGCAAAAAGTTACAAGAGCCAGATACCCTGCAGGAAGTGGGAGTGCACGTAGCCCCTGCCCTAGCCCCTCGGAGACACGGCTTAATCCTGCACTGGGTGCTGTCTCTGGAGGGGTCTAGAGACTGTCCTCTTAGCAGCTGCCTTAGTGCCAAAATCCCTGTGACTCCTAACTAAATGCTACTACTTAATAAGCACTTCCTTTTTTCCCCCAGATGCTATTTGAAACATTTACATCGAATTTTCTCAACAACCTGATGAAGTAGGCACTATAGGTTTAACAGTTTGCCCAGCCAGGTGCTTAGGGAAGTTAAAGCAATGCTACTTCTTTTCTGGGTTCCACCCTGGACTCACAGGGCCAGAAACTTCACTTGTTTGTTTGTTTACTTAGGGGAATGTTGTTTGGTTTTTTGGATAAATGTTTTAGGTGGTTATGTTGCACAGGAATGTTTGAGGGCTATTGAGTGATAATTTGCTGAAGGTCACACAATGAGCAAGAAGCCAGGATTTCTGGGCAGGTCTTCCTAATTTCATGGGATGTACCAGTGCACTACCTTGCCTTCTAAGGGCCAACTGGGATGGAACAAGGCCAGATTCTAGCTTTACACACTTGATCTGAGGCTCAGGTTCATTTTTCTGCCTACCACGTTCATTGTTTTTGCGTATGCAGTATGGCTCCTCTTCCAAGTAGGGCTGTAAGATTTCCAAAAGTAGAGACCATGTTGCATGTGTTTGCTTGTAATGTGAGCGTTTCCCAGTGCCTAACGAAAAACAGGCTCTACGGGAGTTCCTCTGCAATCCTGTCAGGCTAGGGTTTCTTCCAACGTTAGAATAAAACAAAGAAAGGAAACTCCTAACTACAACTGGAATTTTTAAAAACATATAATATTTTATCATCATTTGAGAAAGAAAGTTTGCAAAATCCAGAAAGGTATCTCTGTCACTGGCCCCAGGAGATGATTTTGCAATTTGGGTTAGTTTTACCATATTCTTCCTTAGGACTCTCTTTGATAATAATATATTTGTATGTAAACAACTTTTTTTCCCTTTATACTACTCTCTTCTCCTTCACTGATAGCACAATGAAGCTATAAATCTGGGTTACTAACATTGTAATCATTTCCTCCAGAAACTGTTTACAATGGGAAAACCACCAAATTTAAATGTAATTGTCTAGCCGTGCAGGGAGATAAGATGGGTTGTAAAAAAGGTATTCTCAATTTAAAAGCAAATTATCAATAATGAGAGAAGAAATAAATGGCAGTTAATGGGAAGTTCTGTTGAAATATAATGTTTTGTACAAATTCACTAACAGGAATTGTTTCTCTGTGCTCCTTCATTTTTATTCCAGGAGGGGAAAAAAAAATGAATGCAATCATTCAAGGCAAAAACACTGGCTGTTGTTTCATTAAAATGGGTAATCACTGGGTACTTTTATTATTTTTTAATATATATCTTTCTGTTGGAAATGAAATAAAACATATTTAACTATCTCAAAATCAAGGTCGGTCTAAGTCGACTCTGACTTATTTTGGAGTAAAAATAAGCTTAGATATATTAGCACCGAGTATCAGCCATGACTCACTGGTACCTGTGTTGCCTTGTAGCTTAAGGAAGCTTTAATGTGAGTGAGGGAGACATTCACTACAATTTGAAACAAAATTAGAGTAAAGATCAATATAGCATGCTATTATGCTATTCATTTGGAAAGTATTCATTTCTTTTTCACAATGATCTTTCACATTCCAGGCAGAGTTTCTCTGTCATTCCTCTATGTTGAGCCACTTCTAGGTAATGAGGGTGCTGAATGAGACAGTCCCTGGGACAATCCAGGGCTATGACCTTGCCCAGATGTGGTGATAAAGAACATGGAGCCTTTGGCTCCTCCTACTGGACATGGAAAATACTTAGCAGTTTGTGATCTAAGCATGTGTCAAAATGTGTTCCCTAAAGCTGATAGGAGAGAATGACTTTGTACTCATCATTGGCTGAGAGTGAACAACCCCGCCCAAAGTGCTCAAGATCCATCTAAAGTGTAAATTTCATTTCTCACTTTCAAACTTGGGCTCTTCCTATGGCTCCTCATGGTCCCTAAGATAAAGTCTACAGTCTTCTACATGGGTTACAAGCTTCTAGATTATGTGGCTCTCATTTTATGTTGACCCAATGATCTGGGGATAATCTCCTCTTATTGGTCTCCAATTCTTTGCATATGCTGTTTCTCCAACCTGGAAAACTCCTACAACTTCTCATTTCCTGTGTAGTTTTTAGGTTTTAAGATCTCCATTTGGAGATCCTTTCTCCCTGCCAACTCCAACCTCCCCACACACCCCTGCACACACACAGATAAGACCAGTGTCTCTCTTTTGAACTCCCTAAATGCCTCTACTTAATTCTATCATATCATTTGTCTTCACCTTTTGTAAATGTTCTCCATTAGACTGAAAGGTCCTTGACGTCAAGGACTTTTCCTCAGTGCTTGGGGCCAAACACATAAGCTCAATAAATGTTTGGTGAGCCTTCTTTCTCCTTTTTGGTCATTGCTGTCTAAAGGGGATGACCTCTTTGAAATAGGCTGAGATCAATCTGTTCGCCCATTCATTTAGTCCTTCATTCTTTCAGCCATCAAATATGTACCTTACTCAAGGCAAGTCTCCTGTAAACCATTTCCTATATAAACCAGTCTCTGCACTCAAGGAGCTTATTCTCTAATATAATAAGTAGACACATAAATAAGTAATATCAACAGTTTTGAAAGATTGAGGCGCATACTGAACAGAAGCACATAGCCAGACATTAGGGAAAGGGGAAGGTCAGGCAAAGCTTTCTAGAAGAGATCACCTCTAAACAGAGAAGATAAGTAGGAATTACCCCAAATGTTAAGGACATTCTTGGAGAAGAACATGGCTTAGGAGACTGAAGCAAAAGGGAGTATAACTCCATTAAGGAACAGCAAATCTATTCAATGTAAGAAGAGTCGTGCTAAATTCAAGAGTCTGGAAAGTGGTGCAGAAGGCAAGGCAGTGAACAACGAAGCGAAGATGTAAGCTAGAGCAAGCTCATAAAGGGCTCTGAATTGAAACTAAAGACATGTTTGCTTTAACAAAAGGCAAATTTGGAGAGAATGACTCTAAAGCATGCTATGACCTACTATCCATAATTCCAATACCCACAGCCTGGACATTATTTTACCTTTCCTGATGTTTCAATGATCATTTTACTGTTATTTTCTATTTGTTCAAGAACCTTTCCAGATGATCACTGTAAACATATAGTGAATTATAGGAATTCATAAGTCACTCTAAAGTACTCTGGGATTTTTAGGATGATGAGTGGTATATTAGGATAGAAGGATGAAAAAAGAAAACTGAAAATAGTTGAAGTAATCAAGGATCCTTCTGTTTCTCTTCCCAAAGGATACTTTTCAATAGCGTCACTGAAGAGAGGATACTATATTCAATTTTTTTTTTTTATAAATGACTTTGACTCAATAAAACTCTTTGCACAACCTTAGTATTATATAAGACCTGCCTTGCCCTCAAGTTCTCATTCTTCAGGCTTACCTCAAAGCTTTATCACAGCCTGGGTCAACTAATGAACTAATTAAATAGTCTGAAGACCACAGGGGAATGGATTTCCTCATATTCTCTATTCCCCCTTCAGTCATTGGGCACATGGCAGATACTCAATATACAGTTATTGATTGGTTGAACTAACTCACAATCTATCATGAAGTTCAGGAGTTTGATATTAACCAAAGCATTAAATATTGAGAATGAGCCATCCAGTGTCTAGAGATGAGTTTCCTTTTTTTTCTGAAAGGATACAAACTTTCACACTATTTTAAAATGTCTTTGAAATAGTAAACATGATGGTTTCTCTGTTTCTCTTTGGGCTCATCTTTTTTCTCTCCTCTTTCCATCCCTCAAATAATGATGATGATAGCAGTAATAGTAACATAAATAAGTTTTTGAACAATCATGATAAAAAGAATAGCAAAAGAGGGACGCCTGGGTGGCTCAGTTGGTTGAGCAGCTGCCTTCGGCTCGGGTCATGATCCCAGGGTCCTGGGATCGAGTCCCACATCGGGCTCCTTGCTCGGCAGGGAGCCTGCTTCTCCCTCTGCCTCTGCCTGCCACTCTGTCTGCCTGTGCTCGCTCTCTCTCTCTCTCCCTCTCTCTCTGACAAATAAATAAATTTAAAAAAAAAAGAATAGCAAAAGAAATGAGTCATGTGGCGTTTACATATAAGCTCTTTTTTTTAGACCCTGAGATCATGACCCGAGCCGAAGGCAGAGGTTTAACCCACTGAGCCATCCAGGTGCCCCTATATAAGCTCTTTAATTGTATTTTCTCATTTAATCTCACAGTACAACTCGAGGTGTAAGTACCATTATGTTTTCTTTTTTATAGGTGAGAAAACCAAAGTTTAAAAGAAGGAGGAAGTTCAATGGCTTGGCCAAACCCACAGAGCTAGTGAATGGTTAAGCCAGGACTCAAAAATAACTCAGTCGTGTGTCAGAACTGAGTTCATGAAGCACAAATCATGATGTATTTTATCTTTCTGTTAACTAGAACTCATACGCTATTGAGGTAGGCTTAGAGAATCATGTCAGTGATTCACAATCATGAAAGGAGGAATTCCTAGTCCATTGGTCTTGGAGTAAGAAAAATAAAAAGGAGGTTCAGGGATCTGCAGAATGAAAGGGAGCCTGATTATATAAAAAGCATTTTGGAAACAAATATTTTGAGCATGGTTAGAACCGAGTGAATCAAAGATTTCCAAATGGTTGGCCAATAAGGACTATAGAAACTAAGCTGTGTTTTTGGTTTAAGGTGGGCTAATTTATATGTCATTTATTATGTCTTTAAGAAATATACTATCAGGGTACCTGGGTGACTCAGTTGGTTAAGTGTTGGACTCTTGATTTCAGCTCAGGTCATGATCTCAGGGTCAGGAGATTGAACTCTGCAAAGACTCTGTGCTGGGCACGGTGTCTGCTTAAGACTCTCTCTCTTCCACTCTCCCTCCCCACACCTATGACTCACACATGCTCTCCCTAAAAACAAAACAAAATGAAACAAAACAACAACAACAAAAAACTATCAAACGTCTTTAAAAAAAAAAAAGAGATCTTATTTATTTATTTGAGAGAGAGAGTGCACACATGCCTGGGAGGAAAGGCAGAGGGAGAGGGAGATGCAGACTCCCAGGACCCTTTCTTTAAGAAGTGGATGGGGCACCTGGGTGGCTCAGTGGGTTAAAGCCTCTGCCTTCAGCTCAGGTTATGATCCCAGGGTCCTGGGATCAAGACCCACATCGGGCTCTCTGCTCAGCAGGGAGCCTGCTTCCCTTCCCCTCTCTCTGCCTGCCTCTCTGTCTACTTGTGGTCTCTGTCTGTCAAATAAATAAATAAAATTTTAAAAAAAGAAGAAGAAAAGAAAGAAGTGGATAAAGCTCTAGAGTAAGAGATTGTGTTTTCATATCATGTTTCTATCACTTAATAGCAATATGAACAAAGCAAATTTTTTTAAACATCACTAATCCTCCGCTTTCCTTTGTGTAAAACAGAAAAAAGAAAAAGGAAAAAAGGGATGAAGATGATGATGATAAAAATAATGAAGACATAATTAATATATACTAGCAACTATCAATACAGAGGATATCTAATCTGACCCACATCCTCAAGCTGATGATTCTAGGCTCTTTATAAGTGATTAGTTCAGGAATTATCATAGGGTCTATGTCATGTGATCCAGGAAAAGGTGGCTGATACACTTATTGAGAACATTTTTCTTCCTTCAAGTGAAAACCATAGGAAAGTTTTTTTTTTCCTTATTCCAAATGTTTCCTCTGTAATTATGACCTCTGGACGTGCCATAGATACCTTACCACCAGCCTGAGGATGACAGAGCAGGAAAGAATAAAGAATCCGTAATATCTATGAGGTTGCCAAGCTGCTCAGTCAGTCAACATTCGACACTACCACACAGCCACATCCTCTGTTCCTTGCGATGATCAATTCCCTTACTGTGTAAACTTGTTGAGGATTATATGTGGCCTAAGGAAGGGTTTCTCAAACTTGTCACTACTAACATTTTGGAGCAGATAACCCTCCGTGCTGGTGGGGCCATCTGTGCCCTGCGGGATGTTTAGCAGCATCTTTGTGAGCTCAATGCTCGCAGCACTCCCTGACTGTCCATCATAACCTTATCCCCTCCTACAATGTTAATCAGAAATGTCTCCAGGTATTTCCGTACTCTCCCTGGGGGGCAAAACCACCTGAGCTAAGGTCCACTGATCTAAAGCATCCTCATCAATACAGTGAGAGCAGTAGCACTACTACTAGTAGTAGTAGTGCTGCGATAATAATGATCAGCATTTACTCATGTTTACGAGGTACGAAGCATCATGGTCAAAACCTCCACGCACGAACCCCTCAAAATAACCTCATGAACCAGGTTTTACTACCATCCTCATGTTACACAAGAAGAAACTGGGGTCCAGAGAAATGAAGAAACTTGCTCACAGTCACCAAGCCAGTAAGTTGTTGTTTTGGGATTCAAACAAAGGTGTCAAGAATTAAATGGTATAACCCCAGAGAAGCCCCTCAGCATGAAGCCTGGCACGTGGGAGCTGCTCAGATGAAACGAGTGGTGACTTCCACGTAACAGCTACACAGCAGGGTCAACTTGGAGAAATGCAATGTGGTCTTGGCAATTCTGTCACTTTCTGCACGTTGATCATTTCATTTCACTCCTCTAGATGCTTCATATTGGGCTGAGTGTTCTGGCCAACACCCAGACTGCCTTAAACTAACAAAGAGAACAAAATCACCACAATCCTCGATGACCCGTCGAGGCAATTTGTGCGGAGCTGACCACAACCTCCTTTCTTCCAGCTTTGAAAGTAAGTTCTGAGTCTGAGTGGCCATTAGCAAAAGGCGCTTGCCAATTTCACTCACTCACAACTGAATGGTGAATTGGGAGATTCATTCTCCCACTAGATAAAGTAATAGGTAATTATATGTCTGCTTAGGACTTGAGGGAAAAGGAGGAAAAAACAATTTTGAGAACTTTCTCTTTGCCAAGCCTCAGACATGACATCTAGCCTCAGAGAAGTCCTGTTGGGTAGGTACTATTACTATTTCCGTATTTCAGATAAGGAATCTGAGGCTCAGAGGAAGAAAAGGGTGAATTTTATAAGCTTACAAAGCCAAAAGCTCAAAAATCTCCTTTTTAAATTGTTAGCAGACTGATTTCAGGACCATAGCATGCTTTCCTGCATCTCCAGAATCGCTCTTTGGGTATAGAAGGACCAAAGGCCAAGAGATAGAAAAATTGTGCACACATTCTAAAGTCCTACTCAAAATATGTATATTTTTTTAAAATGTAAAGAATGCTTCAAATAGTTCCAGTAAAGTCAACCATGAAGGTTGAAAGTGAGACTTAAGAAAAAAATAAAAGTTGTAAGTCAATGAGGTATAAATAGTTAATGAATTTATAATCAGAACATAAATAGTTTTGCCTTAATGCACTAACACCTCAGGGGGAAAAATGTTCCATGTATTAGCAGCACAGAGTATGACAATCGATTTCTTTCAAATGCACTTACTTTATTTTAAGTCCTAGTCATTTTATTACAAATGGATAAGTAAAGATATTTAAGCCATTTACGATGAAATATGCAACCTTACAAGGAAGAATATGCATTTGCAGTGGTTACTGGTGGGTAATAGATGCTCTGAGAAATAAAATATCTGTAAATCATAGTCAAAGTATGCATGACTATGCTCTCCATTTATACATTTATTATTACTATTTATTCCTTATACTTCTATTAAGAGGCACAAATCTGTGAATTAAAAAGAATCACTGGGAATATTTTCAAGACTGCATAGTAGTTAATATGAGGAAATAACAGAAAATAGCTAAAATTTTGGATTCTGAATATAATCATCTAGAAGATAGAGTTTGGGCTTTTGGTAAAAAGTGAACCCTCTTCCATGAAGCATGTTTCCATGCCTTCTTTGGTTTCTCTTTCTCTGAGTTTCCCCACACCATTACTCTAGGCTTGGCTCAAAATGCTCTACTGCATTAATCTAGAGACAGTCTTTCAGACTTTCCCAGAAAAAGACCCTGAGACAAGTATTTGAGTGTATGTATAAATTTGGGAGGCAAACCGAGGAAACAATGGCCAGGGAGTGGGAAAGTAAGTTAGGGAAGGGAGAGGAGCCAACAAAACCTGTATTGTCAAGCAAGTTATCACAGTGATTAACTGGAGATTATTCCCACTAAAGAATTCTGGAAGCCAGAGTAGAAAACTCCCCTGTGGTTATTTCACCCAGGGGTCAAAGAAGCTTGAGTATTTATACAATTATTCATGTTGGCCATTGCTTAAGGGTTAGGTGAGTATGGTAGTGTGTTAATCTATGCGACTTCAGCCTTCCTGGGGCACAAGAAGAGTGGAATCTAAGTGGTCAGAGAGAATCCTTAGGCAATGATGCTGATATATGGAAGCCCAGAATGCATGTATTTAAAGCTAAACACTTAGGGACTGGGACAGAGGTCTGAAGGTGTGGAGCAATGACAAAATCTTCTATATTCTCAATATCCCCAAGAAGAAAGAAGAGGACATATTGGCTTTGCAGGCACAGTCAAGGATGTGCCACCTAGGAATGGAAAGAAACTGTATCTTTCATTACCTATGAAGCTCCATTGATCCAGTGTCCAAATGTCCTGTAGTTGTCAAACCAGGGTATATATAAGAGGTATATATTCAGATCTGGGCACCATTCTAGAGATTCCAATTCACAAAGTATGGTATGAGACCTGGGGACTTGATTTCCCAAGCTGAACACACACACACACACACACACACACACACACACACACAGCATGTATTCCTACCACAGATGTGTCAAGTACCCGTGTGATTAGTCCAACTGCAGAATGACTTGTGGATAGGGTTGGAAGTGGGGAGAGAATGGGAATTCAACACTTAAAGGAGCTGAGAGCTTTGTACATAGGTATTTCCCTTCTCTTTGAAAACATGATTGCTTGCTGTGCTCTCAAACTCACAGAAAAAAGGTAATTGTTAGCAAGATTCTGAAGCACTGATTATGCACCATGAATATATTAAAATCTACAGGTTTTGCAGGGAGCCCCTGGGACCACTCAGTAAATGCCATTTTGGTGTTTCTGTAGCCATAAGTAGGGCTAAGAAACAGTGATGTAATGCATTAGTGAGAATAAACAAATTAGGCTCCAGGAGCCTCCAGTTCCTATCCCAGGCAGGCAGCATGGAGGCAGTCAAGCCTTGCTGAACCAGTTTCTTTGCATGAAAGCCCTCCCTAACTCACTGGTGGACAAAGCATAAATAAGTTAAAAGGCACTGGCAGTTTTAGGTGGTAGACCAAAGTATACTGAATAAAGTAGATCATCATTCCTTTTTGGTAGCTCTTTTTTAGACAGGACGAAGTGGTAGCAATCCTGGAAGCACTGATGGAGAATGGTCTGGACCTGGCATTTACACAAGAAGTTCTTTTATTAACAGACAAAAGGGAGAGAGGGGAAGCAAAGCATAAGCCATATATGCCTGATGATAACATGTAGAATTTTCTACAATTCCTCTCCATTTTTCGTTTAAAAAGTATTTTGCAGATGTCAGCAACCATTACAAGACTGACAAAAGAAAGGGTAACCAACTCGAAAGACTGTCAATGAAAAGGCCATCAGTCTATTTGATTTCTCTACCTCTTCCTGCTTTGATTCGTCTCCGTGTTCAAAAGCTCCAAGACTAGCTTGCTTGCCATTATTCCGTAAGGCAATTAAGCAACTTGGCAATAAAAGCAACCACATTTTTCTGGAGTAGTTCACAGAGAATACAGAACAGAACAGCACAGGACAGATGTTGAACCAAAATGCAAGTACTTATCTGAACACACTTCTCGGTGCCAAGGCTAAATGCCCTGCTGGAGTGCCTTGCTTCCATCTTTCCATCCCTCCTCCAGGATCTTTCTCCACCAGTTAATCGCTCCCTCTGCTCTGTCTTCAGACTCCCCTGGCTGGCAGGATGGAACTATGCTGAAGGTCGCTTACATTAACCTGCCGCTCTCAACTCTTCCTCAGCTTTAAGCGCACTATTAGTTTAGGTCTACCTCTATTACCAATCTAACTGTGTTTATCACCTCCATTTCTCCATCATCCAATGACCTCCTGCAATATGCTTTTTCTATTCATACAATCCCGCATACATTCATACAATTCCAGTTGGAATTCCAATTCATACAATTCCATGAAGCTATGACCTTAGCATCTTCTTAACTGTTGACTGCCCTCCCTGCCCTACCCCATGGCCACGTTCAGTCCTTAATCTTGGTTGCCATCTCTTCATCATCTGATGTGTGGACAGTCCCTTGACACCTCTCTTTGGTTTCAGAAATACCCCCCTCCTGCCTCTGAGCTGCTCCATAATAATCTCTTTTTCTATCTACTCCGCCTAGAACTACTCTGCCGTCCATAAATGCATCCCACTCTTGACACACTTCTCTAAAGTTACTTCCTATATGCCATTTATGTCCCCATAGTTGCTACATCCTGAAGGTCCCTCCACCCTTCAACTCTCAGCTAAGTTTCCATCCCTATGTCTCAAACACCCTACATACCATTGTTATCTGGCTATTTGCCAAGCATCTGGGGCTGCTGTTTATAATGAATCTATTCACTTATTCTACAAGTACTCATTGATTGCCTACTATGTATATAACATAAAATAGGAACTACATCCCTCTGTAATATTTATCTCTAATGCATAACCATTTACTCCAAAATTTAGCAGCTCAAAACAGAAAAAAGTAACTCATCGTGTCTATGAGTCAGGATGTGGGCACAGCTTAATGGGCGCATCTGGCTTAAGTCTCTAACATGGCTGTGAACTGTCAGTTGTGGCTGTAGTTTCATCTCAAGTGTCAACTAGGGAAGGGTTTGTTCCCACAACTCACTCATGCAATTGTTGGGAGGATTCTGTTCTTCACAGGTTCTTGGGCTAAGAGTTTTTTGGCTGGTGTTCAACCTCAGTTCGTTCCTAGCCCCTCAGCTGGGCAGCTCACAACATGGCAGCTGCTTCCCTCAAGCAAAAAAGGGGCACCCAAAAGGGAATTCAATGTCTTTTTATGATCCAATATTGAAAGTAATAGCTCATTATGTCTGTCATATTCCACATATTTGAACTGAATCAAGAAGTGTACCCCATACCTACAGAGAAGATGTTATAAAGAATGTGAATTCCAGGAGAGAGGGATAATTTAGGGCCATCTTAGGTGCTATCATATTCCCATTTCCAGGAACATATAATCCAAAATGGATGGCACAGACACGAGAACAAAGGATGCATCAGTGTCATGGCCGGGGGTGGCTTGCAAGCCATGAATGCAACTCAACATGTTGGATAGAAACTCCTACTTCCTCTTTCAGTTCTCTTAAGTGCCCTTCATTTCCACTCACTGCATCTTATCTTTTGTCTGGACTGGTATACCAGCCTCTTAGTCGGTCTTCTTGTAAAAAATCTTTCCCTACCCATGCTCTGTTCTCTAGATATCCAAGAACAAGGTTTTAAATACTCTGTCAGGTCTCTCTCTTTCCCTTCCAAGTTACAGAAACTCAATTCAACCCAGCATAAACTAGAAACATGATTGTTGACACATGTGGGTGAAAGTTCCAAAGCACGCTGGTTTGTGACCTGGGTGAGATCACATGCCCACCACTGAACTAACCACATGGAGGTGCATACCAGCACTCTGATTAGCCAGATCTATGGAGCCAAAGTAGGAATTCAACCCCACCTAAACCACCAGCCTCAGAATGGTGGACAGATAATTCCCCCAATGAAAATGAGGGTGCTATTACCAGGTACAGAACAATCAAAAAAGCCATACAAATATTAACACAACACTTAATCAACAAGCTCATTGCTTCTCCATTATCTGTGTGATAAAGTCTAGATAAAAATCTCTTCTTGGCACATAAGACTCTCCATGAACTGGCCCAAGCTCGCCCCTGTAGCCTTATCTGCCATGCAGTCCAATTTCGCCTACAAAGAACACACATTGTCCTCTAAATAGTCTGTGTTCTGCCATACCATTGTATCCCCTTTGCCTGAAATCCTAAACTTCTACTTCACTGGCTGTTGAGCCATATTTCTACCTCAAGACCCAGATCAAATGCCATCATCCTTTTTAAAAACCTACCCTGTTTCTCCTAGATGAATCAATTGCTCCTTTCCCAAGAAACTGTGTAAATGTCTCTATGTAACAGTGGTTCTCAACAGGGGCAGTAATGTTCCCCCGGGGATTTTTGGCAATATCTGGTGACATTTTTGGTTGTCGTCACTCGAGGGAGGATTCTTCTGGCATCTAGTGGGTGGAGGCCAGGTATGCTGCTCAACATTCTACAGTGCACAGGCAGCCCCCGCAAATAAGAATGATCCAGCCCCAAATGTGAGCAGTGCCCAAGCTGAAAACCTCTGTTCTAACATAACAGTTAATGTCTTGTATTTTAATTTTTAATTTCGTATCTTCCCAAGTAGATACTGAGCTTCTTAGGGGCAGGGACACTGTCACATTTGTCAATGTACTCCCAGCACTAGCAGGTGCCTGGCCCATAGCAGATGCCCAATAAACATTGGCAGAATGACTAAGAAAGGGAATGAGTGTCCAGATGGGCTCATGAAACATTATCCAAGAAAGTGAATTCCTGGAAGGCATGATGGTTCCTTAAATGGCTATTGTATCAGAAAATTTCAGCTGCGGGGTGTGTTTCCTTCCCCTTTTCAAGAATAAATTTGAACAAGTTTCTGAATGCAAAGTCACATGATTCTCTCTCCAAAGCAAGCTTGGGTATTACTATCGGTACTTCTCAAGCTACCAAATATATGCAATGATCTCATAGAAACTTTTAATAGCTTCTAAGACAGAGGAAATAACTATAGGCCCATTAAAATGTATACCCTTCCCATAGCTCAGAAAAAGTTGTTTTTCCCCCCAACAATACAAAATTTCATGGCCTTTCCCCCATCCAATCTTAGTTTAAAACAAGGCCGTGTGTGTGATATCTTCATCTAAGGCGCTCCACGCTTGACTAAGGAATTCACACACCATCAGGAGCTCAGTACCCATGTAAGGTCTGACACGTTTCTCAGAAAGGACATTCAAATGTCAGATGGAATGATTTACACGGCATGTCAATAAAAAGAACTCTGAGGTTCAGCAAGTCAATAAAGCTTATTAGAACAATCTTAGGGCTGAGTATCAATGTACCCTGATGAGGACCTTTGAAGTCAGACACCACTAACTCAAGGCAACTGGCATTAAATAGACCATTCTGGAGGGAGAAATAAAATTAAAAGCTTCCATTATTTTGGGAATTCATGTTGATTTAATAACATACAAGAAGCTAGAGAAATTTGTGTTTATATTCTCATAGTTAAAATCTGGACATTGATTTGCTTAAGCTCCCATATACTGAAAATCTCCAATATGCCATGCATTATATCAAATACATCATATTTATTCATTTTATTTACCAATGTAAAAAAAAAAAGCCATGTAGTGTATTTTATGTACCAGCCTCCTATATCTTTTCAAATATTAACTTTTAATCCTCACTGTGACCCTATGAGACAGGTATAAGATTATCCCCATTTTTGGGCACCTGGGTGGCTCAGTGGGTTAAAGCCTCTGCCTTCGGCTCAGGTCATGATCCAAGGTTCCTGGGATCAAGCCCCACATCGGGCTCTCTGCTCAGCAGGGAGCCTGCTTCCTCCTCTCTCTCTCTGCCTGCCTCTCTACCTACTTGTGATCTCTGTCTGTCAAATAAATAAAATCTTAAAAAAAAAAAAGATTATCCCCATTTTCCAGATAAGGAAACTGAGGGTCAAAGAAGCAAAGTAAAATGTTCAAGGTCCCCTAGCTAGTAAGCACAGAGCCTTCATTCAAATCAGGGTAGTGAGGCTCTGGAATCGGTGTTCCAAACCACTGTGCAACACTGCCATGTATGTATTACCTGTGGTCTTCTCAAAAATTCTTAACCCCAATTTTGGCCTGCCTGATATTTCAAAATTAACATTTACTTATTTTCCAACACTTCCAAATCCAGAGACTACATACACAAGCTAGATTTCTGGATTCTCTTTACAAATCAAAATGTCTGATCACCTGAGCCTGCTTTATTGTATGGCCATGATGGGAACTGACAAGAGGCTTGAGGCATGGTACAGACCCACCTCACTCATTTGAGACACTTTCCTGGTCCCTGACATTTGAGTGTGAGACCCTGGCTGCTTTGTAGATGAAGGTACTATGCCCAAGGGAGGTTGAGGAACTTGTCCAAGGCCTCAGATCTAACATCAACACAGACTAATACCAACAAAACCATCATTATCCTTAGGTCTCAAGGAACAAGGGGGTGAGGGAGAGTCATAAAGAGACTGCAGAAAGAACTGTTCAGAACAGGTGCCTGAGAAAAGAAATATTGACCTTCAGGCAAAGGGCATAGGAAATCTCAGAGCAGGAGCCAGAGGAACAAATACCCAGACCTCATTCTTATCCTTTCCTCTGATTTCTAGCCAGGATGCCCTCCAATGGCCAGATCCAAATGGCCACGAGGGGACCCAGGATCTGGTTACTGTAGAGCAGAGAACAGAGCAAGGGAAGTTGGAGCGTACATACAACAGGTAACACAGAGGCTTAACACAGAATTCCCATGGATCCTGAAAACCATGTTTTTTCTACTTCCTCAGGTCTAACCCATTCAGTCAACGTACTATTCTAATAATACTAGAGATAATAATGAACATAAATATGGTGATTAAGATGTGCCAGGCACACTTCTAAGAACTTTACAAAAATTAGCTCATTTCTCTAACTGCCTGCTATGTGCTAGGAATGGAGTCCTCTCTGGAAATTCTTAAGGGTAGGGAAGGAGACAGTGACAGGGATCTTAGCGATCTTCTCTCAAGTATGGGGTCATACCATGGCATCACATCTTCAACATTTCTTCCAAACTCGGGGACAAAGACTTCCTGTTTTAAAAGAAAGGGAATCAAAAGGAGTTGAAAATGCAAAGGTACAGCCCATGCTGAATATGAGTCCTATTAACTACTATACCTACTTATAGTTAACCACTTCCCCTGATTCCCATGTCAAAACTTCTTTTCCACTTATGACTCCCTTAGCTCTTAATAGTTGAGTAGCTTACTAGCCTAGAATGAAAAACAGGTAAAGGACACAGCAGTTTACGATAGCTTAAGAACTATAGATCCTTCAGGCTTAAAGAATTAGGGGAAGCAGGTGAGGCAGGACTTAGGGGTTCTGAGTCTCTCTGGATATTTCATTAAGCATAGCGGAATATTTCATAAATGTCCAACATCCTGTGCCACCTTCATGGTTCCTGCCATATTTCTACCAGCTATACTATTATATACTCGGTATTTTTATTAAAATTGGAAATGTCTTTTTGAAATTAATGTACTTTTAAATTCTCCAAAATTAGAAACTGGTATTGTCCTAATAGGTATTAGGCAAACATATAACCACTAGAATGAATAATCTTGCTGGTGAATTATCTAAAACCCATCTTGTGTAACACACACATGCATATATTAGAAAATGCCAGCATAGAGGTTAAAACCATGGGCTCCAGGGTCAGAAAAAACTGGGTTCAAGTCCCAATTCCATCACTCAGGAAAGTTTCCCCTATACGACTTTGCTAAGGATTAAATAATTTATGCAGGGTACTTACTATGCCTTGCCCATTGAAGACATTCAGAAAATATTACCTTTCAGAGCTCCAAAAGCCACATCATTAATGGTTTCTTACATCACCTAGACCCTGGGGTCTGTATACCAATAATACTTAAACCCTGAGAGGAAAGTGACAATCTAGAGAAAAAAACAGCTCTCTGGGGATTCTCAGAATTCCAGGACCCACATAGCAGCTGGACAGCTCCAGACTTCCAGGTGGCAGAACACAGGGTTTTCATCACGTACAAAGATGGTTTCCCAATCAATCAGCTATGGCTGCCACTACCTAAGGAGAATTTACCTATGATTTATAAAAAGGAAAGCAGAGTCTAGGAGATTTCATTGAACACTGACATATTTCTCCATCCATCCATCCACCTGCCCATCTCCCCATTCAACAAATACTGAGTAACTCCATTTCCATGCACTGTTTTAGGGGGTGAATATACAATATTGAGCAGAGTCAAATACATGTAGTTCTTATCCTCAGAGTGCTTACAAGATAGAAGACATAGACAAGCATGCATGGGACAACATTTTTACACTCCCAAGATTTGTTTCAGCTCCACCAATCCCCTGTAAGTTGGCCCTTTCCTCAATGGGAAGTCCAGCCTTCACTACCGCCTCATCTCCTAACAACCCCCCGCTGCTACAGCCTCCTCTAGGTTGGGCTCTGGCATGACCTTCATCACACTTGCCATGATTTCACAAACCAAGCACAACCCAATCAGACTCATGAAACCTATGGTTCCTCCTATAGCTTTTGGATTCATAAGAAGTATTACACTATGAAGCATGGGATCTGGCTGCTCCAGGAGCTGCCCTAAGGGGCCAGGTAATAGACCTTGTAAATATAGGTGTGTTCATTCAACTATGGAGTGAATTTGGCCAATTAAAGGAGACTGAAAGACCTCAGCAGACATATTCTTCTCCATTTCAACAAACCGTTCCAAGGTATGATGATCCCATACAGCCTACCCTGGAGACCACCCATGTAATGGAGCAGCTCACCATAGTTTTATATAAATGTGTGGCCAGTTCAGTAACACACTGTTTTGTATATGTTTGTGGTCTTTCCTGCCTCGCTTCCCTTTTTCCTTCATTCTAGCTATCCTGGCAATGTACCTCTCTAAAAAGCCTTAGCATGTAAGTTTTATTCAGGTCCTATTTTTAAGGAAAATTGAACTTAAAATAATCATACAAATAAGTGAATATTAATAAGCTGCAATGAAAGCCTGTAGAGGGGAAGAGTTGGACCTGGTCTAAGATTTAGAAAAAGCTTCACTTGAAGGAGTGATGTTTGAAATGAGGTAGAGGAAGATTCAAGATTAATTAGTTTGGGAAAGTAGCATGAAGAAGCATTCTAGGCATGTAGAAAATCATTATCAAAGGCCCTGTGGTAGAGACAAAATAGAAGGGAAGAGATGAGTAAATCATGGAAGGGTAGTGCTGGTAGGAGGCTAGACATAAACTCTAAGGAGTGAATACAAAAAGGACCATTCAGAAAGGTACAGATGACTAATGAATTGCTAATGATTTTGAGCCCCTTTCTTCACTCAAGAACTCTACCATGTTCCTTGAACAGAGGGCTAAGACAACTTATAATTAGGTGAGAGTTCAATGGATTCAGGATAAATGTTTTCTGAAAATTTTGCTCACATAGGTTTTCTAGACTGGAAAATACAGATATGTCAGCATCTTCCATTGAGAAGTGTTTCGTAGATCATAAAATAGGAAAAATCCTAATGAGCTCAAGGAGATGTCAATTGGAATGAGTCAAAATCTGTCTGCAATATAACATAAATTTTTATATACATAGGAACATCCAACATAGGTGTCAAGCAAGACAAAGACAGGAGAGACAGAATATGCAAAAAAAAAAAAATACCATTTTTATGTTAATAATGGATGGATATTCCATGAGGTTCTTGTGTGTCATAAACAGAAAGATTATTAGGATAGGAGGACATCTTTGCACTTTAGGACACAAGAGAGGTGCCACGGGGGTTACTCCATCACCAGGAAAGAAATGTGGAGAAGAATGAGTAGTGGCTCTGTACCATACCTCCCCTCAACTTCATTTCTGTGAAAGTCTGCCACCCCCAGTTTTGATCTGTTTTACATGTTGAATACCCACATACATTTCCCTGAAATAAAGAGAATTCCATTACCTTGTTGAAAAGATACCAGCCTTGGATATACCAAAGCTTAAACACTTAAAAGTCAAGCTTGCCCACTTAGGCCCCCTGATAACTTCTCCCCAACCCGGTATCTGATTTATACTACTGAGTATTTGCTTTCGACAATGCTTCATTCTCTTTTGTTAAAGACAATCCAAAGGTAAATGTCTGTGTGGTCTACTTCAATTTCTTCCAAATTTAAAAAAATGCAATGAGGTCCAAGTGTTGAGAATATTAGACTTTCACAGAGATCTAAAGTCACTCCAGGAAAAAATTTCCATATCTGGAGCCTCTGGTATATATGTTCATGAATTCTCCTCAAAACAAAACAGTAATACTGGGTTGAGACTATGCCCTCTTTGCAAGGATTTAGGAATTTATGGAGACTGAAAATTCAAACCCCGTACATGAGTGACAACCAGGAGCATTGGGGAGGCACGAGATAAAGAGGGAAACCCAGTTTTGGCTCCAACAGTTTTTTCCCACATGGTAAAGAAGTCCAACATGGTCACATTTTCATGTTTCCAAAGAAGTGAGAATTCAGATTTTATGTCAAATATTCTAACATTTTAAAAATTAACAAATGGTTCACAGTATGCAAAAAAAGGAAAACGAATTTAACAACAACATAAAACTACATGAAACCAAATGAAACAGGTTTACACATTGAATCTGAGGCTCTGGTAAATTGAGTTAGATTTAAAAGAAAATTTTATGAGAATGAGGCTCATTTTGCTCCCGGATGGGCTGCCTTCGGGTGAATGTAAAAACCATTTCTCTTCTATCTTTAAAAATGAAATCAATATTTTGTTTTCCTTGGCATAGTTCATTTATCATCTGGGACCCAGGAGAAATTATTTGAATGTCCAGTCAGTCTAGAAATTTGGCAAATCTTCAAGGAGCTCTTAAAGCAATCTAGAAGGAATCTGTCAGAGACGTGGTGCAAGTATGTGCCACTGCACCTGCCACATAATCATGCAATTCCCATCTAATATCCCAGAGCTGGCATTTGATTAGGCACTGGACTTTAAAAAATCATATCATGTGGCCATAAATTCATGATGTTTACAGATTCAGGTCTAAACCAAAGTGTGTTGCCCTAGGAAACAGTAAGATTAAGCAATCCATGCAGCTACCTTCTATTTGCCCAGAGTTCCAAGCTCCATCAGTCTCCACTCTGCTCTATGCTCAGGCAAGTGGCTGATCTGGACAAACTACAGCAATGGGTTCCCTTGCCTCTGGCTTCCAGATGGGTTTGGTCAATGGGAGGCATCATCAGAGACGGAGGGAGGAGAGTGAGCTTGGGATATTTACTCCCTAGACTGTCCCTCAGGGTAGCTGTAAGCTGGTTGCACATCCCTATTAAATCCCACAGTGCCTACCACCCAAAGATCCTGGTAACTGCTCCCTCTCTTCCTCCTTCAGTTCTCGAGGTGGTAACTGTCTCCCTCTTACTATGCCGATCTCAGGGTACAGATTATCCCTTGTGAATTTTCCATACCCTATCCATGCTTTTGTAAAGAATCCCTCACTTCAAGCTAATCAATTTGATTGTGCCACCAGTTTCCTGCTGGGACCTCCACTTTTACACATACCAAAATTCTCACTGCTCACTGGGAACAGAAAAACAAAAACAAAAACCAAATACTTCAACCTCACACCTCCCTAAAGTACTCCAACCTGATATGACACTTATTTGACACTAGAAATCTAATTCTTGTCCTCAATAATGGTCCTGACCTTGGTTCTCATGGTTTTCTATTCAGAAGCATGGCTTCTGTGGGGTCTCTCTCCTATGGTAAAATGGATGCTATGGTGATGGAGTTGAGAGAATTCCTCTGTGGCAGAGCTCCCAGAGACCCTAGAGAAAGAATATTGTTGCAACTCAGTATTTCTTTCTTTATAATGAAATGGCAAGATGGACCAAAGCCCCATCTTACCCCACTCTCATTATTATACTTCATAAATCAGTGTGATCTAAGAGTCCAAGACCTCTTCTTCTACCCATGTAGACTCCCCACCAAGTCTGAACATATTCTTTGCCTATAATGAAGCAAAGTTGACTTAGAGCATCCAAAAAGTCTGTCTGTCCTTTTTTTTTTTTTTTTTTTTTTTTTGGAGAACTGAATTCTAAAGTCAAGGCTGTAGGGTAATAGTTGGGCACACAAAGATTTGTCTCTCTCCCCACCCCCACCAACATTTCTGCATTCCCTGTTCCACATAGCACAATAATCATCCCTAAACATGGTTTACCTTTTTCTTCTGAAAGTTCTTCCTCAATAATTTTTATCAAAGCAGGTAGTGTTATGCACTTCGGGTAGGACTCTAAAATTCATGGTGGGCAGTTAGTCTTAAGGGATCAAAAATTTTGAAAATATGCTTGTCTTTCTACACTGAAATTCTCTATTCAAGTATTTTTCCTAAACATTGTGTTTTTGTTTTGTTTTGTTTTTATTTAAAGATTTTATTCATTTATTTGACAGACAGAGATCACAAGTAGGCAGAGAGGCAGGCAGAGAGAGTGGAGGCAGCAGGCTTCCCACTGAGCAGAGAGCCCAATGTGGGGCTTGATCCCAGGACCCTGGGATCATGACCTGAGCCAAAGGCAGAGGCTTTAACCCACTGAGCCACCCAGGTGCCCCTCAGGTATTTTTTCTAAAACAATATGTGTATTTGGACTCTAAAATATATGTGCACAGTAATATTTAGCACTTGGCAAGTAGAGTAAAAGAAACAACATAAATGTCTTCCCATGGATGACTGGTTAAATAAAATATGTAATATTGTACAGCCAGTAAAAATAATGTTGTAAAGAATATTTAGGGATGTGAAAAGATGTTTTTAAAACACTATTTAGCTTTCAAAGCAGGTTATGGTGTGATATGTGCATCTTTGATCAAATTTCTATAAATAGAGTAATAGACATAAATGTACCTTAGGAAGACTGGAGTGTATTTGGATCTCCTGTAAGATCAATTGATGGCTATAAAAAGGGGGCAAATTCTCCTTGTTCCTCTTCTTGACTCACGGCCAATGAGATCAAATAGGAGTCTAGAGCAGGGGCATTTGGTTTCCGCATCAACAGAGATAACTCATACTGGGGGCCAGGTTGATCTGCTCTTACCATTGAAGAAATGATGTAGAAATGATCGCTCAAACTTTAGACATTTCTTGCATTCTACATCATGCACCTGCCACTTTGCTAGGCTGAAACATGGTAGTGGATAGAATAGCCTTACCCACATGGAACTGTGGGGGCCACTGAACTCCTGCCCATGGATCAAATCCAACCTACGACCTGTTTCCATAAAATAAAGTTTTATTGGAACAAAGCCATGTCGATTTGTGTACATACCACCTATGGCCATTTCCTCACATCAGGGCAGAGTTACATAGTTGTAAGACAGACTATATGGCTTTAAAGGCCAAAAATACTTACTCTCAGAACCTTTACAAAAAATGGTTGGTCAACCTCTTGCCTCAAAACTGGCTACAAAAATTGTGGTGCCTGGCCCAGCATCGTCAGCACCATCTGAAAGAATGCAACAGTCAGTGTATCCAAGACTTTACTGAGTCTACATCTGAGCAATCTGCCCACTATAATTGGAGAAACACTCATGTGGAGGGTCCAACAAGCCCCTGTGGCTCTGTCCCCCATCCGTATACTTAAACGTTTGTGTACCCATGATCTCCAGGTCAGAAAACAACCCCTCATGATGTACCTTTAGGAGAATTTTCCTCTAAATGTCAATGTCCCCAGCACCAAAGGACTTCAGATGAAGCAGTGCCACCCATTAAGGCTTGCTTCACTAAGTAAGAATTAATATGTATCATCTGCCCAGACTTACCTACCCTATATTAATTACCAGCGCAGTATTTAACTTAAACGAACCATTCGGCCACGAACAGCAATATTCAAGCTATCAATTTTATGGCACAGCTCAGGAAAATGCGGCGATACATCATCCCACCCAAAATACAAAGGTCAAATGATATTAATTAATGCAGCGACACAACTCGCTGCAGCTAAATGGGTATTCTTGATTATGGCTTCTTGATTGAGAACTAATGCCTCATTAATCTTAAACATATCAACCTGAGAACATCAGAGAAGTCAAATAGAATAATGGCCAACATTTCAATGAACACAGCCTCTATGCTTGCTGGGTAAGAAGGCAAATCCTACAGACATAGCTGTGTTTTCTGCCTCTTCACGCAGATGGATTTACTGAGAACTTCATAAGGAAAGAGGCTTGAAAGTCTCTGTCTCTGACTCTACATCTGTTTCACACACACACACACACACACACACATGCACACACAGCATTTTCAAACGGGCAGGAGGACAGGCATTTTCCCTCCTGTGGTTTTCACTTACATGTTACAGAAAGAAAGAGAAATTGATGGGTTTATATGGCTCTAAGCCCAGTGAGTAACGTTCACTCCAAGGTCCCTGTATCCACATACCCCTACTAATTATCATGTGTAAGTGGAAGGGAGAAGGAGACCAGAAGACAGAAGGTCACTGGCTCAACCTTGTGGCCACGGCATTCTCTGTATCCATTTCAGTTTAGACAGTATGGCCATTGTGGGTGTGAGAGGGCCTGGGGCTGAGAGAAAGGGGGACAGCAGGCTCAAACCCAGAGTTCCCCACCTGCAGTAGCTGTGTCCTCGTACTGACTCAGGTCGGCAGATGTCTGCTCCATCTTGAGCATCTTCACAGTGTCTCCTGATGGTGAATTTTGATTCCTTATTGAATTTCTCAAGAAACAACAGTAAAAACCCCAACACACACACACACACACAAAGGCTCACTGATTCACACTAATTACAGGAAGGTCATCTAAAAGGTTGCAAGTTGGGCGTTACTGTTCAAAGGGATTCAGACTTCCACATTTTCACTGTACACAGTACTTAGTGATGGCTAAGAAAGGGTGAGCCATTAGCAGTCTCACTTTAATGAAGAGATAAAATTTGAGTCAATTATACAAGTAGCTTTTGTTGAAGAGTTGCCTAAGCAATGTTAACCCTTCCTTCCCTCTCCCCTGCAATCCTGTGCAGCTGCACTCTGTGCACAGAAACAGAGTCTCTCAGGCAACTCAAAATCTCTTTGTTCTTTAAAGAGGACTTTATTCTTCTTGTTTCTCTCTTTTTTTTCTTTTTAAAGGGCTTTTAATGTTTTGTATTAAGGTAAATTCAGCCTAATCCTACTCCTAAAGATCACAACTTGGTAGAGGATTTTTACAGTTCATCTCTCTGTATATTTAAGCTCAACCCTTAGCTCTTTCTATGCAGAATATCTACTTTGTGGAAAATAGGTTTTCAATTTTTTTTTAATCTCAGTAATTTTTTTTCTCACTACCTGATGCATGCTAGCATGTGTTGCTTGCCAATTCATGTTAACATGTGTTTAAATTTTAAAAACGATGACAATAATGATTGTGGCTTTTAAATGCCTTCCACGCCTCAGATGCTAGAGCCTCTTATACACCATACCTAATTTCCCAGCCATGCCCCCAGATAGGTACTAAGGCTCAAAGAAGTGAAAAGCCTTATTTACCCAAGACAACAGTGTTGATTATTGCCACAGCTATAATTTGTCCAAGTCGGTCTCGCTCTTAAGCCAAGCTCATCCCACAGAGCACACTTCCCCACAGAAGTTACAGGCCTTCCGAAAAAAGAAAATCCAGGAAGTACTCAATAATTTTCCAAGACCAACTAGCAACATCTTTAGGATGATAAGAAAAGTTCATGTCATATAGAAGCTCCACCAAGAGCACTGGATAAGGAACTCCTATTGGGCTGTTCTGCACATTCCTTATCAATAAATAATACTTCATAAAGGTCTCCAGAGATATTAATCCAAACAAACTAGAGGCTAATTGCCATTTCCCAGCACAGAGCTGCAATGATGATTATTCTTTAATTCTTTCTACATGCTGTGAGCTAAGAGTGAGCTGCACCTTGCCAGGAGGCAAGGGAAGAGGCAGAGTCAGACCAGAGGTCTGGATTCAAATGATGGGCTTCTACCTCCGACTGTGTGGTCTTGGGCTAGCACCTTGGTGCTCCTCTCGAAATGGGGAATATTAAAATCAGCCTAGCAGGGTTGTTTTTGCAGATCATTTTAATAAAATGTACTGTAACCCCACTGTCAGGTCCCACATGATTCGTGCTCTGTAAGGGGAGCTGGGGGGAGAACCCTGATGGGAAGCATAACCAAAAACAGGACTTCTCCACAAGCCCTCCTCCTACCTACTTTCCTCATACATACAACTGTTCCCATGCCTCTCTCTGAAAAAGCTGCAATACACATGCTTTCTTCTCTTTTTCCCCCTGATTGTGCAACTTGAAGAACCAGTCTGGATAAAGAAGGGATCTCTTGCGGTGGCAAAAAAAAAAAGTGAAGAAACGGAATACATCAGACCAGAATCCAGTTACTGGGAGCCAAAGAGCTGAGGATCCTCAAATGGGAATAACTTTGGTTAGCGCATATATGGAAAACTCCAGCCAATGCCCATCCCATGGCATATAACATTATGATCACAGTCCATGGTATATAATGTTATGATCATAGGCCAATGGTGGCCAGTGGAAACCTTCATACGAGCTGGTCTGGGGAGCGTCATCAGAGAAGATACACCAAATCCCACTGGCCTTCTGGTTCAGTCCCGACTTATCCTAGGAGGCTCCAACTGTTCTAAAGCAGGGGTGTTGGATGTGTCTATGTGTATTGTTGGGGAGGCTACCCTCACTTCTCATAAGGGGTTCTGTCAGGTGAGAACCAGCTTCTAACTGGATGATTTAGCATAGGATCATCATCATGACCAGCATAAGCCAAGGAGCCCAGAGCAAGACAAGTGTATGAGATCATTTTCTCCATACCTCACCCCCAAGAAATTCAGACTCAGCTGGATGCATCTATCTTCTATGCATTGGAGGCAGAAGCACATAAAAGGATGGGAGAAATCTGCCCGTATTGCTCTTCCTGCCAGCACCGGCCCAGTTAATGAACCTCTCTGTTGAGTCAGAAGCCCACAATCTCACATTCTCATCCCCAAATCCCAATTCTTGCAGCAACTAACTTTGGACAAAACACTTAAAATTGTCTCTGTTTTCTGTGACATTCAACATTCACTATTTGTTAAGCACTGTTTGATGCTAAGGTCTTCATGTAAATATTCTTTAATTTCAGAGGAAAAACCCCTATAACTTAAATTTTTATCTTCCCATATAAAGAAAATTATACTGAAGCCCAGATAGGGTAAGTAACTCACCCAAGGTCACACAAGGGTCCAAGGCAGAGGCGAGATTTGAAGCATAACCATCCAAAGCCAGAGTACTGTCCTCTGTATATCATACCCTCTCACCCACTAAGCAGCTGCGCTAATTTCCAAACCTCTGTAAACTGTAACTACACACCCAAGCTGAATTTTGTATAAAGCGCTTGAGAGAAGGCAGAGCAAGGAAATAACCTCTGAAGTGTTCAGACTGCAAATCTCTAAGAACAGCACTGTGACAGGCACACCCTGGGATGTAACCCCGGCCTTGGAGTCCTTCAGCGTACTTACTCTTGGGTGGGTTTTATATGTGCCCAAAAGGATACCAGGCTGTCGGATCCCACTGCACCCTCTTAGTTATCTCAGGGCAGGTTTATGCTTGGGCAGGGTGGCAGGGAGGTACAAATGCTTGTGGTTCTGGCCAGAAGGGCACCATCATTCCTTCAGGAAGGAGTGTGGAATGACTGGTAAATAGACCTAGGACAGGAATCCATCCCAATCAGAGAGCACCTGCCTCCCCAAAGTAAGTAATTTATATTAAAGACAGAAATATTAGAGGCCCTGATAATGTTATCATAAAGTAATCACTTTGAATTAGGATAATGGCTGTGTCCAACTCCTTATTGCATTTATTTTGAATATCACATTCTTTCAACTCTCATTATTTTAATTATGTTCAATTACAGACATTTGCATATGCTTTATCATGGATATTAGTGAGGGGGAAAAGACTTCCCTGAGTTAAATGATGAACAGATAATCCATATTATATTACACTTGCACCTCCTGAAAATTAGATTTAGCTACAGCCCAAAGAGAGGTCCCAAGGTAGGAACTGATTTGAAGCAAGTTTGAATTTTCTGTCATGAAGTGGGGAACATAGAGATACTCAGGAACTAAACTAGAGATGATGAAGGACTATGGACTGGAGTGAGGCTGCTGTGAGGCTTGCCTTTGGTTGTATGGCCTCAGGACAATCCAGCAAATGCTCAGTTTCCCTGATGCTCAGTTTCCACAGCCATAGAACTTGGAATACAGTTCCCACTTTGTAGAATCATTATGGAGATTATATAAAAGAGGGCTTAAAAGTGCTTCTTAGCTCACTGTCAGGCACACAGTAAAGGTTCCAAAAATACTTTTCAACAAATGGAATTAAAACAATTGAAATTCTTATGCACACATGCAATAAATGAAAGAAAAAGTAAGTGCAAAATCCCAAACTAGAAAATATTCTGACAAATATAGGAACAAACCTTTGTAATCTAGATATAGGCAATGAGTTTGTTGACTTAAAACAAAAGCATGACCCATAAAAGAAAAAGTGATAAACCGGACCTCATCAAAATTAAAGCTTTGTTCTGTAAAAGAGTCTATAAAATGGATGAGATGACAGTTTACAAAGTGATAGAAAACTATTTGCAAACCACATATCTGACAAGAAATAATACCAAGAATATAGAAAAAACTCTCAAAAATAAACAGGGAAAGAAAAACATAATCCAACTAGAAAATGGGCAGAAGACATGAACAGACATTTCACCAAAGAGGACAACAGATGACAGATAAGAATATGCAAAGATGTACAACATCATTAGCCACTAGGGAAATGTCAACGAAAACCATAATAAAATATAACCACGACTATAAGACTGGCAATATAATAATGATAATAATAATAGCAACAACAACAATACAAAATGCTGGCAAGGATATAGAGAAAGTGGACTACATATACATTGGTTTTGGGGATGTGAAATGGTACAATCACTCTAGAAAACAATTTGGCACACTGTCTTACAAACTAAACATACGATCGCCACACGATGTAGCCATTGTACTTAAGGACATTTATCCCAGAGAAATGAAAAGTGTACGTTCACAACAATATCTTTACCCCAACGTTATAGCAGCTTTACTCATAATACCCCCGAAAAGCCCAATTATCCTTCAGCATGTACATGATTAAACAAACTGTTACATCTATACCATGGAATATTACTCAGCAATGAAAAGGAATGAATTATGGATATGGATACACCAACTTGGAAAAACTGGCAGTGAACTGGACTGAGGGGAAAAAGTCAAACCTATAAGTTGCCTACTATCTGATTCCATTTCTGTGACATTTTTGACATGACAATATTTTAGAAATGGAGAGCAGATTAGTGGTTGCTGGGGTTTTAGGGATGGGACTGGGGAGTGAGAGGGAGGGGAATGCAGTTATAGAAGAGATCCTTGTAGCAACAGAACTCTTCAGTATCTCAAGAGAGTACATTATACTTTTGCAACATGGTGATTTATAAATTAAACACAGTACCCCATCCCTCTTTCTTTCTTTTCTTTCTTTACTAAAACTGCATGTACACCTATAATTATCTCAATAAAAATTTCAATTGAAAAATAAGAGAGTCTTCTGGTTAGAAAAAAAAAAGTGCTATTATTTCTATAAAAAGGAATGCCTCTTGTATTGTATATTGGTGGGTACTAATTGATCCCCAAGTCTACAGGAAATTGCCTTGACCTCATGCTTCCCAGATATAATGGCTATTGTTGAGCCATCATTGTTTGAACTGTGGAGTGTCTGGCCTGCTGAGCGTCCCCCCGAGGCAGCCAGGTGTTTCATTTTTCTCATTGAACCATTGCAGTAGCTGACTATGCATTGGATTTTTGCCTTTGGGACCAGCTTGCTCCCAGATGTCAGGTGTGTGCAGCTGCCTAGAAGTTACAAATAGCTTCCCAACTGCTAAGACAGAGGGAGGGCACTACTGGGAAAGTCCCAGGCAAGGCAGCCAACTCTACCTCACCTGGGAGGCTGGTGGAGCCAGCCTGTGCTCTGGCTTTGGAGCCGGTCTCCTGGGTTTCAACGTCAGGTCTCCTACATACGAGTCTATGTGGCTTTGGACACTTCACTTAGCTCCTTATGCCACATCTCCTCATCTGCAACATGTGAATAATAACAGCAACCACCTCATAGGAGTGCAAGGAGAATTAATGAAATTAATATAGGTGAAGAGCCCAGTCCTGTGCCGACCCACAGTAAGATGACAAAAGAGTGTGCTATTATGATCTCCTAAGGCTGTTCCAAGGGCCCCAACACAGTGCCTGCCCTATAGTGAGTGCTCAGTATGTAATGGGTCAGTATTATTACCAAGGCTAGATAATAATTTGAGAAATTAATGGATGGTTTCCTCTTCTCTCTCTAGTTTTCCTTTTTCTTTCCCTCCATTTAAGTAGCTCATTGTTTCAGGGAAGTCAAGATTACTATAGATACTTCCTCAACGTCTTTTGTCTCTAAAAGCATAAACCCCAATGTGGGGAGAGGCAAATATATTGGGAGAATAGGAAAGAAATGAGGCTTTCATCCTCCTCTCCACAAGAAAGATATCCCTGGCTGGGGACCTTGGAGGAGGAGGGGTAGGAAAGGCTGAGCATCTTAGAGTAGGTAGGCCCTGATCCCCACCTCCACCTCCAAGCCTTGCCCCTGTTAGAAACCACTGCTTAGAACATTCATAATTTCAGGAGTGCAAGCAACAATCAAATCCAATCTAATTCTGAACCTTATGACCCCCTCAGGGTAGGGGAACCCCAAGCAGGATGGAGGTTAAGTTTCCTTTGGTCCAGCAGAATGAGATTTCAGGGTCAGAAATGAAATTGGTTATCAAGAACAAAGGAGATGTTTCCTGAGCACTTGAGCTTATGGACCAATATCCAGGTCTACCATACAGGTGTTTTTTACTCCAAGAGTGCCTCACTTCCCAACCGGGGCTATGAGGCTAGCCTTCTCTCTACCCCCATCATCCCCCTCTCTTGAAGCAAGAGGTCCACAAGTCAATGTCAGGCCCCCAGCCCTTATCCCCTTTCTTCACACAGTCCTTTGAAGAGCAATAAAGCACTATTCAGTGACAAAACCAGATTTTCCGAAGGAAAAGCTGCACCTCGAAGGGGATGTGCAGTAGCTGTCAGGGAACAGTTCTTCTTCCCACCCACTAAGCTTTTAAAACGACTGAAGTGCCACCCTCCCTAATTACCCAATTCAGTGGTTCACACAATGGATCTGCCACTTTCTGAGGAGTTCTGACATCCCTAATTCCCAGAGGCCTCTCAGCTCTGACAGAAGGCATCTGGGGTAATGGAGGGTGGCGCTGGGAGGGTGCAGGCAGTTAACTGGAGAGACAGGGATGCAGGTGAGAACTAAGAAGCCACGCTGGCAGACATTAGGGCTGGAATGGACCCTAGAGGCCATCTGTATAACTTCACCTGACAAAGGGGGAAACTGAAGCATAGAGGGACCCCACCAGACACTGGCTCCCTGGGAATGCAATCCAGGCAACCAATTTTTTCCATCTGTTCATTCAGTCATTGCTCATTTAAAGCACTCATTTGCTGGACACAGTTACAATTTGGAATATAACAGTGAGGACACATTCATGGTACTTATTATATTCTAGTAAAGGAACAAGAAATAAACATACATTCCAAAGGTAAGTTCTATAAGAAGAAGTGGCAGGGAAAGGAGGAGAAGGAGTTGAAGAAAGAGTTGCTTATTAGACAAGATGGTCAGGAAAGGCCTTGATGGTGAGATGAGGTTTGAACAGAAGCCCATTTGAAGAAAATGTGGATGGGAACTCTGGATACAAGAGGGATTTTTTAAAAAAAAAAGTGATGTGCAAAGGCCCTGAGGTGGAAACATTTGTATACTAGGGCTATTCCAAAAACAACATGGAGGTCAATGGGGCTGTAGCTGAGTGTGCTGGGGTGAAGGTAGTAGGACATGATGAGTTTAGAGGGGGTTATGGGGTCTGATATTGGGGAAAGCCCCTGGCTTGAATGCTTCATGAGATAAAAACTAAAGTGTTTGGAGCCAAGATGTTTGGTGACCTGGCATTTCATTGATCTGTGCTTAGATACCTTAAATAACAAAAAATCTTTTTAGACCACAGTTTTCATCCTTGGTTCTACTGACATTCAAGACTGGATAATTTTTTGTGTAGGGACCTGTTCTGTGCATTGTAGGATGTTTAGCAGCCTCTCTGGTCTCTATCCACTAGACCCACTACCTACTGGTACCAGCTTTCCAATTGTGACAACCAAAAATATCCTCACATATTGTCAAACACCTCTTGAGGGGCTTCTAGTTGAGGACCACTATTTTAGAATAACAACATGTGACTTTCGGAGAGAAGGAACAATCCCATCCAGTAATTTCCATATTTCATTGTACATTTGAGGGGCAGATTTTTTTTTTAATTTCTCCAAAAACACGTTCAGGGGCACAACTCCAGATGTACAGAACCAGTCTCTCCAGGGTAGAGTGCCCCAGAATCTGTGTAGACATAGTTCTCTGGTTGTACAGCCCAATTTTTAACCCACTCCTTCACCAACCCTGCCTTTCCTGTTGCCTCTCCATAATGTTGCTGTACCTATACTATTATCTGTCATATTTTTTCTTAAATTGGCCCATTTCTTCTACTTAAATATTGCTTCTAAAAAGGGGAAACTCTTTTATCAATGGTTCTTAAACTGCTATCAAAAGTGTAGGAAGCACTGGGCATCCTGTGAACATGTGTATAGCCTGGGGCGGGGTCTGAGTCACATTTCCAATGAACTCCCAAGAACACTAACGGCTTACAGACTTCCAGAAATGGAAATCACTTCCAGAAATGGAAATTCACCTTGTCAAATGTGGAAGGTAGTTTTAAAACACAAGGACAAAACCATGCTGAATTGCAGGGAGATACTATTGCCAGCCAAAGCTCTGAGTCTGGAGTCTGCCCCCTCTGGTGCTAAAAGCGGACACTATCAAGAAGCGGAGAGGTGTGGGGCGCCTGGGTGGCTCAGTGGGTTAAGCCTCTGCCTTTGGCTCAGGTCATGGTCTCAGGGTCCTGGAATCAAGCCCCACGTCGGGCTCTCTGCTCAGCGGGGAGCCTGCTTCCCCCCCTCTCTCTGCCTGCTTGTGATCTCTGTCAAATAAGTAAATAAAAAATCTTAAAAAAAAAAAAAAAAGAAGTGGAGAGGTGTTAAAGATGTACATAAGATATCCAACTGCTATTTCCTCCTTGGTACATCCAGAAAAAATGAAGCATGTAAAACTTTCTCTTTTTTCTTTTTTTTTTTTTAAGATTTTATTTATTTATTTGACAGAGAGATCACAGTAGGCAGAGAGGCAGAGAGAGAAAGAGAGGGAAGCAGACTCCCTGCTGAGCAGAGAGCCCAATGCAGGGCTGGATCCCAGGACCTTGAGGTCATGACCTGAATCAAAGGCAGAGGCTTAACCCACTGAGCCACCCAGGTGCCCCCTCAATACCTTTTTTTTAAAAAAAAGATTTTTATTTATTTATTTGACAGATCACAAGTAGGCAGAGAGGCAGGCAGAGAGAGAGAGAGAGAGGAAGAAGCAGGCTCCCTGCTGAGCAGAGAGTCCGATGCCGATGCCGGGGCTCAATCCCAGGACCCTGGGATCATGACCTGAGCCGGGATCATGACCTGAGCCGAAGGCAGAGGCTTTAACCCACTGAGCCACCTAGGTGCCCCCCCTCAATACCTTTTTAAAACAACTTGAGATCCCTCACACTTTGAGAAATGCTGATCTAGTCCAATTCTCCCCATCAAAGAGCTAGGGCTACAGAGGCATCTCTACCCATTGCCCAATGATGAAATGATAAAAACTGTGACCAACTCTAAGGTCTCCTGTCTGTTACTCCAAGACCAGAGTGAGTGTGGCCTCCTTCACCCTGAGGCTGCACCCAGCCCATCAATACCATCTGCATTTCCAGGTGCCCTCTGGCTGGGAAGTCATTACCATCTGGACTGCTCCGAAGAATCCCACTACTCTGCAAGTGGTGGCCTGGTCACAGATTCTGCTGGAGGGAAGAAGCCAATTTCCAGGGGACAATCACTTAGCCAGGAAGATGCAAACAGTAGTAAGAGGCATTAAAGCATTTGAGCCCTTGACTTTGATGTCCCAAGCTAAATAAACAGAATTGTATATGATGGCTGAAGTGGCAATTTCCTGTCTTTCAGGGAGGAAGATGTCAAAGTTCCTGGGGGGTGGGGGGTGGGGGTAATATGGATGGGGCTCATCAGATACTTTTCAGGAAGCTCTTTTTAATGCTCCATTACATCTGAGTTCAGGGCCCAGCTCTACCACATGCCACTTGTGCATGTGACCACGAAGCATAACTGAACCTCTGCACCTTAATGTCCTCATCGGGAAACTTACCTGAAAGAAAGTGAGAATTAAATGGGGGTAATACATATAAGGCACCTGCACATAGGAAATGGTCAGTTCATTGGCTCTTGTGGTATTAGCTCCTCAACAATCACTAGTCCCTCACTGAGTGAATGTTTCCTCCCTTGGAATACAAAGAAGGAAATAACAAACTAACAAATGTTAACTGTTGACTATTGCTGTAGAGAGGGTTACATTGAAATCTGACAGCAAGGTGCAGGGGTTGCCTGCTCATATCCACCTCTCTTGGCAGGAGGTTCTGCTGGACCTTTTGCATCTTTGCTGGGGCACTCTTCACTAACTTTCCAGCACTTCAGAAACGGTCAGCTGAACCTGTTTCTGAAACAGCAGCTGTTTTTCCCCCCTCTCCATCGGTGTGCTTCCCTCTCATAATAAGCAGCAGACTCTCAGTTGTTCCCAGAAGCTGGAGGCTGTTTCCAGGGCCAAAGGTGAGCTTACAGTCACCTGGTCGTCATGGAAACCAAAGCATTGTCATGCTCTCTCGAGAGTGACTTGGCAGAGCTGGGAGTAGTCTCTCCATTTCAAGCTAATCTCCTGGTGCATGTTTGCCTGGAGGAGCATTACGAGGGATCACAGGAAAGGGGTGCTCGCACTGACCACGGAGGGCAGGGAGGGGTCTCTATGGAAGCAGCTGCGTGGTGAGCTGGCCTGTGAAAACCCACAGATGCCTCCAGCTTTCTCCTGAGATACAGATCTTCTCCAGAGTCAGGAGGGCCTGCAGAGGGCCATAAGCAGCAAGCAACAACCATTTCCCAAAGTCCCCAGAGTTTTCGGAAGGCGTGATCACATGGGTTTGGCCCATATAACACAGTTACAAAGAAGCACCGTCTAATCTGTGGGCCCCAGAGTTCAGTTTACAAGAATATTGCCCGAGAAACTTGTTGCCATTAGGATTCCTACACTGTGACCCAAGATATTCTGATTCATAAGCCTGACGTGCCCACTGAAGTCGCAGCTCCTACCCATACTCTCCCTGGGCAATCCTGATAGAGGTGATCCTAGGCCACACTTTGAAAAGCACAGGTGTTTGAGGAAGATGAGAAGAATCTGAGCTTCAGCAGTCCTGAGTTCTGGCCCCATTCTACATCTGTTTGCTTTATTGTCTTGGCCAAGATGTCAATGGCCTTAAGAGAATTGGATCACACTCAAATTTCTCAGTGTTATTCTAGGGGCATCACTCACTCCCCAACTCTTTAAAAGGAGGTTCCAAAGCTAAATAGTTTGGGAAGCTTTTACTTTACTTTATCACTCTCTAGGACACACATAAATTGCTTTAGTATATTAAAGACTCTGATAAGTCCTGCAGTAAAAAAGCCTATGTGATCTTTTTCAATCCAATATATTCCTAAATTATGTATCCACAAAACTATTTTTTCTTTTACACTACTGGTTAACAAGAGCCTTCTGGGATACCTCATTTGGTGAATGGTGGGCTAGAAAATAATGACAAATAATAACAGTTCATTTTAACTGAGTTACTTCTATCTGTCAAGCATTTGACATACATCATCTCCTTTAATCATACAACCACTCTCCCCAGAACAACACAACCAGCGAATTGCAGAACCTGGATCCGAACAAGAGTGTTGTGATGTTGACCTTAAATTACACTAAGAGCTCCTCAAACCTTGGCAAAAAGCAGTGACCATGACATTAGGACTTCTAACCTGGAACAGATCACAAATAAAGTAGCTTTCTGGACTCAGGAAACTGGTTCAGAAAAAAACAAAACTTAGCAAATCACGTGAAAACAGACTGTAAATGGGAAAATCTGGGCCCTGAAGTTTCAAGTGTCAAGCTTAAAAGAATAAAACAAAACCCCAACTTTGGGAGTTATCAGCACACTAGGATTTTCCCTTCACTATCACATTAGCTTTTGAGTAATATAGCGGCCAGGCACCCAGCTCCCTGATGTATTACATTAATGCATTATCAGAACCAGCTGTTGCTCTAATGATATGGAAGAAGGATGAAGGACTTGGGTGATGTATTGCCCCACCCACCGTACTGAGAGGGAGGAACAGAGCAGATCCTGTGCAGGATAGCAATGCAGTTAGGAAGTCGAAATTCATTTATCAGGGGCATCCCATGCTGGCATCAGGAAAGAGGAGTCGGCTAGGCTGTTGGAATTTATCAACATAATTATGTGCCATGATTTATTAAGTACTAAACAACAAAGGCATCAAAGGCACTTTTTTGTTGTTGTTTTGGCTTAACATTAAAAAAGAAGGACAGATAACCTTTTTTTTTTTTTTTGAGTTTTGGTTTTTACTTTTAAATGATAAAGTTCCTGTACACACAAAACACTTATGAATGATGAAGTCTTTAAGTAAAGGTAAGACGTGGGCTGAGGTGAATCGCCTTTAAACAGGTATGTTTCTCTCCGTGAATGGAAATAAGCCCTTACCGAGTTACTCCCAACACTCCAGCCCCTCCTCTTTGCAGCTCCCAGCACTTCAGGGACACTGAAGTAGTTGAAACCTAAACAGAATTTAGCTAGCATACCCAGGCATAAGAATGGCCACGGAGACAAAAATGATTGAGAGTTTACTCTATTCCAGCCATGGGGCTAAGTCTTTATGCCCATCCATCTCATTTTACCTGAATTATAACTCTATAAGGTAGGTGCTACTATCAATCCTGTTTTACAAGTGAGGAAATCAGGCATTAGTGATGTTAAACTAATGTTACCCAGGGTTTTAGAGTCAGCAGTTAAGCTGATGATTAAATTATAGGTCCACATGACCCAGAGTCCATGCTATTTACTCATTCATTCATTCATTCATCTGTCCATCAACAAGTACTTACTGAACCCTACCCAGTGCAGGGTATAGGAGACACAGCAGTGGTTGAGAATGGATCAGCCCTAAGTTCACAGAACATAATTCTAGTGGAAGAGACAGATCCCTCATTCTTGCTACAAATGAAGGAAGGAGGGTGGGAAGGGATATAGGCACAAAACTGCAAACGGTACTGAGTATAATTTTTAAGGAAACAATGTTTAGAAAAGAGCAAGTTGATGACCAGAGTCAGGAAAGAGAGTTCATCCGTGATATAAATTCTGGTCTCCAAACCATCAGGGACATGTGAAGTTTTTTTTGTTTTGTTTTTTTGTTTTTGTTTTTTTAAGATTATTTATTTATTTATTTGACAGACAGAAATCACAAGTAGGCAGAGAGGCAGGCAGAGAGAGAGGAAGGGAAGCAGACTCCCTGCTGAGCAGAGAGCCTAATGCGGGGCTCCATCCCAGGACCCTGAGATCATGACCCAAGCCGAAGGCAAAGGCTTTAACCCACTGAGCCAACCAGGCACCCCTGAAGTTTTAATCAATATGCACATCTTAGAATCCACCGAGCATTTTCCCATGTGCCCCTTCTTTCATCTACCTACTTAATACCTATAAGAATGAGTCAAGTTCTCTCCACCACCCCTTAGCATAGGTGGTCACATTTGTCAATATCACAAAGTAGGAAAGAATATTCTTGTCTCATCACTTTACAGGGGACAGTCAGTTCACTCTTAGACCTGCTGCCACACACCTTATGTGCATTTCAGGGGAGCTGACCTGTTCAAAACCCTGCCTTGAGGCAGGTAGGCTTCACCCATTTTCATTTTCCCTACATATACAGTGCCAATGGGAATGATGACTTGTGCAAAGCCTTGTCTTCATCTGTGCGAGAGCTGGGGGAATGTAGTTAGTGTCGCACAAACTTCCAGAAGCATTCCAAGCTGATCTTGAAGACAAGACCTCCTCTTCCACCCAGGCATCTAAATGGCTAGAAATATGACAAATGATAGAACCTCCAGAGTAGAAAGGCATAGCCCACTATGGGAAGGTCAGTAGAGAACCAGTACAGAGTAGGTAGTCTTGAGCCAGCTGGAGGCTAATGGTGAAGAGAACATCTTTCCATCCCCTGACCAGCTATCCCCTGGTCCTCTGCCTAATTCCTTACGGCCAGTTATTCTGGATGCCATATCTCATCCAGTCATCCTATAACAGGGTTACTCTTAGCTAAAAGGTTTGCCCTAAGGGCCAAAGCCCTTTCAATTTCCCAGAAGCAATCTCATTTTAAGAGGGAATTCTGGAATACTTGATGGAACAAATGGTAGATTCTAGGGCACTGGATGAATAATGAATGGCAGATTTCAAAACAGAGAAATCCGTCCATCACTGTTCAGATCATGCCCTATTGCTGGTCCCCTAAATTGTCTAGTTTTAAGGCTGATTCTTGAATTTGTTTTCCATTTATGGCCTATGGAAATGATATTTATTCTAGGAATCCACTTAGCAACTGTATTAGTCAGGGTTCTCCAAAGGAAGAGAACCAATAGAATGTATATATTTAGAAAGAGATATATTATAAGGAATTGGCTCACACAATTATAGGGGCTGACAAGTCCCAAAATCTGCAGAGTGAGCCAGCAAGCTGGAGACCTGGAAGAGCCACTGGTGTAAGTTCCAGTCTGAGTCCAAAGGCCTGAGAAGCAGGAAAACTGATGGTGAAATTCCAGTCCAAAGGCTTGGCAGGCTCAAAATCCAGGAACAGCCAATGTTTCAATACAAGCCCAAAGGCAGGGAAAAAACCCTTGTCCCAGTCTGAATGTAGTCAGGCAGTAGGAATTCTCTTTTACTTAGGGAAGGGTCAAACATTTCATACTAGTTAGGCTTTCAACTGATTGGATGAGCCCCCCCCCCACAGTCAAGAGAGCAATCTGCTTTTTTCCATTGACCTATATAAATGTTAAACTCATCCAAAAACATCTTTTGGGAATACCCAGAATACTGTTTGTCCAAATACCCAGGCATCTGGTGGCCCAGTCAAGTTGACACATAAAATTAACCACCACAGAAGCAGCAATAACAAAAGCAACATGAATCTAAAAGATAAATCCAAAACGGTATAGAGTGCTTTCCAGATTACAGAGGTAATCATGTACTGGTTTCTGTACTGTTTCTGACCTTGTCATGTACTGGTTTCTGACCTTGACCCTGAGGGGAGGCAGCATTACTGCCATTTTACTGTGAAGGGAACTTTGACTTAACCAGTCTGACTAAGTAACTTATCCAATGGCCCCAGAGCATTACCATCAGAGTCTAAATTCTGATGCTATTCTAGTTCCCTGCTTTCCTTAAAACACGGTGTTTCTATATCATAATAAATTCAACACCTCAGAACAACACATAACTTGACACCAGAAGAAAAAGACTGAGGCACATTTCTAGCCTTGAAACCTCCTGAGACCAGGGGTCCTCAAGCCAGGCACATCCTGCTCTCTACTCTTATACCTCTTCTATAGAAACCCTAAAGCTTCCTTTTGCTGAGAATAATTTTCCAACTTGATGTCATTTCCTCTCACATGATGAGGATTCCTCTGTGAGCCTTAAATTCCTTGGCACACAACCCGTTAGGCACTATCAGTTACACACAATCAGAGATATGTTCAAAGGTCCATGTACTGGCCATGGTGATAAAATTCCGTGAGGAAAGGTAATTTGGTCTGTCTGGTTCACTGCCTCATTCCTGAAGCCAGCACTGTGCCTAGCAATTTTAACCAATGCACAGCTGAACCATGGAGTAGAGAAGATAAAATCATAAAAAGGAAAGGCACATCAAGATGTCCCCTCACACAGGAAACCTCCTTCGGGGATTAGGGATAAAGGTGCCGCCTGATAAATGAGATGGTTCAGGAAAACAAACTAACTAACTAACTAACATCTGGGTATAAAACTGACCTGAATATGTGGTTTAGGGTGTACTGATGACACGTGTGATAACAGCAACTGTACTGGTATATATTACCCAACCAATTCTAAAAGAGAAAGAAAAATGAATATACAGCAACATGAATACTAACTGCAGGCATATCTTGCTGGTGAAATGAAAGTGTGGCTACAGAGTCATGGACATCAAGTTTTTTCTACCATTGTTGTCCTTTTAGTCTATTTGATAGGGTCCTTTCTCTAAACAAAGGAAAGGGCTCTATAACACAGTATTTTGTGCACATGAGCCAGGTGCTAATCTAACTTTAGTTCTTACGTCTGGTAGGTACTACTTTGACTTGGCTGGTTCTATGCCTGTCTTCCTACAGACTATAAATTTACCCAGGACAAGGTTTTGTTTTGGTTTTTGGTTTGGGGACGGGGGGGGTTAAGTTTTTTTTTGTTTGTTTGTTTGTTGTTGTTGTTTTTTGTCAGAGAGAGAGAGAGAAAAAGCAAGTAAGCAAAAGCAGGGGGAGAGGCAGGCAGAGGGAGAAGCAGGTTCCCTACTGAGCAGGGAGCCCAATATGGACTTGATCCCAGGACACTGGGATCAAGACCTGAGCCAAAGGCAGATGTTTAACTGACTAAGCCACCCAAGCATCCCAAGGGACAAGGCTTCTGTCTTATTTATACTTAAGCAACTCAAGGTTGGAACTGTGATGAGTTACATACATATCTGGATTAAAAACTAGAGAATGTTCATTATTTATAGCAGCAATATACCCTAATAACCAACAGAGCAGTCTGCCTTGGTTTAATCCAAGATGAGTGGCCACATGCAAGCCACTTATCCTTTGGAGTTTCAGATTCCCCATCAGAAATATGTAGTTAATATTACTTAGAATTCTGGAAATAATGTCAACAGCAGTATCAGTATAATTCCTGATTCTTCCAAAATCCTCACATTAAAAATAGAGTAATGAATAAAAGTAAAAAACAGACAGTGTTTATGACAATAAAGTATCTATGTGAATGGCAAGATATAAGCAGGTGGGAGCAAACCATCAACATCCCCAACACTTGGTATGTTACCAGCATCAATGTGGGAGGAAGTGGAAAGAAACAACAGGTCATGTGACAGACTTGACAAAAGGAGAACCCCCAATATGACCAGCTGACAGTCACTGGAATGTGTTGAATGCAAACTTGAGAACAGCAGCTGAAATTTGGGAGGAGATTTTCTAATCCAGTAGTGGGTGAGTACAGTGTTTCCCTGGTTAAGATAAGAAGGGGTTGAAGCACTCTAGTCTTTGTAAACCCCAAAGCTGACCAATTAGGGCTGCTTCCATGACTGTCCCACACTGAGAAGACATTGTCAGATGTGGGCTGAGAAGATACAATAGGGGCGAAGGAAGAAGAAAGTCTAGAGAAATGTGAAAAACGGATAAAGAACCAGACCATCAACAGAGAGCAAGCCACAGTTTTTTAAAAACTATATGGAAAAAAGAAGGTTTAAGAGGGAGCTCTGTGAAATTAGAAAAGCCACCTAAAATAAGAATTTTCCTAAAATTTCATGAAACATAATCTCACATAAAAATGAGTAACAAAGGGGCACCTGGGTGGTTCAGTCAGTTAAGCATCTGCCTTCGGCTCAAGTCATGATTACAGGGTCCTGGAATCAAGCCCCACATCAGGCTCCCTGCTCAGCGGGGAGTCTGCTACTCCCTCTTCCTCTGCCCCCCACTCCACCGTTGGTGCTTTCTCTCTTGCTCATTCTCTTTCAAAAAAATAAATAAAATCTTTTAAAATATGAGTAACAGAAAAGAATCATAGGCATATCTCACATAAATTTATTAAAAGAAAACAAATAAAGGATAAGGAGAATAAAATCCCTACAGGTAACAAAAGCAGGCCAGATAGATATTGTCAAAAGTAAGATGCGATGTTGTGACACACTATTTCAAAACACACCCAAAGGCATTAAGAAAGTGATATAATATACAGAAAACAACACAAATCAGCATTAGAAAACCTTAGAAATGAGGTGACAGAATTTGAGAATTATAAATTTTAAACATCTTAGTAATAAAGAATAAACTAGAAAAACCATAAAGACAAATAAACATGAAAATGATGACTTGGGTGAAAGAAACAGATGTCTAAATGCTGATGTGTAACCCTCCAGAGCTCACTTCTCCTCTCACCCGGCAGCCAGCAATGGTACAATGATAACAGCTCAGTCACCTTGGATCAACCCTACTACCAGCCCACAATAGACATGCAATGTGAGCAAGAACTAAACCTTTGCTATACTAAGCTGCTTGGATTTGAGGCTTATTTATAATGGCAGCATCACCTAACCTGTACTGACTGATATGAATGTCCAAAATGTGCTTAAACGTGAAGATCTTGAAAGTCTTTTAAAGCTGTAATGTATTTTTTCGAATATGAACTCACATATATCACAGTTGATGATAAATAATGCAATTGTAAATGAGTAAGATGTTATTCTTACTAACTTAAAACTTTCTAAATTCAAGACCAGAGTGAACACAGTTGCTTTCCAAGCATTAGAAGAGCATATTGAGCTTGGATCCCTCCTGGATTCCCAAATAGAAACTCTATCAAGTAAAAATAATTTCTTTCTCCCAAGGGAACACATCATTATCATTATTGATAAGATCCCTTACTTCTCATAACTTTAGTTTCTGGATTATTGAGAAGGATTTGATAAACTTTCCAATCTGGAGGTTGGGAATACCATACATACTATTACCACTTTTATTATAATCACTAATAATAACAATAGCCACTTTTCAATCTCTATTAGCCACTGTTCTGAGTGCTTTATACCAATGAACAACATATGTTCAATGATGAATGAAGAATGATGTGGGATTTGTAAAAGTTATTAAAGGAAACATGAGATTTAGACCCATAGAGACAAAGAGGTGAGGATACTCTAGTCAGAGGGAATAATGTGAATAGAAAAAAGGAGAAGGGGATCTACAGGCCACATAAAGGGAAAGTGAATAGGAATTTTGGGCAGAAAATTTAAACTTAATCTTTAATCTTAAACTTAATCTTACAGATAAAGAGGATTCATGGAAAGCTTCAGATCATGGAACTGGGATGACAAAGCATTGTTCAAAGAAAATTGTCCTAACAGCAGTACAGGATTAAAAATTAGAACAGAAAGAGACTGGCACATGGGAAATGAGTTAGGAAACTATTGTCATAGCTCAGCCTTGATGGGATGAGGGCCTTGCCAAAGATTTAGTTGTAAAGAATGCATGTGACTAAGTTTTAGCCAATGATTTATGAATGGAAATATGATGTGGAACCTTAGGGAAGTCTTATAAAAGGAGGAAGTACATCCTTCCTTATCCCTTCATTGTCTTTCTGCTTGGAACATAGACATGATGGCTGGATCTCCAAATGCTATTTCGTATCATGAGGACTACAGCCACACAGAAGACATTCTGAAACAGAGATATGGGTCCCCAATACATTCATGGAGCCACCATACTAACCAAAGATTGCTTCTGAATCTCTTTCACATCAGAGAAAGATAAATGATCACCTTACTCAAGTTACTCTCATTTGGACTTTCTGTTAGAAGCAACTGAATTTACCTACATGATAGGAAAGGTTAAAGAAAAGGGAAGAACCTAACAAGGCAAACAAATACAGTTTCATATAGGAGTTAAGTATTTGTGTCCTACGCCCTGAGTTTAGATTCTATCTCTGTCACTCAGTAACTTTGGAAGCCTATGCCAGCACCTCAGTTTCAAAAGAGGTTAAATGAGGAATAATAACAAATAGCAACCACTAATTGGATTCTTGGGAAGATTAAATGCAACAACTAATGTAAAATGCTCAGCATGCTCTTTGAGGCAAGTTTTATTAAGTGATGCTAAATAAAATAAAATGCAATGTGTCCAAAGAGAAGAAAGCCCAAAATTCTTAGGGAGGGGGTATGAATAAGAATGAATGACCACTTCCGCCAGAAAGTTGGGGGAAATCAGAAAAGCTCTTTGGAAAACACTTTTCTCAAGCCTCCTTCCCCCCTTCCAGGACCACCCTGGTGCTGTGAATGTGAAAAGCATGGAGAAAGTGGCTTTCTCCGCCCTCCTGGCTTCTGGCCACCTCAGGATGCGGCCTTTGACCACAATTCCAGTTTCACATCCTGTTTAATGGGCTTATGGGCAACACTTTATCAACAGTCTATCAACACCATTGATCTTCATGTTCCAGGAAATGCTGTTGTGTTGGGAAGAAGAGTCTCTTGGCTTCATTTCTGCATAAAAGGGGTCTGATTATATCAAAGGGATGTTTGGCTTTTCAGCATGTTGGGTTGATAAACAGTGACAGAATAGTGAAGGAGGTGGGGCTAGAGGTCTTGAGGGTGAAAACTCTATGAGAGAAACCAGATTACTTCTGAACCCCCCAAATACTTCATAGGAGCTAGAAGGTTCTGAGAGATATAACAGCTCTATGAAAGACATGAATCTTTGATTAACACTAAAAAAGGCAAAGGAAAAAAGGGGGTGGAAATGCACATAGTTTAATTGCAAATATAGTTATAGCTATGTGTGGGGAATATATTTGAAGATGACATCATCACAGCTCCATATTTGCTAAGTTTTGATGTGGAGAAAAAGGAGAATGACATATGGGAGAAGCATAGGCTGGGAGTAACATGAAATCTGACAGATTTAAATCACATTCTTCTACTCAGTATCAATGTGTTTACTGAAAAATGAGCTGTGGTAAGAGTTAAATCAAATAATACAGATAAAAGGGCTTAGTAGACCCTGGAGCCCTTTCCAGCTAAAATACCTGCGGATAGTCTGATGAAGAGTTAGGAGAGGAAGCCAATGATGGTTTCTTTAGAATCTTCAAGCATCTTTGTTTTTTGTTTGTTTGCTTGTTTATTTGTCTTTTTTAAAGATTTTATTTCTTTATTTGATAGAGAGAGAGAACACAAGCAGAAGGAGAGGCAGTCAGACAGGGAGGGAGAAGCAAGCACCCCACTGAGCAGGATGCGGGGCTCAATCCCAGGACCCTGGGATCATGACCTGAGCCAAAAGCAGACACTGAACTGGCTGAGCCACCCAGGTGCCCCAAGGATCTTTGTTTTTGAGTGAAATTTGCCATTCCCTATATATCCTTAAAGTTCAATCCGGTCTCAATTCTGTTTTTGCTTTAGATGTACAGTGTGATTTTCTCTTCCTTCCTTATAAGTTTAAATAAAGAAACTCTGTTTTGGATTCTTGAAAAATTTTTCCTGGTTTCTTATTCCTTGCCCCCAAAACAAAGAATGTTCCTCCACATCCCTGTAATTGTATCTAAACAAGGATGGCTGCTAGAGAAATGGATGCTGTTGCTATGGATTTGATGTTTGTATCCCCCTACTGCCCAAAATCCATGTGTTGAAGTCCTAGCCCCTCAGGTAATGGTATTCAGAGATGGGGCTTTTGAGAGGTGATTAGAGTTCCATGAGGTCATGAGGGTAGACCAGTAGTATAAATTCCAGTCTGGCTTGGCAGGCTCAAGACCTAAGAAGAGCCCATTTTTCAGTTCAAGTTCAAAGACAGGAAAAGACGGATATCCCAGTACAGTCAAGCAAGAGGAGTTTCCTCTTAGCCTGTTCTATTTAGGCTTTCAACGGACTGGATGAGGCCCACCCACATTAGGGAAGGCAATCTGTTTGACTCAGTCTACCAATTCAAATGTTATTATCATCTAAAAACACCCTCCCAGAATAATGTTTGACCTAATGTCTGAATTGCCTGGGGCCCAGTCAAGCTGACACGTAAGATTAACCATCACAGTACCCACCGAGTGACTTAGAAATTTATTTTCACAGAGTTTACATGTAACAGTTGTTCAATAAAGCTTAGCTATTGATATTTTTATCATTATTATTATTATTCTCAGAAGTATCTTTCTTCTTTCTTTCCTGGTTCCAAGGATAGAAATGTCTGAGAAAATAGTCTCAGCTACCAAAAAAAGGCTGGCATTCTCAGGTTGATGCTTCATCAAGCTTTAGTTCCTTCTTCAAGAACCCACTGGCCGAATGGGACCATTTGATTAGAAACAGCAAAATTCTCCCTAAATTGTCAAATTAGTTAGCTTCCCTGCCTCCATCCTGGGAACACCCTCTTCTTCTACAACTTTCTGGAAATCTTGGCTAAGAATCAAAGAGACTACAAGAGGTGAATGAAGGAAGCATTTTAAAACTTGGCCACTGTAGTTCGGCTGAGTTCCGGGTTGCAGAGATTAAATAATGGCTCAAGGCACGCACAATCAGGGGCTTGCCGAAAATTAAGGGGTCTTACTGACTGCTCTGCTAACTTATGAGTTCTCATTATGTTTCTCCAAGCTGAAAAACTCTGCTTAGAACCACAAAAACAATGCCCTTTCTGGCCTGGCCCCTTTGAAGGTCATAAATCACTTTAATTAAGAACAGCTTTAATAATGGAGGACTCAAGATGCCACGCAAGGGTACTGTGAGCATCTATGAAATTAGGATGAAAAAAACTCCCTGTTTTGTACCTCCCCCCAAATCATTTTCTGCTGGGTTAAATGCTTCTCTCATAGCAGTGTCCAGTGGTGGTGCTCAATGAGGAGATGTGGTACCACCTGCTCACAACATCTCATTCCCTGCCCCCTCCCGGCCAGAGATGGACCAGAGGATGCTCCAGTGGAGTGGCCTGTCGCATCTCTGCTGATGTGAGTTTAGCTCAAAGGAGGCTGGCACAGAGGACTGTTCCAAGCCCAGAAAACTCCTTCTTCCCACTAGACCACGGCCAGCCAAGTGTGGTAAAGAATTTCTCAAGCTGAGGATGAAATTAAAACGGAAGTATATATACTAGAGCGGGGTTTTTCAACCTCAGCACTAATGACATCTGGACGGAGTAATCCTTTGTTGTGAGAGGCTGTCCTGTGCATTTTAGGATATTTAGCAGCTTCCTGGCCTCCACCCACTTGGTGCCAGTAGCATTTGCAACCTCAGTTGTGACAAGGAAAGATGTATCCAGACAACCATTCCCTGGGTGTATGGCTGCCAGATGTAGCCAATAAAAATACAGTTTGCCTAGTTAAAGTTGAATTTTAGATAAACAACAAATCATTTTCAATATATGTATTCCCATGCAATCTTTAGGACGGGCTTACATGTAAAAATTGTCATCTGAAATTCAGCTTTTATTGGGCATTCTTTTTTTTTATACATCTTTTTATTTTTTATAAACATATAAATTAATGGGCATTCTGTATCTTATTTGGTAACCCTACCTGACGGGCAAAACTACTCCCCAGGTAAGAAACACTGCCCCAGGCACTTGGTCTTAACTGACTATTATAATCACCCAATAAACTTTTAAACTATACCTATCCTCTGACCAATTCAACCTGAATCCACAGGGCCAGGGCCAGGGCCAGAGCCAGGTCAAGGATAACTTTTTTTTTTTAAGTCACCCCAAGAGATACTACTAAATAATCAGGTTGAAAACTGTTGCCACTGTATTTTTTAAAAATTTCCTGATGTAGGGCACCTGGGTGACTCAGTCATGAGGCGTCTGCTTCCGCTCAGGTCATGATCTCAGGGTCCTAGGATCGAGCCCCGCATCAGGCTCCCTGCTCAGCGAGAAGCCTCCTTCTCCCTCTCCCTCTCCCACTCCCCCTGCTTGTGTTCCCTCTCTTGCTGTGTCTTTCTGTCAAATAAATAAATAAAATCTTTTAAAAAATTCCTGGTGATAATATTAATATCCGAAGTATTTATAAAAAGAAACTAAAACCAACGAGCAACAGATCCTTGGCTCCCAGTGCAGACCTTCTGAAACAGAATTCTCTGAGGCCAAAGCCTATTCAACCTACAGTTTTATCAAGTGTTTCTGGTGATTCTGTAAGGCAGGTATGGGAAGCCATGCCCTAGCAAAACTCCCACACATGAACCCAGGACTCTCCTACTAATCATGTCTATAACTGGAAAACCCCAAATGTCCATTTGTGGAGAACGGCTAATTAAATTGTGGTAGAGTCACACAACAGATGATCACGGAGTGGTGAGAATGAGTCATTTACAGGTGCCTGCATCAACATCGATACTCATAAGAAACATAATGCGAGATGGAATAAAAACCAAAAAAGATACCTTTTTTGTAAAACTCAAAAGCAAGCAACTCTTAACAATATTTTCCCCATACCCTTTAAAGACACACAAATGTGCACTAAGCCTGTAACATAGGAAGGATAAAATCAAAATCCAAAGTAGCAGTTCCGTTTCTCCAGAGAACCTTGACTAATAGACGAGGGGATGCTAATGGGTCTGGTTGAGGGCCGTACTTTGAGAACAACTGTTCCTCAGAGCCGCTGACTGGTGCTGGCTCTTACACTGGTCCGTGTGGTAAAAAACAACAACAAAGTGAACCCTTCTAATTCAAAAAGAGACTAAAGAGACATGGTAACTGAATGCAATATGTGAATCTTTGACTGTCTTAAAAAAAAAAAAATCACACATAGCTATAAAGAACATTTATGGGACAACTGAGGGAATTTGGACAATATAAGTTAAGATTGTATCAATGTCATATTTCTTAGGTTTGCTAACAATTTCCTGGTTATATGCGAGATTGCCATTGTTCTTAGAAAATGCAAACTCAGGGCGCCTGGGTGGCTCAGTGGGTTAAGCCTCTGTCTTCAGCTCAGGTCATGATCTCAGGGTCCTGGGATCGAGCCCCACATCGGGCTCTCTGCTCAGCGGAGAGCCTGCTTCCTCCTCTCTCTCTGCCTGCCTCTCTGCCTACTTGTGTTCTCTCTCTCTGTCAAATAAATAAATAATTAATTAAATAACATCTTTTTTAAAAAAATGCAAACTCAGGTATTTAGGGATGACGTACCATTGATGATGTTTGCAATTATTTCCAAAGAGTTTATCCAAAGAAAAATAATGTGAGTATATGACACACCTAGATACACACTGACAGAAAGGGATTAATGCCGGGAAAGAGAAAATGTCAAACAAAATAATAAGCAATCAACAAAACACGTGATCTGTGTGATATACCTAGTACAGGTTGAGTGTAAGTGAATAAAACAGTACTGTCCCTGCCCTAATGATCTGATCCTCTAGTGTGTGTTAGTCTCCTAGGGCTTTCGAAACAGATTATCACAAAGCAGGAGGCTTAAAACAACAGAAATTATTCTCTCACAGTTCTGGAGGCTGTTAAGTCTAGAATCAAGGTGGCAGCAAGATCAGTTCCTTCTTGAGGCTCTAAGACAGAAATGAATCCATGCCTCTCTTTGCTTCTGGTGGCTGCCAGCCGTCCTTGGTATTGCTTGGCCTGAGACATATTTCTCCAATCTCTGCCTGTCTTGTCTCGTGGCTTTCTTCTTTGTGTGTCTCCATGTTTTCAAATGTCCCTCTTCTTATAATGACACCAGTCATTGAATTAGGGCCCACTTTAAACCAGTATGACCTCATGTGAGCCTAACTAATTACATCTGCAAGGACTCCATTTCCAAATAAGGTCAAGTTCTGAGGGTTTGGGGGAGAGTTGCCTAGGAAACAAGTGTCCTTGCTCCTAGGCCAAAGCGCTGAGGAAGGAGGTGGTCAGGAGCCTAGAAGCATATGCCCCCTACAAAAGCCCTGGGCCCCTCCTCTCAAACTCGAAGAAGTTAGTGTCCAGCACCGGACCCGCCATCGTATACACCAGTGGCACCAGAGCCTTCCTCCAAGCTAAAACTCAGCCATCCCAGGTTTATAGGCTCAATGCATCATGCAAGATGACTCCTTCCTCTCCTACGCGACAGACGAAGACTGCTGCTTCCTAACAGCACATTTTGGAGAGTGGTGCCCCTGTTCCCTTCCTATTGAGCCATCATTCCCAGCACATTTTGGAGAGTGGTGCCCCTGCTCCCTTCCTAATGAGCCATCATTCCTTGGAAACCACCTGCCAACCCCTACCCATCGCCCTTCTATACCTGTCCTTCCTCAGCAGCAGTGATTCTCACCAAAGAGTTTCAACCATGGAAACGTATGAACATATGTCCTCAGCTTCACGGTCAAAAGGGAATCCAATCAAGAATCTGGTGATGCATTTGCAAATTAAGAATTCATACCATAATGAGCAGAGCCATTCAAACTAATAATTACATAAACTCCCGTTACGGGTGGCGTGGTAATTACAACAGGTACTTCTAGCAGATTTTTAAAAGCAACTTAGGTTTCCATTTCCTTCGTGAAGAATGCAAGAAGCAGGTGCGTCCCTACACTGCCAGGTGGAGGAATTCCCTTAGAAACTGATAGAGTAAAACAAGTGCAGAAATCCCAATTCCCATTCTCCCAGGATGGCAGGAAATTTGCCATGAAGAAGGAAAATGGTGAGAGTAACAAAAAAAAAAATATCTGAAAACATGATTATGGCACATTTGTCAGGATGAATATCCATCTGAGGGCTCTGTGACCACTGCTTGTGCCCCCCTTATTACCTCCTGTGCTCTGGCCCTACTGGCCTCCCTTCTGCTTTGAGAACACCCACACGAATTCCCGCTCCTGGCCCTCTGCACTTGCTGTTTCTCCCACCTGGAATGTGCTACCCCCGCATCTCCCACAGCTCAGGTGTGGCTTCCTCAGGCAGGCGCTCCAACCATCTGTACCAGCTACTATCACCACACACTGTTTAATTGTCCCTTAGTGCACCCTTACCATACCTGATAATTCAGGATTTCTTTTTTTTTCTTTTTTTCATTTTTTATTTATTTGACAGAGAGAGAGATCACAAGTAGGCAGAGACGCAGGCAGAGAAAGAAGGGGAAGCAGGTTCCCTGCTAAGCAGAGACCCCCGAGCGGGGTTTGATCCCAGGACCCTGAGATCATGACCTGAGCTGAAGGCAGAGGCTTAACCCACTGAGCCACCCAGGCGCCCCTAATTCAGGATTTCTTAAAAACATACTCACAGTCTGCCTTCCACACTAGAATACAAGTTCCATGAGAGCAGAGACGTTGGCTGAGCTTTCATGGCTCTGTCCCTAGGCCCACTAGTGCATTTGGCACTCAGTCGGGGTTCAATAAATGTCTACGAGTGAATAAAAAATATGAATGAAGGAGTAAATCAATGAATACACGTTCACATTCATTGTTCTATTTAAGCTTCGAACAATCCTATGAGGAAGGTACTATTATTATCTGCCTTTTACAGATAAGAAAACAGATTTAGAGACACTTGGGCCTTTGCCAGAGATACTGGCCCTCCAGCTTGGATCCTCTGTGTGCATAATATCTTGCCAGAATGTGAGGACTGTGCTATCTCCAAAGTCAAGGGAAAAGGGAGAAACAAGTAGCTAAAAAGTTGATTAATTAGAACATAGTTTCCCCTTCATTCTACTAGCAAACAAAATGGTCCCTTCCTGTCCAGCCCCCGTGGGAACTCCAGTGTGGACAGTGTCTTCTCCCACACTAGACATAAAGGCAGGGTTGTGGCATCTCCATCCTTCTCTCGGCCATGGGACAGAGTGGCCTCTTCCAGATACACCATCTGAGGGTCTCAGGAATATTTGGGAAACACTTCACCTGAACTGGTAAATGGAAATCCACGTTACAGCCAGGATGGGAATTCTGGAGACTCACCGGGTAGCCCTCTACACCCATCTGGATCCAGGGAAGTCAAAGTTGTGGGTAGCAGAGGATTGCTCTGTGTCCTGATCCTGGCTCTGCCCCTGACTTTGTGTCACCAGGACTTATTTCATCTCCCTGAGCCCGTTTCTCCTCTGTAAAGAAGGCCTCATAACCATACCCATTTTAGAGGGTACTGAGGATGAGGATAAGTCAGTCAGACAAAACTCTCAACCCAAAGCCTGGCACATGCTGAAAGCTCAAATAAATATCATCATCAGCTCTGGGGAAAGCACAGACCTTGACAATCACAGCTGATTCTCCAAAAGCGACAGGATTTCATTCCCCAAAGCATAAGAGCTTTTCCAGGTCCAGTTAGTGACATCATGAAACTTACCCTTCATCCCCAGTGACGACAACCCAAGATATAACATACAGCCATGTTTAGGACCTCATCTCTGCCAGCCAAGAGCAAAGTCAACACTGTTGAAGAGGGCTTTTTATCCAAATCATTTGCTTCCTGGCACATAGTCAGCCTGCAAGTGATTCTCTAACAATTTGGTCGATACCCTCCCAGAAATGTCTCAGCCAGGATGGATGGTCTACCTGGAGAACCTGTGGCCTATTCCACAGCACTTAAACCCACATTAAACTGGACTCTCCCTCCAAAAGAACCTCAGGAATGGGGGAAGAGTGTCATTCTCTCAAGGGCTTTCTGGAAGTGACAGGGTAGGGGAAAGAAAGATGGATTTCCTCCCTGCCTCCATCTGACTTTACACATATCAATACTGAGGTTTGCCTTACGTAGTTCCCAAGGGGTTGACTGGGAATTTGAACCCGGATCTAACTGAATCCAAAGCCCTGCTTTCTCCACTGAGAAATGCAGCTAAAGGACATCAACATGCTTTGCCTGAGAAAAGATGTTCAGTCTTCAGTTGTCTATCCCACCTACCGCTGCCTGGGCTGGAGCCAGCTCTATGGCAGCCGTGCCAGCTGAAACTGGTCAGATGACAAGAGCACAATTCAAGAAGGCATTGTCATAACTGTGTGCTAGGTTTACATAGTTACTGCCTCTCCTCTCCCCTCAACAGCCTCCAAGCTTGTTCAGAACCCCTCAAACCTACCATACCAATGATCATTCATTTATTCCTAATTATGGGCAAGTAAAATTGAACTTACACAGAGCAAAGAGTACAGCCTATGTGGGCTGCTTTGTTATATACTCCTACCACATCTAATTCTTTCCTTCGGACTCCATCTCATAATTGTTCGCTCAGTGCTAGGATCACTTGATCCATAGCTGTCTTGTACGTCAGGATAAGCACAAAGTCTTGCTCACTACTAAGTCTATGTGTCTGGCATAGAGTGGACACTCAATACACCATAGTGGTTTGGGGGGTGGTGGAAGGAAGGAGGGAGGGAAGAAAAGGAGAGAGGGAGGTAGGGACGGGGGAAGGACAGAGGGTGGATGGGTGGAAGGTAAAAGAGAGGGACGGACAGACAGGTGAGTAGATGGATGTGAAGTCTGGTGATCTACTGGGCCCTGTTCAGGCACAATTTGCAATTTGTCTGGTACAATGTTGCTGACAAACTCAGCTTCACCAGGTCATCCTCCTTGGAATCTTTCCCAGATTTCTGGGGATGCCTCATTAGTTCCATTTCACAGATAAATAAACCAAGATGTAGAGAAGAGCCCTAGCCAAGGTGACCCAGAGGGTCAGTGACAGATGAGCCAGAAGACTCAAGGTCTCCCAGTCCTTTGTCCTGGCCTCTTCTTCCCTCTTCTCCTGGCCCTGGATGCCCTGAATTTCAGTTAACCCTATAGCCAAATTGAGAAAACCTTTGTCTTACTGTCTTTTGACATGGAAATACTTCCCACCCTCTTTCTTCTTAGTCAAGTACCAGTTTCTGAGTTCTGCATATGTGGACCCAAGGAGACTACAAGCCTTGGTATTGACAGGTATCTACAAGCCCATGATTCTCAAACGTCAGTGTGTCAAAGAATCAACTGGGAAGTCAACTGTAGATTCCTGGGCCACATCCACAAAAATTCATATTTAGTGAGTCTGCAGTGTGGTCGGGGAAATGGTTCTTTTAAATAATTACCCCAGGGGCACCTGGGTGGCTCTGTCAGTTAAGTGGCTGGCTTGGGCTCAGGTCATGATCCCAGAGTCCTGGGATGGAGCCCCGCATGGGCCTCCCTGCTCAACAGAGAGCGTGCTTCTCCCTCTCCCTCTGCCTGCTGCTCAGCCTACTTGTGCTCTCTCTCTCTGTCAAATAAATAAATAAAATCCTTTAAAAAAAAAGAAAAAAGAAAATGTTCTTTCTAAATAATTTCCCCAGATGATGCTAATGGAGGTGATCCATAGGCTATACCTAAAACACTAGTTTGGGCATATGGAGGTGTTGCTCTGGCTTGCTGAGGACATGTGTCTGGGCAGTGAAGTCAAGGGACTGGCCCTTGGGGCAGTAAAATCTCTGATGAAGGGATAGGAACAGAGGCTGAAGAATGGTGGTCAGGGACCCCCATGTTGAGCTTGTGGTCAGGCCATGCCCGTTCGGAGAAGTTTGGGAGCCCCTCTGCAGCAAGGCAATAGAGCCCCCCCAGGCAGAGGAGGATCACTAGAAGGGACACTACATATCCAAGAGAGCAACAGTAAAGATGGCAGCCACAGTGGACAAAGGACCAGCCCTCTGTGCTTCCCTCAAGCTCTCCAGGTTCCTGGACCTTCAGTTGGTCTAGGTTTCTTAAATAAGCCAGTGGACAAGAGGAGCAAACCCTATCAATGACTGATTTCTGATTTTCCTCCACCTAGGAAACTGAAGTTTCACTGTACAATTTAATTTAGAAAAATACCAAAATATTTATGTTTCTTACTCTCTGGTATTGAGTTGAAAATCCACAGAAACATTTCCTTATTTTTCTGGAGCAAACCCTGTCTTGAAAAGAGGACTCTCTGGAGATTCCACATAAAAGGTTCTCACTCTTGTTTTGCATGAAGTGGGACATGCTGGAGACCCATTGAGAATCTATGAACTCCTGGAAAGGGTTTTTAGTCTCTCTGGGCTTTGGTTACCACCTCTGTGGATGGGGGGAAAGAAAAGGTGGAAAAATTCCTGCCTAGTTCAGTTAAAATAACCAGGAGGTCCTACTTCTGCAATTTAAAAAAAAGATTTTATTCATGTAATAAAATAATGTGAGAGAGAGAGAGAGAGCACAAACAGGGGGAGTAGCAGGCAGAAGGAGAAGCAGGCTCCCTGCCGAGCAGAGAGCCTGATGTGGGACTCAATCCCAGGACCCTGGGATCATGACCTGAGCCAAAGGCAGATGCTTAACTGACTGAGCCACCCAGGCGTCCCGACTTCTGCAATTTCTAATTGAGCACATATTATGTATTGGACTCTTTACTGGAAACAATTATGTGTAAGATAAACACAATTTCTGCTCTCATGGGACCCTTAGTAACTATCCATTTCTTAACCCAAGGCCCTTTAACTTTCTTAAACTACACTGTTATTCTGTCTTTGCCCACACCACCATGATAGTCTTATTCAAATACCTTCTGTTTGTGTATGCCATTTCACAGAGGATGGCCTCATGCCAGGCCAACTCCTAGAGGCTTTGCATGTATTTAATTCTCAGAACAACCCACCGAGACATAAGTGCATTCTTCCTTCTACTGTAAAGATGAGGAAATAGACTTGGAAAATCACTCAGATAAGTGGTAGAACTGAGATTCAAACACAGGCAGTCTGACTCCACATCCAGACCCCTCATCCCTTCAACTGCACAATGTGGAAAGGCAAGGATGAGACCACAGTCCTTCTACCCTGATTCAAAGCCAAAACATTATATAGCTTAGCCTCCTGCCAAAGTCCTATGCTTGCCACCTGACTATGGCCTCAGCAAAGAGTTCATCTCTCCTTCCGTCCACTTGAATGATTTCATTTTCCCTCTGATTCCTGGCCTAGAAACTGCTCGGTTGAAACGCTGATTTACCACGGGTGCTCCCACTATGGGGCAGGTCCTTTAATTGCTTCCTGAAGAGGACTTTGGTGCTCTTCTGAGAGCCCTGATTGGAATTTTTAAAGAATTATAATTTCCCAAAGCAAGCTGTCATTAAAATTCCACAAATCTCACAGCTAGCATCTTTATCTCCCCACTGGTCTGGGCTCAGGCTGGCATTTATCACTTCCCAGGGTTTGACGTTGGGATGGTCCCTCTGATCTCTGAGCCTACATTTCTTCCTGCCTGGCTTGGTGGGGGGGTGGGGGGGGAGACTATTATGAGGCCCAAATGAGAAGGTGTACATCAAGTTCTTAGGGCATGCCTAGAAAACTAGGTTCTCAACTTTAAGGTAAATGAAGCCAAACACTGATTTTAACTGCAATTCAGGAGGGGAAGTGGCTTGCCTAAGGTCTCACAACTAGATGGTTTCTCAATGGTTATTGGAGTATCTTCACAAGTCCAATACTACATAACATTTCCTCCATTAAAATGCCTCCAGGAATCATGCCCCGTGATCACAGGTGACTCAGTGTGGAAGATGGGTAGGCATGCAAAACAGAAGAGGGAAAAACAAAGTAATTTAAATTTACCTAACATTCACTGTGTTCTTGTCCCTTTGATTCAATTATCCCTTAAGAAAAGGGTATCTGTTGCATTTACAAATAAGGAAACTGAAGCTCAGAGAGGGTAAGTAACCTGTTCATGGTCACACAGCAAACAGGCCCTCAAGTCAGGATTCCACACAAGTTGGACAGACTATAAAGCCCAGTCTCTGTCAGTTCACCACACACCCAGCCTGGAACTACTCCCTGTGTCTGTGTGCTTCGGGTATGGCTATAGCTTTATGAAGGAATCTGCTTAACTATTCAATTCTGAGGCTCTATGAGTCAGTGTGATGGTTTTAAAACACATCCACAAATTCTTTGACATTCCTCCTTTCAAAAGGTCTTGAGTCTGTGCTGCACCCTGTTCTTGGCAACTGTGAGTAACAAAGTGTCTTTTTTTTTTTTAATGTTTTAAATTTATTTGTCAGAGAGAGAGGGAGAGAGAGAGAGAGCGAGCACAGGCAGACAGAGTGGCAGGCAGAGGCAGAGGGAGAAGCAGGCTCTCCGCCGAGCAAGGAACCCGATGTGGGACTCGATCCCAGGATGCTGGGATCATGACCTGAGCCGAAGGCAGCCGCTTAACCAACTGAGCCACCCAGGCGTCCCACAAAGTATCTTTTTAATGGCAATCGTCTTCTGATCTGTTGGCCCTACTAAACTTCAAATTTTCTATTAATACACTATATTTTAACATACTTGGCGGGTCATGTACATACAACAGGCCTCAGTTCCTGATGTGGCAGAGAGTTATGCACTAGGTCACTATTTCTTGACATCACTCTGAAGTCTGATGATTCTTTCCATACTTCATATATTTTGGTAAATGGACTCCCTTTTTAAAAAGCAAAGAAACAGATTTCAAAAGGAAGCCTTACATAAGTGCAAAATCAATATCACTTGCCATAAATAATAGGTAATCATAAAAATAAATACCACAGATACAATAAATATTATGAGTCAGGTCCAGCTGTCTTTGCAAGGCTCTGGGCCTCCTTGTAATAAAGGGAAGTTAGTGAACTCTAGAGAGGTGTGAAAGCCACGCTTGCACCAATCTGAGCCTTTCCCCTTGACAAGATAAGGGAGATTGAAGGAATATGGAATGGGAACACTTTCCTCAACATGATTTCCTGTGTTCCACGTGTGCCATGTCATCATAAAAAACAACTCTATGGTTATCAGTGCTCCCAGACCTCTTTATTGCCAACACTTGAACTCATTCATCCTCCCCCTTCTAGCTTCCACATGGCATTCAGGGAACAAAGGCCCAAAAGGAGAGTGACCAAAACCTAACTCCCTGTGCATGTTATAAAAACACAAAAATGCCTGCTAGACCTAAAACAGCTTGGCCCCCTTAGTGATTAGGCAATCTCTGGTTTTCTGTGTGACTGTATGGAAGCTGTCATTTCCCTCCCTGGGCATCAGTTTGCCCACCAGTAAAATGCACAGACCTGGTCCTGACAGTTCCCTTTATCCTCGGGATCCCTCCAAAGGGGATGAGGATTGGGCTGAATTTCAGAGCAGCCCTGGCTCCGTTGCTCATACGTGTGTGCACGCACGCGTACACACGCTCCCCCACTGGCCTCCATTTGCCTCAGGGACACCAAACAGGAACTGCATTTAGTAATCAATTGACTCCCCTTGACTTGGTTTGGTGCCTTTTCTAAATAACAAGAGCGTGGCAACATCAGAACCTCGCGACAATCTTTATTAAGGAAGCTCCCGGCACCGTGTGGAGAAGACGCAGGCAGCATATGCAAACGTGCTAAGGAAATTATTTCCATCAGCTCCAGCTATTTGAAAGCAATTGAAAAGTTTCCATTTGAAGAAAAAGTAATTTTCCTGATGTGACTTTGGAGCTGTTTGTGTGCCCCCACCTAACGCTGCCACAGCTTCTCCAGCTCCACACTTCCTACATTTTATTAAACCACAGCTAAGTGGCGTCCTGCTGTTAAAATATTGTGTCGCTTTTTAAAGTGATATCATTACCTAATAATTTTGAGAGCTTTATTTATTTATTTTTCTTTGCCAGGAAGGGACATGGATTCGGATGGCTTGGCAGCATCTCAGCATTATGGAGATGGGGAGTGCAGGGTAGGGGGGAGTGTGGCCCCAAAGCATGAGAACTGAGCTTCAGAGGACACACAGGAAATGCACATAGGAATTCTTCCCCACCTCATGTTTCTAGAGAACTGGGAGACAAGAACTGCAGGTAAACATGGCCAAAGCAAGATTGGACCCCAAAGATGGGTTTTCCATGGAGCTAATGGGGGCCCTCGTACCTAATTATAAAATCAGTTCCATCTCTTTGCAGGAGTGTGCTTGTTTTCTATTGATGTCTAAAAATTATTACACACTTAGGGGCTTAAAAAGAGATCTGTTTGTAGCTCACAGCTCTGTGGGCAGAAGTCTGTTATGATGTGGCTTCAGTCTCTGCTTACTGCCTTATAAGGCTGAAAGCAAGGTGCTGACCAAGGTGAGTTTCTATCTGGAGGCAAAGGAGAAAATGTGCTTTCAAGCTCATTCTTGTGGTTGGCAAAATGTAGCTCCTTAAGGCTGTAGGACTGAAGCCCTGTTTCCTTGCAGACTGTCTGCTAGAGGCCGTCCTCAGTCCTACAGACCTCTTGTATTTCTACTACGTGGCTCCCTCCATCTTCAAGCCAGTGATGCACCAAATTCTTCTCGCTAAGTCTGAGCACCTCTTTTCAACCAGAGAAAATTCTCTGCTTTTAATGGGCTTGCGATTAAGTCAGACCCAGCCATATTATTTCCTATCTTAAGGTCAACAATCTAATCACAGCAGCAAAATCCACATATTCCCAGTCTCAAGGAATATGCAGGGCATGTACATGACAAGGGTGAGAAACCCTGATGGGCCATTTTAGAATTCTGCCCACCACAAACAGAGACACAAAACTGTATAAGCTTCAGGCTCCACAAAACTTGGATCCACCTCTGCCTGATCCCTTTGATCTTAAAAGCTCCCATTTGGACCATTTTAATGGCCTCAGATAGATCTTGGGTCTTTAATCTCTTTTTTTGACTTGACAGCTCAAAAATTTACCATGCCCTTCCTCCCAATGGCCTACATAGAAAGTCAGAATGAAGCTAGGCCAACCCAGCTACATGGCTACCTGTTGGTTTTTCTGGAAACCACTCTCCTCTGTTAACAAAACCCTGATTTCCTCTCCTGTCAAACTGTTCTTTGTGGTTCAGGCAAGGCCCCCATATCCAATTCTAAGGGTGAGCCGGTGATGTTTATTTGGTCATCTCAAAATGCCCTCTCCTCCTGGTCTCAGTGCTTAGTATCTGGATGGTTAAAGCTGACCCACAGTAGATTGGCAGAAGCTCCAGAAAGGAGTGTTTTTCATTTTTTCCACTGAAGCTGTAAGGGATTAGGATGATGTGCCTAGAGTTGAAGGGGTACTGAGGTGGAGCCTAATAATGAAGTCAATTCAGAAGAGCAGCCTTCACAGCAGAGAGAAATGGGTCCTAATTATATCATTTAAGCCTTTTGACAGTACTTAAGACCGAAGGCAGACTACTCTTGGAGAAATTAATTTATTTCTCTTTTTTACTTAATTCATTCACTTACCTATCCATCCAATTATCCATTCATCCATCCATCATCCATACATCCATCCATCCGTCCATCCATCCATCCATACATCCATCCATCCTTTTATTAGAAAGAAAACCACAGGCCCCAAATGGCATCACTTAGGCCAAGCCACCAAATCAGGGCTTGATATCCAACCTAATCACACTTTCAACTTCCCCCAGAATTATAAGGCTTTACCAGTCAGTTAGGAATTTTCTAGTCAGCACAAATAAGATAATCTGTCACATGGCCACTCTTTATCCCCCAAAGGAAGCTGAGGTAATCCACCTACTCAGACCCTTTTGTCCCCAGAGGAAGGTGACCTCTCCGAAATAATCTTTTTTTTTTTTCCCCCTGTTTATTACTTCCTTGTCCTACCTTTAAAAACCTTTCCTTTTCTGTAGCGCTTTGGAGCTCCCCTCTACTTGCAAGATGGATTGCATTGCAATCTCCCCTCTACTTGCAGATGGATTCCTGATTCAGGAATCCATTAATAAAGTCAGTTAGATCTTCAGGTTTATTCATTTGAGCTGTCCCTGTCAAATAAAAGACTAATACAGATGCTCCCATGGCCAGCCTCCACCCCATCCTCATTCTGCATTCCCACATGTGCGACCCTTCTCTTGCCCATTTTCCGGACATACTGAAAATGCAAGCCATTCCTGGGTCTCATCTTTACCCACGATTCTCCAGTTGCCTGGCATATCCAGCATACCCATCTTTTTCCTCTGCTTATCCACACAGCACTCAAATGGCTTACTCCTGATATCTTACCACCGGCCCCACCTCCATTAAGACCTTATTTTTCCTTTTTTTTTTTTTTTTTTTACTCTTATACCCACATATCTTCTAGTCCTATCCCCTTTTTTGCCTGTTTTTAGTCCTGTTCACATCCCATGCCAGTGTGTGGCACACAGCTCTGTGTGTGTGTGTGTGTGTGTGTGTGTGTGTGTGGCCCGCCGGTTAAGTACCCGCCTTTGGCTAGGGTCATGATCTCAAGGACCAGGGCTCTAGGCCAGAGCCTGCCTTCCTCCCAACCTTTGCTTGTGCATGCGTACTCTCTCATAAATAAATAAAATCATAAAAAACAAAACAAAACAGAGCTTTAGGGAGGTTAGATCAGACCAATCTGAAACCAAAATCTATAACCTTCACCACCATAAAATCTGTCATTTAATTATATTACCATTAATACTGCTATTAACAGTAAGAAAAACTAGACCTTATCACACACTAAGCCTTTGCCTTGTAATGTGGTAAAATGTAATTTAAATAGATTACCTCCTCCTTCAATCTTTAAAACCATCTCCTAAAACAAATGCTAATGTGATGCTGTTTTACAGGCAAGGAAACTGAGTCCCAGAGAGGTTAAATGAGTACTGAGTTCACAGAGCTGGAATTCTCCTTTCAGAAGCATTGCTCTTGGCCACTACATTTGCAAATGCTTGAAAAGAGAAAGGGAGAGAGATAGAAAAATTGATTGAAATTGAGTGTGGATGTAAAGTTGAATAAGCTGGGGAGACCTGTGCATTCAACCTCAGAGACCCCTTAAAATAATGGCAAGAGGGGCTCAGAGCATCAGTGAAAATGACCAGCAGAAAGCAGCACCCTCCACCAACTCCTTCCCAAGAAGACCACTGGCCCCTGGGTCTAAATTTCCATTTTCAATCACCCAAGCCAGTCAGTCTGGACTGTGTGTTTAAACAGGATTTTCTTTCTTTCCATTTTTTTTTTTTTTAATTGGAAGGAAGCTTTAAACACTTTGAAAGTGGCCTCAGGGACCAGCTCACAGCATGTTCTGCATCTCCTCCTTTAGAGGCTAGCGTCCCTGCAGCCACATTGCAAGCTCTGTTTTCAATTACAAAAGCTTGTTTGAACATGGGCTGTCACAGAGGCTGTTCAAACAGGCTTTTGTAATTGAAAAGGTGGAAAAACAAAAGATTTCTAACCTTCCAGAGCCAGGGTGGGAAGGAGCTGGTCAGACAACTGTGGAACCAAAATGGTGGTCCACAGTTTGGGGATTGAGGCCAGCTAAGGAGGCAGCTGGGTTGTTTTGATTGGGCTGAACTACACTGGAATAAGGGCATGACAAAAAAAAAAAAAAAAAAAAAAAAAGTTAGAGGGATAGAATCTGATGGCTGGGAGGTACATGAATGCAGGTGGAAAAGCATAGTGATACCTACCAGCAGTACTTAAGGAAATGATTTTAGATCATTCATAGGTCATCATTTATAGAAGGCATTAAAAAAGGGTACCTAGGGTAAGAATTTTATTTTTTAAATTTTATTTTATTTAAAAAAATTTCCCCAGTGTTTTGGAGGGGTAAAAACCCTCAGCTTGTTACTTATGTATCTTTAATTCCCAATACTTTATCTCCCCTTTTGACAAAGACAGGGCAAGTCTCACGGTAGCCCATTATGAATCTGCATAGAATTTAGTAACACTGTTTTGTTTTTCCTCGCTTTGAGGAAACAGAAGGCTAGCTGAAGACAATGCATAAGCTGACACCCTACAACATCTCCTACCCCCCCACCCCTAGGTGGGACTTGTGTGTGACATTCTTCCAAGAATCTCCCAACCATCCTAATGTTATTGCCTTGTGGAGGGGAAAACAACCTTAACTTGACAATAGCAAGGCCTCTGGTATCGAGTAGGTCCTCTTTAACATATTAAAGCTCTTTTGAAAACCTCCCTTTTCCTTACCTCCCCCAACCCCAGAGCATATAGTCAGCCATCCCTCACAACCCCCAGGCAGCCCCTCTTTCTGTCCATGGGCCCTGTCTCCGTGCTTTAAGAAACCACCATTTTGCACCAAAGACCTCTTAAGAATTCTTTCCTGGTCATCAGCTCTAGACCTCACCCCACCGAAACTCACCTATATTCTAAAACCACATCACTTGTATTTCAAGGAAAATAACAGCTTCCAATTTAAATAATTTCAGTTAAAATTAAATCGATTTAAAAATATTACATGAATAACAGAACTAGAGTAGGAAAACACAGCTAAAGTCATGTTGGTATATGGATAATGTAAAAATAAATGAGGTGAAGAAAATGAAATTTGGGGACACTGGTTTGGTGGCTAAGAGTTTGGATTATACGTTGAACACTACATCCAAAACGAATTATATACTATATGCTGGCTAACTGAACATTTAAAAAAAAAAAAAAAAAAGAGTTTGGATTATAGAGTGACTACATGTATTCACATCCCAACTTAACACCTAGTAGTTTACCTAAATCGTATAAACCACCTCTGCAAAGGGGGGCTAGTAAAAATACCTAACTTGAGAGGCTGCTCTGAGGATTTATAAAACAAGCAATTGCTCAGTAACTGTTTTCTATTATTGTTAAAAATAAGATTACCATTTAGCTTGATGTTTCTCAAATGTGAATAATGCATAGACTCCTTTCAGAGGAAAAACCACTCCAGTAATCTACAGTATGGATGGAAATTTTTGCAGACCCCAAGCCTTTGGCTAAGGAAGGATCTGATTTGTAAACTGTGAGTACAGCCATTGCAAAAAGAAAGAGAGTGAGGTTTAAGTGATTTATTCAAGGTCACACAACCAGTGACTGAATCAGAGATGTAGTAGAAGCCACCACTCTTTTTTATATGGGTATGGACATTTTGGGGTGGGATACTTATTGTACAGGTCTTTCTTGCTGTTTATAATACTTCCAGCATCCCTATGCCCTTCTACCCCTATAATTAACCTCAAAAGCACCCCTCAGTCCATGTAACAACCCCAAATTTCTTTGGACACCACACATTTCTTTGGACAACCCGGGGAGGTGGCACTTGCCGTGGTTAAAAACCTCCCAATGTCCTGGTCCCATTCTCAGCTTTCTTCCACTATACTGGCCGTGAGCATTTTAGAAGTAAGACTTCTAGAGAAAGATGTGGTGTTGGTAAGGACAGGAAGTACAGTTGACAGATCTGGTCCTGCAGAAGCATCGTATGATTGACTATATGCAGATCTAACGTGAAACAGCATTGGATTTCGAAAGGGTGCACTATTCTCAGGTTCTCACCTTCCGCTTTCACCAGGAGAACACTATGGCTTGGAATGACCTGATACAGCATAAAGGCTTGCTTTTGTTCATCCAATTCCCAGCCAGCTGAGTTAGAATACCACCCCCAAGTGAGCAGGACACCCAGTTTCATGGCCCCTCTCTGCAGGTAAGCAAAACAACAGGTGGAAAAGTAGAGAAGGCCTGATGCATATTCTAGGAATGACCTAAGGAAAGAAGAGTTTGGCTTACCGGGCTCAGAATGTCAGTCTGTGAGAGTGAGCACTGTCTGAGGGAGCTGAGATGAGGCAATAAGGGTAGCCATGTTGAGGTTCCTCTTTCAGGGAAAAGAGTGGAATAGACCTGAGTGACTGAGAAGGAAACCAGCTGCACATGTGCCTGGCTCTTCTCTCTCTCAGATACGTATACATATATGTATGTATGTATTTATTTATTTACACACACCCACACACAAGAGTCACCATTCCAAAGTGTGCAGTTCATCAGCATTCAATACATTCAAACCATTGAACATTTCATCACTTGGAAAGGAAATCCCATAGCCCCTCCTCCCAATCTCAGGCAACTACCAATCTATTTTCTGTCTCTATAGATTTCCCTATCCTGGAAATGCAATCATATAATATGTGACCTTTTGTGTCTGGTTCCTTTCACCTAGCATCATATTTTCAAGGTTCATCCATGTTGCAGCATGAATCAGTGCCTCGTGCCTTTTTAAGGCTGAATAATATTCTACTGGTAGCCCACAATTCTGTTTAATCATTCGTTAGTTGAGCTGTTCCCATCTTTCAGCTACTGTGAATAATGCTGCTGTGAATGTTCACGTGCAAGTGGTAGGCACAGTGGGGGAACCCTTAACTCAGTGGAAGTTTGTCTGCTACTGTGAGGGGTAGTTTCTGAGCACTGGTACGCTAGAGAGGCAAGTTATGAAGGAGACAGGAAAATAGCAGGATGTCATGGATGATCAGGTCCCGGGAGAGTCTGTGCTGATGGGCATCAGATGGCAGGAGAGCCCCAGACTTCTTGCTGAAAGAGCCAAGAATATGAGAGGAGAAAGAGAAGGTCCTTGGCAACAACTTTGGGCACTCTGTTGTAGTTTTGCCTAGAGAAAGCTATTTACTGTGTTCCCAGTATCTGCAAAGGAGAATCTTCAGCCAGACACTGCTCCCCAGTCCCTGGGACCCACAGTATCACCACAGTCCTGGGGAAGGAGGACACTATCTCCAGTCACAAGTTCCAGGTAAAGAGCCAGGAAGACAGACTCACATAGTCAGGATGTTCCTGGGATGGTGGGAACACCAAGGAGGTCTCAGAGATTTCCCTATGTGAAATGTAGGAAGTCATGATAGTTAAGAACTGACTCAGGGGGGCAGAGGATCTTGTTCTGAATTCACAACCAGCCTTTCATGTGGAATTTCAGGGTAGATGCTCCAATCCCATGAATGCCCCCCTGCTATGCCTCTGCTTGAGCTGGGATGATGCAGAAAGCTCCTGTTACTCAACAGCAATCCACAGCCTCCTTCTCATTCAGTGGGGTCCCTCCCAGCCTTGTTCTGAGTGGCCCCAGAAGTCCCTCTTGAGTCACACTTGAGGATCTCAGACCAGCTTAGTGACTTACAGAAAGGGAGGTTCAGAGACAAAGGCCCTCCCCCCATAGAATTCTTTTTATTAATTTAGAGCTTATTATTTTTCTTATTTAAATTGTAAATTTCCCTTCCCTGGAAGTCTCCCCTAAACTGGCCCATTACCACGACATTAGCAGCTAGCTTCCTCCCCACCGCACCCCCTCCCCAGTATAGATTTTCTGATCGCTCACATGCATCATTGGGTGCAGAGTGAAATTATCAGCTGCTCCAGCAGGCCTAGAGAGGTTAATGTGGAAACTGGCCCAGTCCTTGCAAGAAGCCCTCTGGGAAGAGGGAAGGGGAGAATGCTGGCCAAGGCCGCCTCTGTCCCTGCTCCCCAGCTAGAGCTAGGGAAGAATGAAGAGCCAATCTCTTCTACTCAGCTCGGGAGCACATCCAGGAAGGGAGGCAACATGCTGGTGTCTGCCAAGCCCAGTGGTTGCAATCTTTCAAAGGCTTGAATATTTTACACTTCCTTCTGTGGCTGGGCTCACATGCAGAATGGAGTGCTATCGCCCCTGAATTCCAAATTTACTTTAAGTAATTAAACTCATTTATTTCCATCTGAATACACTGTGGGGTTGGAGGAGTTTATGGAAATCTGGGTAAGGAGAATGAATAGATAAATAAATTACATGGGGGTGGGTGATTACTGATGGAGATAGGGGTGAATGACCTAAGCCAGCAGGAGCTTTCTGCCAGAGGGGGCCAGGGACTGGGTATGGTGAGATCTCTCACCTGGGTCCTGGGTCCAGCATGGAGAGGAAGTGGGCTCTCGGAGTACTTGTAGGGCCTGGTGGGTGGGGACTATTCTCTACCGAGCTAGACAGGAACCTCCACTGTGTTGCCTGGCTCCAGCAAGACCAGGGAGTGGGCAAGGTCTCTCTTGGGTGGCTCTGGCTCTCCTTCACTGGCTGCATCTCCTGTCCCCTTCCTTCTTCCCTTTCTTCTGTGCTACCTTTTCCCACTTTTCTCATCCCCTTAATTACCCTTCAAGAAAGAGTTGTTATTACCAGTAGTGCCATCAATATCAATGATTGGCTCCATATCAAAACCAATTTCATCTTGATGCCCTCATTGGTCCTTCTAAGTCAGATAAGATACTTTTTGCATTTGAATGCTCCCCTTACTCCCTTTCTCCTCCTTTCTTTTCCCCAACAAGTGCATTTGATTCTACCTTTCATTAAGTCCCACCTTGCACTTTAAGTGGTTTACATAAATTGCAAGCTGTCCAAGGGTATAGGTTCTGAACATTTGAATTGATAAAGAAAGAGATTCTTGGGGCACCTAGGGGGCACAGTCGGTTGAGCAACCAACTAGGTTTGGGCTCAGAGCATGATCTCAGAGTAGTGAGATAGAGCCCTGCATCAGGCTCCTAGCTCAAGCAGAGTCAGCTTTAGATTCTCTCTCCCTCTGCGCCTCCCACTTGTGCTCTCTCTCCCGGAAATTAATAAACAAATCCTTAAAAAAAAAAAAAAAAAAAAGACATTTTCCTAGAGAAGGCAGACGAGACATGAAAAGTTCCTTGTCACATCAGAAGCCACAAGAGAGTCAATTATGAACTGGCACAGGACCAGAGTTCCTGCTCCTGGTCTTTCCCTAACCCCACTGCTTATTATGACCTTTTTGTTCTCTGAGATGCTTTGTTCTCCGAGATATTTAGAGGGGTTAAGGTAAATTTCTGCTATCACATCAGAGACAGAATGTGGATTGGAACTTATGATTCCCGCTATTCGTGGGGTTTCCGTTCAAGAGCGGAAAAACAGAATAGAATCCTCAGGTCCCTTTCTTACATTGTACATACTCACATGCCATTACCACAACTATGAATATACAACTTCATTAGGCAGAACTATATCTACTTTTCCATTAAGTTCACTGTTTTGATGCATCTTTTTAATTTTTTGCCTTTCAGTCACTTTTGAATGTCAGAAATGTTTAGCAGGAGCAGTTTTAAACAATGTACTGCTGAAGGATATTTTATTCCTGATCCCACATCACCCTAATTATCCAGCAAAGGCCTAGTGTCTCAAGGACCAGGATCTTACCTGGTCATTCACCTTGTCTTCAGACTGGCCTCCTTCTCAGACAAGGGCTTTCAGTTGTCCCTGAAAAGGATACTCTCTCCCAGAGCCTGACATAGAGCCGCCTGTCCTGCTGCCATGATGAGGACAAGAAAGTCAGATGAAAATCAATATGCAAACACTCAAAAAGTTGTGATTGGCTTATCAGAAAGTTAAAGAATTATTGTATGATCCAGCATTACCCAAAAGAAGTGAAAACATGTTCTCAAACAAACCCTTGTACACAAATATCCACAGCAGCACTCTTGATGACAGCTGAAGGCTAGTAACAGCCCAAATGTCCATCAACCGATAAAGAGATAAGCTAAACATGGAATATCCATACAGTGGAATATTATGTTTCCATAAAAAGAATGACATAGTATGAATAAACCTTGAAAACATAATGCTAAGTGAGAGAAGCCAGACAAAAAAGGACAAATATTACATGATTCCATTTAGATGAAATATGCAGATGGACAAAACCACAGGGGCAGGAAGTAGATTAGTGGTTGCCAGGGGCTTGAGGTAGGAGAGAATGAGGAGTATCTTTGTGTGTAAGGATTTCTCATTGAGGTGATGAAAATGTTAGGGGACTAGATTTTAGTGTTAGTTGCATATCACTGTGGATGTATTAAATACCACTAACTTGAAAATAGTTACTTTTATATGGGTATCATCTCAATTTCAAAAGAAAAAAGAAAGACATGATCATTGGGCTTTCAATAGGGTAACTACATAATTCATTATCCAATCTAGGATATTTTAGAGGGGCTTTAATAATTTAACCAGGGCAACAAGAATTAAGCAAATTTCACCAGAGTCAACAACTTCTACATTATTTTTAAATACCCAGATGGCAAGTATAGACATCTCAACTCATTTTCTAGGTACCTACATGAAGTCAGAGGAGACATAGTACCTTAAAACTGTCCCAGCTCTCTGGCAATGGGAAATAAGGTGCACATGTGATTCCTGCCCGATATTCACAGTCCCAGGCTCTCCTATGCCCCCTTTGCACCCATTGTTTACTCTGTCTGAATGCTCTCCCTCTTTTGGCACCTATTGAAACACCATTTCTGGAAGCCTGAGCTAAAGATGCCTGCCCTGAGAAGCCTCCCTGACTTCCGAGGCAGAGCCAGATATCAGCTTCTTACCTTGTTTTCATTTACTGTATTTACCATTATAATTGTGCATCTATGCCACCATCCTTGTCATCAGTCTGAGGACAGGAAGTGCATCTTATTCAAACTCTCAAACATGACATTCTTGAGTAAATCTTGGTAAACTGAATGCACTCTTCTTAATCAACATGGGGAATGTCAATGGCTCATTCATTCATATAACCAGTTTTAACTGGCCACCTACTATATCTGGTGATATTCAGTATGGAACTAGGTAAGCATAGTCTCTGATCTTAAGCTGCCCATGGTCTAGTGTTGGGGGAAAATGGAGAACTGCATTAGTGATAAGAGATATTATGGAGGACTGCAGGCTCTTGCAGACTGTACTGGGGGCTAGAGATAAAGGATTTGACCTGGTCAAGACAGGCCCCTTAAAAAGGTGATCAAGCTGAGCTCTAAAGCCTAAGGAGGAGTATCTGCAGGGTGAGGAGAGAGTAATAGGCAGAAGAAAGAGGGTCATATCCAAGCAACTGAAAGGGAGTTGGCTGATAAAACTGGAAGAGAAGGAGACAAGAGGAGGGTGAAGAAGGAAGGGCAGAGGGGAACAGGGAGAAGAGACATGTAAGGCTGGAGAGGACCAAGGGCTAGAATATTCAAGGGGAAATTGTTCTAAATACGTGTCACAATCCAGAATGCATTTTGTAAAGATCATTCTGGCTACGTTTTGAGAATAGATTATAAAATAAATCTGTGATAAACCTGAAAATAATATAATATTGTATGTCAACTATGCTTCAATAAAAAAATAACAGAAATTAAAAACAAAGAAAACAGATTTGAGGGACCAGGTAGGGAATCAAGGGGAGGCTATGTCAGGTGTCTAGGTGGGAGATGATGACAGCATGGACCAACAACATGCTCTATCTGCACTGAAATTATTCCCCAGCTCCCAGAAGAAAGAAGGCAGAGTCACCTATATGTGTCCAGTGCCATCCAGAGGTTACTTTGGGCCTCTTCATATCCCTGTTCCTTCCTTCTTCTCTTAAATACTAGGAGAGCACTGTTGGAAATTTGGAAAACCAGACTAAACCCTCCTCAGCGCCCAACGTGGCTCCCACAGGGGGAGTCAGAACCACCTAGGGATTCCCGCCTTCTTTGACCAGAATCATTGTCAGGTCCTGACCAGCTAGATGATCTTGAGAAAACTACTCACAATCTGAAACCCTTCATTTCTTTATAAAATGCAGATGAACCACAAAAGCCCTAAACCTTTCAGGCAGTTGGAAGATTCCATGTAAGATGCACATAAAGTGCTTGCAGAGTACCCAGCAGTGAGCACTGAATGCACTATTACCTATTACATGATTACCGATCATTATTTTTTAAAACAAGAGAGCCATTTGGTAAGCTTCTCCTCTGAAGTGCCGACTCTTTTAAAGGCAGATGCTTGGTTTATTCCTCCACGTTTGTTTGTTTACTTTATGCATTTATTTGACAGAGAGAGAGATGGCAAGAGAGGGAATATAAGGGGGGAGGGGAGCAGGAGAGAGAGAAGCTGGCCTCCCACTGAGCACGCAGCAGATTTGGGGGGGGGGGGCAGTGTTCAATCCTGGGATCATCACCTGAGCCGAAGGTAGACGCTTAATGACTGAGCCACTCAGGCACCCCAATTTTCCCATGTCTAAATGAGAGCCTGGTATCCTGTGGGTCCTCAGTGGGAGGACAGGAGTGAAAAGTGACCTAGGAATTCTGGGTTGTAAAGCAGATTAAAGTGACGTTATGTGGGCAGAATGGGATGAAGGGAGAAAGGAGATGAATCAGAGTCCTTCTAACTCAATTCAACATCCCCCTCCCCCCGCCACCAAGGCATCCTAAGTGCATGGGATATAGGTCACATCGCTTGCATCCAAGACCAGTGAGAACACCCACCAGAGAGAACATGGTTGAGCTCTACTGGCAGGCAGGAGTGACCTGGGAATGTGAAACCTGCTTCTCCCCATCTGTGACAGAGTTTTCTCTCTTGACTAAAAGGATGTCATTTCCTACTCTCTCCCAGCTCAGTCCAGGAGTTGTGCCTCTGAGAAGTTAAGCTAATAAGGCAGCGGCCGTGGCAGAAGTGATAAGCGGCTTAGGATGGGGGACTGGTGCTGACCTGGCAGCTTTCTCACCTAACAACCACTTGTGGAGCTTACGAGAAAGGAAAACGAGAATTATCTTTCCCTCCTGGGAGATCGTCCTCTCCCTTCCTTAGAAATTAGCTCCAAGGCCAGGATGCGGTGGGGGATTCAGCACTTCTAAATTATAAAGGGAAAATGTTGGGGAGGGGAGCACCGCAGGCCCTTACAAAGGCTTAAGGCTGATGGCAAATGGCCCAATTTAGATAGAAGTAATGGTCAAGTACAGACCTCTTCCCTGACACTTTTCTCTGAGCTTATTTTACTAGTGAAGAGCTAGGGAAAGGAGGGAGGGAAAGAAATGAGAGAAAATGAGACAGAAAGACAGAAACTAAGAGAACGGCATCCCCCCAACAACAGAGTAGGAAATTAGGAATGACCAGGGCAGTCACGAATAAAGTCACCTAACCTACAGGGGTGGTGACGGGAAAGCAGTCTTTTCATCTGTTCTGATGGCACCAGTGTCAGAGAGCCACTTCAGACACTACATGGGTTATATCAGACACAGATTTCTGCTTCGAGCTGTTCAGTGTCTGCCGCTTGTGCTTAAGATAGAGCTTAAAATCCTTAACCTAGTCTTCCGGGACCTGCACAATGTGATCTCACATCTACCGAGGCACCGGTGCTATCAGCTGCTTTGAAGAGTGGTAAGATGAGGAAGACAGCTTTTGCCAGAAACGCTACATGCAGTTCACAGGGCAGTGTACTGAACAACTCCAAGAAGCATCATTCCCAATGCAGTCATCATAAGGTTGAGATCTATCTATTGATCTATCTAGAAAGATAGATTTTTTTTTTTTTTTTGCCCATGACAGTAATATGTCATGTTGGTTATCTTTCCAAAACTTCTCTGACCACCTACTAAAAGTGGATCTTCCCTTTTACTATCATATCATACTATTTATTTCCTTTATAGCACTTATTGTAACCAAAAAGTATATTGTTTACTTTTTTTTTTAAATTTTTTATTTATTTGACAGAGATCACAAGTAGGCAGAGAGGCAGGCAGAGAGAGGAGGAAGCAGGCTCCCCACCAAGCAGAGAGCCCGATGTGGGGCTCGATCCCAGGACTCTGGGATCATGACCTGAGCCGAAGGCAGAGGCTTTAACCCACTGAGCCACCCAGGCGCCCCTTGTTTACTTTTTTATTATCAGTCTTCGCCACTAGAAAGTGAACCCCACATAGACAGAGACCTTGCCAGTCTTCTCTCTTTTTACCCCTGAGGAATAAGTAAGCACTCAGTTGTTTTTTTGTTTTTTTGTTTTTTAAGATTTTATTTATTTGACAGAGAGAGATCACAAGTAGGCAGAGAGGCAGGCAGAGAGAGAGAGGGAAACAGGCTCCCTGCCGAGCAGAGAGCCCGATGTGGGACTCGATCCCAGGACCCTGAGATCATGACCAGCACTCAGTTGTTTCCTAACTGGGTAAATGAACATCACAAAAGTATTGAATGGTATTTTAGTCTCTGGATTACTTCAACCAGTTCTAGCATCCCAAAACATGCAAAGGATTCAACAGCCAGTCTAGCCACTTGGACTCTACTCGAACTACACAAAAGTAAGTGGATGGGAATGAAAAGACAAAAGCCAGATCAGTGATTGTATCCTCTTAGGATCTATGAACTCAGTGAAGATGCAGTAATACAATCCGTCTCCATTCTAAACACTTAGGGGAAAGAAAGAGAGTGGACAGTAAAAAGTGGTGCTGTGGGCAGCCTCTGAGACATAATGATACCACCTCCTGGTGTTCATGACTTTAAGTAATCCCCTCCCTGTCAATGTAGACATAACATAATGACTCATTTCTACTGAACAAAATACAGCAAAAGTGATGGCACTTCACTTTTAATACTAGGTTATAAGAAGATTGGCTTCTGACTTGCGAACTCTCTGGTTTTCAATATTGTAATCTTTCTCTGTCTCTCTCAGATCACCAGCTATTGTGCTATGAGGACACTTAAGCAATCTATTAAGAGGTCCACATTGTGGAGCTGACCAGAAACTGGATGGGTGAGCTTAGAGGCAGACGGTCTAAGGCCTAACAAGAGCTACATGACTGAACCTCAAAGTGGGTCCTCCAGCCCAGCCTTCAGATGAGACTGCAGCCCTGGTCAACAGCTTGACTGCAGTCCCATAACAGACCTCAAGCTGGGGGTGCACAGCTAAACCACTCCCTCATTCCTGACCCACAAACAAGTAGGATAATAAACATTTGTTGTTTCAAGCCAAACACATTTGGGGATAATTTGTTATATAGTGGTAGATAACTAATACACATGGGAACATCTTCTAGGCATTGCTAAGCTAGGTTGAGAATAGTTTCTTACATTATTCTCAGATTATTTCAAGGCCACTGTTTCCTTTCCTTCTGGCTGCCATCACCGTAAGAGACAACAGCTTAGAAGTCCCCAAGAAACCTCACTAAAGTTGAGAGTTAACACCCCCATCTCTGAGTCAAACAGATGTGGGTGTGTGGGGTCAAACGGATTCTGCCAACTGCGAGGTCATTTGCAAGGAAGTACTGAATAACGGAGGTAGTTTACTTCCTTACTACCTCTAAACGTTGGTTTCCCCATGAGTGGAGGATGTAACAGGATCTACTATACTGTCCATCTCTTAGTGCTGTATAAAGACAGATGGAGTCAACACACTCCAAGTGCTTAGCATAGTTCCCAGCACATGGTAGATTCTAACACAATGTTAGCTGTTATTTTTATCTTATGCTGGGCAGTTAACAAAGGTCAGGTGCAGAATCCTTGGTATTTTGGCCAAGTTGCCAGAACACTGAGAGCACTGGTACTCTTGAGCAAGGACCTGATCACCCAGCTGTGTAAATTCAAACCGTTTCATGAGGTAAGGGAGTGGTAAATAAGCTACAATAAATAACTGGGACATAAGATGGTGGGTGTGTACATGCAGGTGGCTTTCTACTTATGAAGCCAGGTCATTCTCATTCTATCCCTATAATATCACCATGAGGCTCATTTCTAGACAAAGAAAAAGAAGCCAACACAAAGCTACTAAATGTAGCTCAGAATTATCAAGGGACTTGTCTAAGGGCACACTGTTGGCAGTGCTAGAGTCTGAACTCAGACTTGGGTCTTATGACACCAAGGACAGTGCTTTGCCCGAGTGGTTTAATTCTGTTACAAAGCTGGTCACTGAGCCAGCTGTACTGCTTCCTCTCTGTCCCTGAGTCCTGAGGCCAAAACTGGACAAGCTCCTGGCACTTTCCCTGTAGACCCATCTCTTTGTTATACTTTCTCCTCATTAGAACTTCACGTTCATTGCCAAGCCAGCTCTCCTAATCTCATGTCAACTCTGCCGCCTCTAATTATTTCACTGTAATTATTTTTCCTTAACAAAGGAGATAAAACTAATCATAACATCTTTTTGTAAGCCTCCAAGAGTCATGCTTAAATTACTGCACTGATTTGAAAACCCCAGCAAGCAAATAGGAAATAATTATACTTTTATCTGGGTTGTGGCTGATGTTTTGCCAGATACCTACTAAGTTCTTGTACAAAAACAAGAGGTCATGAGCAGAAAAATGACTTTGTCATGAAAATCATTCAGCTTGTGATGAATCTTCCTTCTGCAAATTTGTAACATAGAGGGGACTAGAATGAGGTAGGCAGAATTGGAGAATCAGTGATGTCTCCATTATGTCCCTAAACCACACTAATCTCAGGGTAGATTCCTGACCTGCAAAGCTACCACCTGGTCAACTCCTCCCTAGGAAGGGCTAAATGTGTGAGCTTCAATGGGGTACAAAGTGAAAACAGTGACTAATATTTAGGCCAAGAACTGTTCTAGGTAATTGATGTGCCTGCCTCATTTAACCACTATAATTGCCTAAGAGGTCATTGTCAGTATGCCCATTATATGGATGAGGAGACTAAATAACTTATTAAAGCTACAAAGTTAGCAAATGGCAGAAGTGGGTAAAAGACCTGTCCTACTATAAAATGCTTGCTCTCTTCACTAATTTCTACTATAGGTAGCACCAGGGTGGGGAGGTGAGGGTGAAGGAGTAAGTAGACCCTTATTTTAGAGGTTCTCCTCATATTCAAGTCTCTCCCCACATGGATGCCTCAGTACCTCCCTCAGAAGATCTAAATGCAATTAAGCACATAGTGCAGTAACCAATGAACTGGGGGCTTTCAATGCATGCCAGCTCCTGCGCTAACATTTTCTTAGGGAAGAAAACAAACATGTGCTCCATGCTGTGGGGCTGGTGAGTGAGAGACTAGGAAGGTGCCCCAGGGAAGCCGTGCTTATCACAACAGCAAGAGGTCTCTGAAGACAAGTCTGTGGCATAAGATAAGGGGAACCGGAACTTCAGTGCTTTAGATCTTCCACTAGTATTCAGTGAAAATCCTCATCAGTGCTAACTCTAAAGACAGAGGCGGAAAGTACTTCTGGGGTAGAAACAGATAGTAGAGTCCATACACTACAAGGTGGCTCTATCCAGCCCAAAGGATAAGACCCCTTTTTGCCAACCACCTCAACTCTAACAGAACCAATCAAAGGACAGGGCATCTTAGTTTCTGTTCTCCTAGAAGCAGACACTGAGTGAAAGATGCTGGCACAAGTAGTTTATTTGGGAGGTGATTATAGGTGAAGGCGGTAGAAAAAGGGACATGGCTTGCATTAGTAGGCAGTTACCACTGTGGCTAGTTGGAGCTTGATCCCACTAGGGAATTCTGGGAGCCAAGGTCAGAGTTATCCTACCCAAAGGGCCGGGGATCTGGGATATTTGGACACCAACTTGCATCCGTCATGGAACAGGGAGCTCTTCCAGGGGGAGTTAATTTGCCAGCACTTCCAGCCTGCACTGCACACAGAGGAACATAAATGGCTCCAAAAAAAGAAATCCTCAAGCAGAGATGTCAGTGCTGCCAGCTGGAAGTTGGGTTGCTGTGCACCCCAGTGGTAAGGACATGAGTAGGGCACTGATGGAGGAACAAACCCAGAGGCTGGAAGCTCTTTCCTCTTCGGACCAGCAAGCTATCCTGGACAGCTCCTTCCCTTCCTCTTCTAGCCCAGTCCTGATTCAATGATGTCCTCTTCCTCCGGTCCATTAACCAGCTTCCAGGCCTCTTGAACCTTTCCACCTATCTTACCTACCCTTCCAGACCCTCCCCCCAACCTCCATCCCCACTCCCAGTACACAGAAAAGACTCTCACAGTCACCACAAATTAGTGGACCAATTAACCTTCACTAAGTTAAGTGTGCTGAGTTAAAGATGGGCTATCTTCCAGCCAAGAAGACTTTGGTACCTCCCCGACTGTGCACTGAGTTGGGGTGCTGTAGTGCCGGGTAGTGGAAACTGTCCCTCCCTATGTGACTCTTAGTGAAACTTCTCCCTGGCTAGTAGCCTGAAGGACAGGAAGATCCAGGCTGTACAGAGACTTCCACCAAGTCTAGTTCCCTTAATTCTGGGCACCTATGGTAACCATTCTGGACTGCTGGACAGAAAGGGCTTCATGCACCCTCTGTGGTCAGGTTGCCTTTCAGAGGATTAGCAGGGAATACAAACAGGTTATGGATGATTTCAGTGCTCTGACATCTTACAAAGGCTGGATTTGCTCCCTGCCTTTCTCCCATTGGTGGTGAATGAGCCACCCAGAGCAGCCACCCTCCAGCAACGACACTGCCAAACAGACCTCAGATGGTAGAGATGCCTGCAGTGTGGGGGTGGTTGCAGAGTCAGGCTCCCTGGTAATTTCACTTATGTAATGTGCAAGAGGAGAGGAAGCTCTTCTCTTGTCAGGATGGGGGTGGGGTTGCGATGGCCATCCTCTTCCATAAGCAGAGCTTTCATCTGTGTAATACTGGGCATCTTTGAGATTTTTTTAAGAGAAAGAGGCATACTGTTTCCATTCATATATGCGTCAGACTGAAACTAAGATTCTGCAATGTCCCACCATGGGTTTGGAGCCTGGAAGGAAGACTCGTATAGTAAATTAAGAATAAGGCTATCGGAGTTCATACCTGAAATTACCACTTGCTGGGCATGACCTCATACAGTTTCCCTAAGAATTTTAGAGTATAATGAGTCCCACCTCATGTGGTTGTTGTGAGGACTGAATGAGTCCTCATGTACTGGGCATGTGTTAGTGTTCAGTAAATGATAGAATGTAAAATCCTGCAATATAAACAAGGTGAGTGTCTTTTCTCTGCAAGCCCCAGCCCACTAAAGGAGTCAAAGTGAATTGCAACATCACACAAATTGTTATATGATCACGAAAGCGTAGTGTGTTCTGGAGGAAAGCACCCTGGCTCTATGAGAATTGTTTCAGATAGAGAAGCGTTTTCTAGTTTAATCTCAGAAATCCAACCCACCGGCCACACCTGCACACCTCAGAGGTGAGGCACAAACCAGAAACCAGGTGTTCAGACTCCCATATTAAAGAACCTTTGTTGGGACGCCTGGGTGGCTCAGTGGGTTAAAGCCTCTGCCTTCGGCTCAGGTCATGATCCCAGGGTCCTGGGATCCAGCCCCGTGTGGGGCTCTCTGCTCAGCAGGGAGCCTGCTTCCTCCTCTCTCTGCCTGCCTCTCTGCCTACTTGTGATCTCTGTCTGTCAAATAAATAAATAAAAATCTTTAAAGAACCTTTGTCCTGGTAATAGTTTTTTGAGGGCTGCCCTAATAGATGGGATGGCTTCAATGACAAAAATGTATTGTTTCACAGCTCTGGAGGCTAGAAGTTGGAGATTAAGGTGTTGGAAGGGTGAGTTCCTCCTAAGCGCTGGGAGGGAGAATCTGTTCCATGGCTCTCCTCAATGCTGACAGTTACTGATGTTCCTTCTAGAAGCATCAGCCCCACCTCTGCCTTCATCTGGACACGGTATTCTTCCTTTGTCTGTGTCCAAATTTCCCCTATTTATAAGAACACTAGTCATACTGGATTGGGGCCCACCTACTCCAATATGGCCTCATCTTAACTAATTACAACCATAAAGACTATTCCCAAATAAGGTTGCATTCTGAGGTGTGGGAGTTTAGAACTTCAACATATGAATGAGGGCAGGGAACAGGCAAATTCAGCCCATAACAAGGAACGAGAACCCTCCCCAGTCTGCATGGTCCTGACTTTTTCACACCATCCCCACCCCATCCGGCATTCTGTTTGTCCCAGTTATCCTCTCTCGTGTGGGCATTTAGTAAGGGGTCCCATATTTCTTGCCCTGAGGACACACTGAGAAATACACATGTCCTAAAACAAAACTAGCTCCTAAACACCTCTCCCCCAGTGATGGAGAAATCTCTGCTAGGAACATGCATCAAAGTCGAGGGGAATCTTTGTATTCTGTTGGCCTGACTTACAAGGTAAAGTGGCATGCAGATTTCTTATTTAATAAATTCCCACAGAAAATTAGTTTTTCACAGTGGGAAGAATTTCAAGGCTTGCCGAGATGAGCGGGCAGGATCTAATCACTGTTGAGGCTTTGTACATACACCAGGCATTGCCGATCTCCGAATGATCCAATTACTCTGCTGAGGCCCATCTGCCTTACCTGCATACTAATCTCAAGACAGGGGAGCAAGAAACACACTGGCCTTTTCGGGAAGCTCCAGACGCACATGGCTCTCTCGCTGACCTTCTGCCAATTACATTCATCTCAATTCTATTAGCTCATCTTTTGCCCGAAGGTGACATATGCCCGGCTTAGAGGGAAACGTGCCTCCAACAGCTTCCCTCAGTAAGGGGAGAGGGTGCTGGCTCCGGAGTGCACATGCACGGCTAACACCACCCAAAGTCCCCAGATTTGTCTTCCTATGATTCCTTTCAATGAGGACTGGTGAATTCTGGAGGATGCATCCTGCCTGGGGGACCGAGCAGTGTCCGAGTTGGCCTAGATATGAGAGCTACTGGTTTTTGTGGGGAAGGTTAGGAGAAAAAGGAAAGACAAAGTGATGAAATGGACCAGACACCTGGGTTTGAGTATAAGCTTCAATCCTAGAGGGTGGCTTGGAATAGACACCTTTACTCTTTTGAGCCTCTGAAGTCTCATGAGTAAAATGGAGGTGGATACACTTCGGCTGCTGAAATAGACAGTGCTTTGTCTGCTGGCCCCGCCCTCCACCTTTCTTTCTATCCACCTGCCATTACTTCTGTCCAAATGAGCTTGGAATGTCTTATGAATTAGAAGTGATGGAGGAGCATATAGTAAGAGTGTCTAATAAGGGATGCCTGGGGGGCTCAGTCGGTTAAGTGGCTGCCTTTGGCTCAGGTCATGATCCCAGGGTCCCGGGATTGAGTCCCACATCAGGCTCCCTGCTCTGTGGAGAGCCTGCTTCTCCCTCTGCCTGCTGCTCCCCGTTTGTGCTCGCCCGCTCCTTCTCTCTCTCTGACAAATAAATAAAATCTTAAAAAAAAAAAGTGTCTAATAAATGCTCCCTTATGCAAATGAGCATCTAACCAGCTGTCTCTTTGTGTAATGCAGGTTCTGCATGCTATAGAAACACCAGGAAGGGCAGAGAACTCAGGGATGACTTCTCAGAGGAGAGAGTTGAGGGAGAGAGAAAGGGCATTCTGAAAATATGTAAGAACAAAGAGGTAGAGTGGAGGTTATTATGGCATGTGTTGATTGGGGGGGCATCTTTGAAAAAACTAGATGGGGTTTGTCTATATTTTCTAGTAGAGAAAATAATTCCCCCCAATATACACACACAGAAACATCTGATTGAAGAAAGTCAGCTCAAGTGAATCCAAGAGAAGGCTGGCCCCCTCCCCACTCTGGGTCCAACTCTGGGGGCTAGAAGAGGATGAGGGTGGAGAAGTTGAGGGTGATTTACCTGAGATGAGACTACCAAGGGCAAGGTTAACAGCACAACCGACTCCATAGTCTTAAGGTTCCATCTGGGCAGAGCTCGGAGATGAGTAGCAGGTGTTGAGAGTCTCTTTGTGACTTAAAAATTTGTCATTTACTGTTAAAAGAGTAACAACTGTGTGCCAGTCTCTGGGCTTGGAGTAGCAGGGAAGAGGCTAGGCGGAAGTGGGAGAGAAATTTTATGAAGGCTTTTTTTTTTGTTGTTTTTTGCCCCTACAGTAAAATGAAGGAATTTCACTTCAAAGAAAGGCAGCATAGTATTACTCCATGGAAAAACAGATGCTTAGCGTCATTCATTCAGACTTTACCTTATGTACTTGGTGAGTGAGAAGGAGAGAAGAATTTCTTTTAAAGATTTTATTCATTTATTTGAGAAAGAGAGCACAAGAGGTGGGAAAGGCCAGGGGGAGAGGGAGAAGCAGACTCCCCATTGAGCAAGGAGCCCCACACAGGGCTTGATCCCAGGACCAGGAGATCCTGACCAGAGCCAAAAGCAGATGCTTAACTGACTGAGCCACCCAAAGAGAATCTTGACAGGCTCCACACCCAGCTGGGGCCCAACACGGGGCTCGAACTCATGACCCCAAGATCATGACCTGAATCAAAACCAAGAATAAGATGCTTAACCAACTGAACTATGCAGATGCCCCCAGAATTCATCTGTCAACTGTGGACCTTGGGATAGGGAGCTGCCTTTGCAGGTTTCAGTTTACTCAACTATCAAATGGGAATATTAACTCTTACTTAATGATTCTATTTTAAGGGTGAACGAATAAATTTCCCATAATAATGCCTGACTCATGGTAGGTGAACAATTACAGGTATTTGTCCGTATTTAGAGCTTATACTCCAACAGAAGGAGTGCATTCATCCATCCAACAAACATCTGCTGAGCCTCGTACATGTTACAGGCACCATGATATGTACAACTATGAATAACAGTAAGAAGTTACAAGTACTACCATCAGAAGTACTAGCGGCTATGAGAATTTAAAGGTAGGGTAATTCACTTCTAGGTGGAGAAGCAAGGAAATCTTCCAAAAAAAAAAAAAAAACCCTTAAAGACTCAGGAATGTTTGGGCATGGAGAGATTGGGGGTAGGCATTTCCAGTAAATGTGAGATCATAAGCAAAACTATTAGGGTGGAAAATCCGAGGATATGAACAAAAGATAGCAAAAAGTCGCGTTTGGGTCTGCCTTATGACATGTGAAATAGCCAAACAAAAATTTCTATGGTTTCTGTGGTGATAGAAATTCCTATATCCTTACAGTCCAATATGGTAGCCATGAGCTCCATGTGGCCATTGAGCACTTGAAATGAGGCTATTATGGCTGAGGAGATGAATTTCTGATTTTATTTTACACATAATGACCACATGTGGCTAATGGCTACCATACTGGCTAGCACAGGTGTGAAGGACTATTAGGAGCAAATCATCTGAACAAATGGATTGGGATAGGTCTGTGGAGGGCCTTGAGTGCCATGCTAAGAATTATCTTTCATCCTGAGATTATAAGCCATCATAGTTCAACTCTGGAAAGCTATTCTAACTGCAGAGTGCAAGATGAATTCTAAATGGGGACCCCAGAGGTAAGAGGATCAGATTGCTAGGGCCTAAAATTGTTCAGAAGAACCATAATTAGGATCCCGCCTTTAAAAAATGACAAAAAGAATGGAGAGGAGAGGATGGATGGTGTGAAACGTCGCCCACATACAGGCTTCAGGGAATGGTAGGGTGAGAGGGTTAAGGGAGACAAATGTCACCGAGGGGATGTGAGATGTGAACTTAACCTATGGCTTCTGATACTAGGCACAGGAAAGAGTGAAGAAGGGCTCATGATCTGGAATAAAGGAGAGGAAACAGGTATCTATGGGGCAGACAGCAGTGATTACTGATAGAAGAACAGCATCTCTGTATCTCATGTGCCTCCCGAATAGAAATACTGTACTGTCTGACTCTTCAGGGGAGGGGGAAGGGAGGGAAGGTTTATGTTTCATTAATTTCCCCAGATAATCTGGGCAGTGTAGACTTTGCTTTTGTGGACTGGAGTCCCAGAGGCCTCAAGGAGGCTTCTTCAGCTTCCTGGCTGTCTTGGTGGTGGTTGTGATTTCTTCCAGGGTGAGGAAGCTGATTTGGCATTCCTGGCACTGCCTATCCCTCTCATGTCCTTCTCGGAGCTGACCGCCAGGTCCCCAAGAACCCTGCATGACTTGCTGGAGACCGGTGATTTGTTTTTGTCCTATTAACTTCTTGAAAGGACAGAAACAGATTACTGGGCTGGAGGGATGGCCTGGGAAGAATACGGATGAGGAACTGGCTGCATGAGGCCAGAGCAGGGCAGTTGGGATGAGGAGGAAATAGAATCTCCATGTCTTCACTCATATCTACTGAAATAAATCTCTTTGCAGAAATGCAGTTGTTTGGGGAGAGTGCTCTCTCTCTCCTCTCATTCTTTCTCTTACCCGTTGGCACATGCTATTCTCTAGGCCTGGAAAACATCCTCTTCTGCCCTCTCTCTATTCACATCTGAATGCATTCATTCATGGATCAATGAATAACGTGTTGAGCATCTACTATGTGCCTATTATTTTATTACGAACTGAGGGCGCCAGAGTAGCAAAATGAGATAAGATCCCACCCCCACCCATTACATCTGGAAAGCAGGGAGAAAGCTTACATACTGATCAATGAACTATCCAAATGAGGGTGAAATTGTAAACTTAAGTAATGTTGAAGTAATTCTTTTCAAGCTTTAAGCATGCCCTTGCAAACACCTCCGTGGGAACTCCTCTCTGTGCCTTGACTTATTCATCTGCAAAATGGTGGTAAGAAAAGAACCCACACATGTTGTGGAGAGAATGAAACATGATCTTACATGTGGATGCCCAAAAAAGCACCTGCCACTGTTGGCTATTACCATGATAATTCCTCCTTAAAGTTCAAATAGGACAATGGACTCTGGCCCCAGGATCGTTCTCTAGGCCAGGAAGCATCAGAGATTCAATTGGTTATACATCTGAACAAGAGGGATACCAGATCTTTCAGAGACACACCATGCGTCAGCCTCTCCCTGCCTTTCAGCAAGCCCAGTTAGAACCTTGCTCTCTGATATACAGAGGCAGTTTCCTAAATTCTTGGCCTTCTATGAGAACTATGAAAAAACATTTGGAGCTACAAAGCTCTAACCTGTTAACATTCCAGAGTGAAACCAGTCTACTCAGAGAGAGGGGTCAAGCGAATTTCAATAAAAGGCATGATTTTTGGCTGTCTGGTGATATGTTCTCACATATGGCTATTGCCAAACTGAAAAAAAAAAAAAATTTGGAGGACACCCAATGAATCTCCTGGGAAACTTGTAGTAGGGATGAAAAGGTTTGTTCACCTTAGACCAGCCAAGAGAGGGCCACCCTGAGGTTTGCTGCTTTCCTAGGTGCTGAAGCGTGTCCTTCTCACACGAAGTTTCTCTTTGAAATTAAGTGGAGCAAACCTCAAGGGTGGCTACTGTATCTTTCCCCATGTGTTCTTGTAGATTCAAAGTTGATTTTTTGAGAATAACATTGATCCTACCCACATGTTTCCCAGGAGATAGTAATGATAGAAATAGAAAATGTTAAAGTTTAAATACCTATGAGCCCTTAAGGAGGCTGTTTCAAGATGCAAAGGGAAGAAGGCAGAATGGAATAACTATTCTATAATAAAATGGGATAAGTAGGTTTAAAGAGTGGTAGAGGAAAGAGAGACTTTTGACTTACAGAAAAGGAGTCAGAGAGAAAGCACAGTGATTTTGGCAGGTGATGAAAAAGAGAAGATATCAGGAATTAATAAGTGATGTTTAGGAGGTGTAGTGGATTTTGCTGGTGCCTCACCCAGGCCCTCTTTACCTGCTAGAGCACCAGACCCCAGATGTGAGAGGGTTGCCTGATAACTGACCCATCCCCCTTCCCAAATGGAAGCCAGCTCCATTGGAAGGCTAGCCTACCTCCCCCAACTCCAGGAGGCAAATCTCAGCCAAGGGCCCAGAAGTACAAAAAGCTTGGTTCTCTTGCCTCAAGTTGGGAAGAAAGGACCAATTCTGTGGTGTACTTATTGTTCCAGAGCCTCCATGGGATCAGTCTGAGACTCAATTCTGACGGAACCCCATCCTTACTTATTTTCCTTATTCTCCTCTTACTTCCCTTCTCCACAAGGTACTCTTCCATACATCCCCTAACAAGAATCCTGTCTCAGATTCTGCTCCTAGAGCACATGACCTAAGACAGGAAAGTTTACACTTCACCTGTGATGCTACCCATTTGCTCCAAGCTCTACTCCTCAGGAAACCTCAGGAATGCAGGCTTAGTTTATACATTCTTTTAGATTTAGAAATGTGCATCTTGGACTTTAGTAACATTCTGAGGTTGGCTTTAAGATTCAGCAAAACAGCTAAATTGCTCTCATTTTACAATTAAAATAATAGTAATATATATAATGTATTAAATGCCTCTGTTTTAAGCTGTTTTAGGACCTGAAACCTGTTATATCATTTAATCCTCCCAACAGTTGTGTAAGATCCCTGCATTTGGGGGTGCCTGGGTGACTCAGTTGGTTGGATGTTGGGCTCTTGATTTTGCCTAGGGTCATGATCTCATTGTTATGGGTCAGGCTCTGTGCTCAGCAGGGAGTCTCCTTTGAGATTCCCTCTCTCCCTCCCCCTCCCCTGCTCTCTCTTGCTCTCTAAAATAAAAATAAATAAATAATAATAAAAAAAAGATGTCCACATTTTTGTTTTGGGGGTTTCTTTTTCTAATTCTTTTTTCCTGTTTTTTTTTTAATTTAAATTTTACTTAATTAACATACAGTGCACTATTGGTATCTGGAGTAGAATTCAGTGATTCATCACTTACATACAATACCCAGTGCTCATCACAAGAAGTGTCCACCTTAATACTCTTCACCCATCTATCTCATCTCCCACCCATCTCCCTTCATCAACCCTGCTTGTTCTCTTACGGGTAGGTGCCTGGGTGGCTCAGTCAGCTAAGTGTCTGCCTTTGGCTCAAGTCATGACCCCAGGTTCTGGTACCAAGCCCCACATCAGACTCTCAGCTCAATGGAAAATCTGCTTCTCCCTCTACCCCTCATGCTGGCTCTCTCACTCTTTCTCTGGCTCTAATTTATTTATTTAAATAAATAAAATCTTTTTTAAAAAAAGAATCTCTTATTGTTTATTTCCCTCTTTCCTCTTCCCCCCCCACCCTTTTTCATATGTTGATGACTTTCCTTTCTTAAATTTCACAAGTGAGATCCTATGGTATTTTACTTTCTCTGACTGACTTATTTCACTGAGCTCCATTGACATCATTGCAAATGGCAAGATTTCATTCTTTTTGATGGCTGAATAATATTCCAACGTGTGTGTGTGTGTGTGTGTGTGCGTGTAGTTATACCACATCTTCTTTATCCATTCATCTACCAATGAACATTTGGGCTCATAGTTTGGCTACTGTTGATAATGCTGCTATAAATATCAGGTTGCAGGTATCCCTTCAGATCTGTATTTTTTGTAACCTTTGGGTAAATACCTAGTATTGCAATTATTGGGTCATACAAAAGTTCCTCCATACTGTTCTCCAGAGTGGCTGCACCACTTTGCATTCCCACTGACAGTGTAAGAGGGTTAGCCTTTCTCTGCATCCTTGGCAATGCCTGTAGTTTCTTATGTTGTTAATTTTAACCATTCTGACAGGTGTGAGGTGGTATTTCACCATGATTTTGATTTATATTTCCCTGATGATGAGTAATGTTAGCATCTTCTCATGTGCCTGTTAGCCATATGGATGTCTTCTTTGGAAAAGGGTCTATTTATGTCTTCTGCCCATTTCTTAACTAGATTATTTTTTGGGGTGGGGGGTATTGAGTTTGATAAACTCTTTATAGATTTTGGATACTAAACCCTTCATCTGATATGTCATTTGCAAGTACCTTCTCTAATTCCATAAGCTGCCTTTTAGTTTTGTTGTTTCCTTTGCTGGGAAGAAGCTTTTTATCTAAATGAAGTCCCAATAATTCGTTTTTGCTTTTGTTTCCCTTACTCCAGTGATGTGTCTAATAAGAAGTTGCCACAGCTGAGGTCAAAGAGGTTTCTGCCTGTGTTCTCCTCTAGGATTTTGATGTTTTCCTGTCTTCCATTGAGGTCTTTCATCCATTTTGAATTTCTTTTTGTGTATGGTGTAAGAAAGTGGTCCAGTTTCCCCAAAACCATTTGTTGAAGAGATGGTCTTTTTTCCATTGGATGGGCTTTACTACTTTGTTGGAAGATTAGTTGACCATAGAGTTGTGGGTCCAATTCTGGCTTCTCTATTCTGTTCCATTCATCTGTGTGTCTATTTTTATGCCAGTACCATACTGTCTTGATAACTATAGCTTTGTCATATAGCATGGAATGTCTCCAGTTTTGCTTTCTTTTTTTTTTTTTAAGATTTTATTTATTTATTTGAGAGAGAGAGAGAATAAGAGAGAGAGAGAGCATGAGAAGGGTGAGGGTCAGAGGGAGAAGCAGACTCCCACAGAGAAGGGAGCCTGATGCGGGACTCCATCCTGGGACTCCAGGATCATGACCTGAGCCGAAGGCAGTTGCTTAACCAACTGAGCCACCCAGGTGCCCCAGTTTTACTTTCCTTTTTAGGATTGCTTTGGCTCTTCAGGGTCATTTGTGGTTCCATATGTATTTTAGTATTGTTTGTTCTGGGTCTGTGAAGAATGCTGGTGTTATTTTGATAGGGATTGCATTAAATGTGTAGATTGCTTTGGGTAGTATAGACATCTTAATGATGTTTGCTCTTGCAATCCATGAGCATGGAATGCTTTTCCATTTCTATGTATTTATTTCTATGTACACATTTCTATGTATTCCTCTTTAATTTCTTAAATAACTGTTCTAGAGTTTCCAGAATACAGATATTTTACCTCTTTAGTTAGGTTTATTCTATCTGGTATCTTACTGTTTTTGGTACAACCGCAAATGAGATTGATTCTTTGATTTCTTTTCTGGCTGATTCATTATTGGTATATAGAAATGCAAGAGATTCCTGCACTTTGATTTAAAATCCTGCAACTCTGCCAAATTCATGAATTAGCTCTTATAATTTCCTGGTGGACTCTTGGGTTTTCTACATCAAGTATCATGTTGTCTGCAAATAGTGAGTTTGACTTCTTCTTTGCTGATTTGGATGCCTTTTATTTATTTTTGTTATCTGATTGCTGGGGCTAAGACTTCCAGTACTAATTTAAAGAGTAGTGGTGAGAGAGGACATCCCTGTCTTGCACCTGACTATAGGGGAAAAGCTCTCAGTTTTCCCCATTGAGGATGATGTTAACTGTGGGTCTTATGTATATGGATGCCTACATTTATACTAGTTTATAAATGAGTCTGCAAGAGGTAAACTAACTTGACCTTAGTTACTTAATATTTGATGGCAGAAATGGGTTTAGACTAGATTTTCGCAATGCCGACACCTTTTTCTATACAATAGGCCACACCGGCTCCTTCTCTACTTTAAAAAGAAGAAAAAACAAGCAGCCAAGTTCTCATTTCAGAATGGAAATGCAGACTCCCTTGGCCCTGATGTTTCAAGCACATACATTTTCTTCTTCAATGACATAGAAGTTGGCATTCACTTGAGAGTCCGGCCATGAGTTGACTGAAATCCAGCTTCTCCTTCCAGAAGCTCATCTGAGAAATCTAATATCTGAGATAGATAATCTAATGGGCATATGAGTCATCCATTTCTTGGGATTCTCTCAGTTCTAGTCTTGTATTAAATTAGAAAGACAAGCACCTGGACCATATTATGTTATCTCCCTCCATGAAACTGCCTCAACTAAGTTAAGATTTAACACTATGACCTCAGCATTTATAGCAGATGAGAGCAGGAAATGTTGATGCAGACAATCTTTTTGTTGAAGGCACTGTTTTTCTATCATAAAATAACCCTTAAGTATGGAAGCAACTGACTAATCCCTCTCCCAGTTCAATGCTTATGCAATGTTCTCTCCTACAGATGAACTTTGTCTTCCGTCTCACCAAGCAATATAGATTATATGACCCTATACGTTTCTCATTTTGCCTTTGCTGCCAGGAAGCTCAGAGATAAATTCAGCACTCTGATGGAGAGAAGATTTATCTTAGATGCTTATTCTTACAATGTTTTTGATTGTTTCCATGTTTTACTTTTGTTGTATCAGTCTGCCTCAAATTTTTAAATAGATATAGTAAAAGACTAGAAATAAATCAATGTGTCATTATAGGGAACGCCTGGAAAAATAGACCACTATGGTTGTATTAAGATCTGGTGGCATATTTTTAAATGTATATCCCCAGTGGACATCCCTCCACTATACCACTCCTGCCAATGACCATAATCCAGGCCATCATCATGTCCTATCTGGATGGCTACAAATACCACCCAAGGGTGGGCCAGCCTTCAGTCTCAAGTTACTCCTTAGCTCTCCTTTAATTTTCCATCTTGCAACTAACTAATCACTGTACACAAAGACCTGGCTGTTTCTAGGTGACCTAAAAGCATCCAAAGGCTTCCACATATTCAATTGCAAAATATACTCCTAAACAGGAGTGCAAAGTCATCTGGACATCTTTCTGGAGTATTACTTTAATTCAGGGGTAAGTAATTTAGAATACTAATTCGATATTTAAAGAAATGTGATATAACATGGAACCAGATACCAAATGCATGTATACATTTGATATGGACACAGGAGACTTGGAAGAGGTTTCCCAGCTGGGTGGGACCACTGAGAACTTCAAACACCCCATTTCTCCCACAGCATTCTTGTTCTCTCTTCTTTATCCTTTGGAAGGCATTTCTGGAAAATTCTGTGAAGCCCAGCTACAGGACAAAATCTCATAAAGGCCTCGAGGTACCTGTTGACATCTGCAACCTTATCTCATAACAGTTGGGTCTTCACACACTCAGCTCCGGATGCCACAGACTCTTCATGGTGCTTTGACTTGGCCATTCTTTCTTCCCATGTGGCCTTTGCACAGGCTATTTCAACACAATGGAACACCATTTCCTCCCTGCTGCATCTGTACAGCTCCTGTCTTTCCTACAGATTTTGGCATAGGAATCACTTATGGAAAGTCTTTATAGAGTGGATTTGCTCCTCTTTGGAGCTTTAACAAAATCTTGGGCCACATTCTATCACTCAGTATATCTCATAATAAATCATGATGATGATAAGGTTCATAAATCAATGAGGAATAAGAAGTAAGAGATAAGTAGAAAGGCCTCATTGATTTATGAACCTTATCAACATCATTACCATTAAAATCACCATCTTATCTGTTACTATATGCCAGGCATTTAATAAACATTAACTCACTTAACCATTTAAAGTGCTATTATCCCCACTATAGAGATGGGGAGATTAAGGCTTAAAGAGGTGCTATCATAGGCAGACATCATTTGGGGAATGAGTAATGAAAAATGGAATTCCAATGCAGATCTCTAATAACAGAGGGATAATTTTTAATCACTCCTAATCATACTTAATCACCAAGGTTCCACTTGGCTAATGGTCTCACCACTATCAAGTCTTTGCTCAGACCTCACTTTCTCAAGAAAGCCTAACCAGACAAATCATTAATTCTACACTCCTAATCCCCGGTTCTCTGTTCCATTTTTTTCTTTCCTTTCGACATTCCCCATATTAGTTTTCAACATCCCATGTAATCCATTATTCTTCTTATTCATTGTCTGTTTACCATGCTAGAATATAAGCTCCACAAAGAGAACTAGCATGTTCACTAATATATCGAACAAGAAAGCAATAAATATTTGTTGAATGATTAAATAAATAAATGATGCTAGGGGCGCCTGGGAGGCTCAGTGGGTTGGAGCCTCTGCTTTCGGCTCAGGTCATGATCTCCAGGTCCTGGGATGAAGCCCCACACCGGACTCTCTGCTCAGCAGGGAGCCCGCTTCCCCCTCTCTCTCTGCCTGCCTCTCTGCCTGCTTGTGATCTCTCTCTCTGTCAAATAAATAAATTAAAAAAAAATAAATGATGCTATCTTCCCTCTGGATCAGTTAGACTCCCGGGGCCTAGTACATACCTACTTGACATAGAAAAGAAGGTAAGTGAAAATTTGTCATTGGACGGAAGAGTCACGCTTCCTCATCAATCTCAGTGAGGAAGTGGGTTCCTCACTGTGTTTTTGCTCGTGGTGTTTTTGTGACTAGAATCCCTCAGAACAGAAGGGAGAGCCTCTGGGCCTCCATTCAAGGCTAGAGGAACCATGGCTAGCTGCCAGAATGCCCTAGCCCTGTGCTTTCCCTCAGGAGATATGTCCTACTATGGTTCTTCTATGACTCACTCCTACCACCCCTATTGCCCTATATGCCCCCTCCATTAGTCCAGACTCTCCCTTTCCTAGGTGTACAGCTAGGACTGGGTAAGTTCCCTTGGATGCCTCATGGTGCCTCCCCTGCCTGGCCATGGGGTGGGAAGAACCCTTTGCCATTTTGCCACTCATACATCCAATTAAGCAATGGGGGAAAGCTGGCTGTTTCCTTGACAGCAAATACCCAAACTGACTGAAACAATTAGTTTGTCTATTTTAAAACTGAATTCCAATGCTTCCATGGCAACCCAAGTTATTAAAAGATGTAAATTAAAGTGTTGTGCAGGAAAGATGGCTTGGCATGGAAGGCACTTGTTTTAGGGAAAGAACACAAAGAACTCCTAACCAAGGGCATCCTCCTACCTGGTCACACATCATAATCAGCTGGAGAAAAACAGCTCTGATGGGTTCCTCTCATCTCCTTGGCTTCTGTTACTGCCTTTTATTGGAGACACTCTGGTCTCTCACATGCATGAGAAAGATGAGGGGCCTTGCACTTTCTGAAACCTCTTGTGCCAAGAGGGAAACTCGGGAAGAGAAGGTGGGAGATCCAACATTAGTATAGCCCCTCCTATACTCCTAATAATAATTAGAGTTGACCTCTGTTGAGTACTTACCAGGACATTGTGCTAAAGTACTTGCTTGCATCCTCACTGAATGTTCCTATCAGGTGAGATAGAATCTCAGATCATTCCCATTTTGCAGATGGGAAAATTGAGGCCCAGACAGATGTAGCTTCTGAAGGATTTACACAGCCAGTAAGAGATAAAAATGGGATTAGAACCCACATCTGTCCAAACACATTTCCTCAATTTGTGCCAGGCAATTGCTGGGCAAATGAATTATTCTACTTTATTTTCTCAATAATCCTAAATGACAGCATGGTATAGGGTTGTCAGCTCAGGTTCCTGAGGCAGACCGATGCGGGTAAACCCCAGCATCTCCAATATTAGTTCTGTGACCTCAAAGCAAGATCAGTAATTCTCAGCCCCTCAGTTTACTCAGCTATAAAACTAGTGCTGCGTGATGGTGAGGACAAAGTTGGCTAAAGCAGGAGGAATGATTGGCCCGGTGTTTGATAGACAAGGAGCATCATGAATGCTCATTGTGTCATTATTCTTTTCTGTATAGGCGAGGAAAAAAGGCTTAGAGAGGGAAAGCAGATTGCTCAAGGACACAGAGCAGGGATCTGGGGCCAGCTCTCAACTCCAAACCTGTGCTCTCCCCCCTATGACTAAGAGAACTATATATTTTGCTCAAGATCTATAGTTCAGTCTTTTCATGGTGAAACTGGGACACCCAGGCTCTCCAGTCAACATGCCCTTTGTTTCATGTCCCAGGCCACCTTGCAGCTTCTGAAAACATGGACAGGGAAAGGAGTAGCTGTATCACATTGGCCACCATTTATGGGGTCTTTGTTCTCCACTGGGTACTTGCTCTGGGCTGTATGCTGGCTCTCTGCTCCCTGGCCACCGTAAAATGGGTTCAGTTCTTTCAAATTCATGTTAGCACTTTAACACAGGCTGCTGTTTCTATCTTTGGCCAACACTTGCTGGTCTCTCAGGATTCAGTTTAAACATAAATTCCTCTGAGAGGCTTTCCCTAACCCAACTGGCAAGATCCCTCTAGGATCTGCTTCCCCAGCACCTGGCGCTGCTCTGTGCTAGCTCTCAGCTAGTTGTCATTATGTGCCTGCTCCTCTCTGAGGACGTGCTCAGAATCTGTGTGGTTTCCTCAGTGCCCAGAATGGGGTCTGGCACAAAGTAGGTACTTAATAGAAATTTTTTTAATGAATGAATGAATGCATTATGACATTTTTTATTCAAGAGTGTGTGGTGACTAATATATTATTCAAACAACTCTTAGCAGTCCAGGGCCTCGGTTACCACTCCCAGCAAAGAGACATTCACAGCCCAGAGGGGAAGTTGAAAGGAGCCTCCTTTTGGCCGGGAAGCATCCTGAAGTTAGAATTCTGTACCACGTCCAGTTTCTAGGCAATCTGTGTAAGTGCAATCATTTTATTCATTCATTCAGTTTTCCATTGATTCATTTTAAAATTCAACAAATACTTATTAAGTGTTTACCAACTATGGGCTAAACGTTGGAGGCTGGAACATATGACATTAACCATGGGGCTTACACTTGCAGGGAACAGCCATAGAATACAGCACGCCTTTGAGCAGACAAATGTGTGACATAGGTAATATTGTGATAAGCCATACTTCTTAACAACTTCATATATAAAAAAAATAGAAGGCACTTAGCTTGGAATAGATGAATTGGGAAGATTCCTGGGGAAAGATGAGGAGAGAAGCTCACCAAATAGAAAGGCCATTAGGGGTCATTCCAGGAAACAAACTATACGAAGGCCCCGATGCAGGAAGAACTTTTGATACAAGAGAGGGTGTGAGAGGATCTATGAAGCTGGGGAATGAGTGGAGATTGGCCTGAGATGAGGTTGCCCAGGAGACCAGTCTTGTAAAACCTTACATGTCTTGTAGCAGTTGGGGTGTGTGTGTGTGTGTGTGTGTGTGTGTGTGTGTTGTCTGCTCTGCTTTTCAGAACACCAGAAATCTTAATGCCATCATCTTATTTGAGCGCCTGTCACTGGCCACATGCCCTTCCAACTTTATAACATAGCAGGTGTGCAGTGTCTCCAGTAAGAGAAATGCAAAGAACTGGAACCCAACAGAACTGGCATAGCCATGCAGTTACATGGTTTGGGTCCCTGGGTGGACTGATCCCCTTTCTCTGGGCCTATGTTTTAACTTTTGCAAAAATGGGGGGAAAGGAATGCAAGGGGGATATCCACCCAAGGCAATGTTGTGGCTACAGGGCATCTGGAGAAGGACTGTATCGTTTCTGGTTGTTGGACTAACTGGGGCTGCTGTGGTGTGTTGGGCTAAGCACAGGGATGTGACAGAGCTGCTTCACATGGGGGACTTCTACAGAACAAAAGCTCTCATGGCTCACTTCTGAAGTCCTCTTAAGGCTCTAACTGTCAATCTAAGGCAAGTTTTTGGCAATGTCTGAAGATATTTTTGGTTGTCAAAACCAAGGGAAAGGAAATACTACTGGCATCTAGTGGGTAGAGGCAAGAGATGCTGGTAATCATCCTAAAATATGCAGAATGCCCCACCACCACACGACAGAATTATCTGGTCCCAAATGTCTATAATTCCCAGGGTGAGAAGCAACGGAATAAAGGAATTATCTGTCAGTTGGAAGGAAAGAAGGAAGGAAGGGAGGGTGGAGGGAGGGAGGAAGGAAGATTGGTTTGAATAAAGCATCACCCTCCAGTTAGCAACCTAACAGTTTTTATTTGCCTGAGATGACCAAGTATGTATTGTTGTTTTAATGGGAAAATGGAGCTCCCCACAATTCTAGGAGCATACAGGGGCCAAACATTATTTCTGGCTCTTTTGACAGAACTCCTTTCCCACTGGCAATAAGCAATATTCTGTAAACCTTATCTTTCAGGTATGGGGCTCAGCACTTTATGTGTATTAATTTGTTTGATATTCTGAAACACCCATCCTCTCAATTTTACAGATGAGGAAACTTAACAGATGCAGAGACTTAACTCATCCAAGGTAACAGAGAGAGTAAGTGGAAGACTAGGGGCACTAACCCAGGAGCTCTGGTCTGAGACTTAGGAAGCTGAACCACCAGGGGCGATTGCATCCAGTGGTGCTGAACTAGGCTGTGATGTTGTGATTTATAGTAAGAAAAATGTATTTATGGTCTTAATCTGCATTCCTGGCACAGAGCTCCTAACATACTATGAATATGAATACTATGTGGAGAGCAAACAAGCTGTCTTTTGTTATGTTAATGAGGTGGCTTTTGGAAAGCCCCAAGTCATCATCTAAGGGTGAGGTTGGTTGCTCCTGGGGATTTAAAATCCTGTGATTTTTAAGATACAAAAGTGGAACCCTACCCCAGAGCCTCCTGGGGGGACAGGGGCTGGAGATTGAATTCAATCACCAATTTTCAATGATTTAGTCAACTGTGAGTATGTAATGAAGCTTCCATACAAATCCCCAAGGACAAGGTCTGGAGGACCTCTGGATTGGTGAACTCATGGAGGTATGTGGAGAGTGGTCAACTAGCTCAGAGAGGGCTTGAAAACTCCACACCTTCCTCCCACCTACCTTCTTCTATGCTTATCTTCTAGCTGGCTGTTCTTGAATCATATCCTTTCATAATAAACAGATGATCTAGTAAGCAAAATATTTCCCTGAGTTATATGAGCAAATTAATCAAACCCAACCGAGGTGTCATTGAACTCTGATCTGTATACAGCCAGCTGGTCAGAAGCACAGGTGACAGCTTGGACTTCTGATTAGCACCTGAATAAGGGAGGGCAGTCTTGTAGGACTGAACCCTAAACCTGTTCTGGCACTTATCTCCCAATAGCTAGTCTCAGAATTGAGCAGAATTTTAAGACACCCAGCTGGTGTCAGAGAATTGCCTGGTGTAGGAAAAAAAAGTCACATGTGGGAATTGTTGGAGCAGAAATGTAGGGTCACTCCCTCTGCTGGTGGGCTCCCAGCAGGTACTGTTCACATGTGCACTGGAGTACTTTCCTTGAGGACTATTTAAGTCTTCATCCCCAGCAAGTGACTTGAGAGCCAGAGTCATGTTCAGAGCAGAAGACCCAGAACACATCAGAGCATCTGGTACCAAGCAGATGCCCAGTAAATGTTTGTCAATGACTGCGTAAGTAAGAAAACCACTTCCTGCCTCCAAACCCCATGAGTAAGTATAAATTATTTCTTTACTTTGGTTTCAAAGCAGATTTCTTTGGGCACCATTAGCATAGGGAAAATGGGAAAATTCTGAAAGGGAATACAGAGAACCCAAATCAAGCCAGGACCTTTGGGGGACATTAGTTACATCCCAATCACTCTGTCATTTTGGGGAGAGAAAAGAACTTCTGAAATAGCAGAACATCTGTGTGTACCTATATGCTCACCCCTGACTCTAATCCCTAAGCACAGGTTGCAAAGTTCACATTTTTAGCTAACATTTTATGTGATGCTTTTCTTAATTTTGCAAGTTGCTATTTTACTAGCAGCTTCTTTTGGGGGCATCAGATGGCAGATTGGATGATTTAAGGGGAAAAATGTGGTTGTACTGTAAGTTTTTAAAAAGCCTCCAGGAGTCTAATGTGACATTCTGGGTAAGAACATAGCATTATGTTGATGCGTATGATGTCTCTCTTAATGACGTATGAAATCTCTTTATGGTGGCAGATCACCAAGGTGGTAGAGAGGAACCTGGCAGAAGACTTGTATCAGCCTGGTACACTGTGACAACCACCCCTGCCTTAGAAGAGGTGGGAAAGTTTAAGAGGTCTGGAAGCTTCTCCATTTGAAAAACGTTCACCACAAAGGATCCAAAGAACATCTTGCCTCAGTGACAAGACTTACCAAATGGGGCTTCACTGTTTGCTGGCTCTCAAGGCAATGGTTCTAAATTCTCCCACCTCTGGGCCCAAGTAAAAGATTCGCTCCAACAGAACACCAGATATTTACAGGAGAGGCTAAAGGGACTCCAGGAGCACCAGAGCACAGTGAAATGGGAGACAGTCTTTCTCTTCAAACCGATGCCACATTTTGCCTCCCAGTGAGCTAATGCTGTGGTTTAAATACGAAAGTCCCCTCAGAGAGCTCACATTCTAAACCTCACCCATCACCCACCAAGGTCTCTCATAATAATTGTTTACTCCTCTGACCATTAGTAATCAAATCTACAGATTAGGTAACTGAGACACGGAGAGCTTAAGAAATTTCCCTCAGAGCTGGCTTCATTCAGCTCAAAGATGGAACAAGTGAGATGGCAGGTGACGGTCCAAGGAACTTTTATGGGCTATGCTTGGAAAAAGTTAGACATCACTTGTGCCCATGTTGCATTAGTTAGAACTCACTCACATGGTCCCACTGAACTGGGAGGGAAGTTGGCAAATATAGTCCAGCTATGAGAAAAAGGGATGGATTTTGGTGAATTTGGAGCTGTGTCTACCACAGGCACCAAGCAAAACTCTTTGAAAGTTCCAATTGATCTGGGAAGCCAGATTCAAAGACATCCACTATCATCTTAGTCATCCATCTTGCTCATCCAAGGTTACAATGGAAGCTTTCAGTGGATAGCATTCAATGGCAGAGTGAGAGGCTGTGAAAGTGATCTGAAGGCAATCTCTGGAGTCATCTGGGATGCTACTTACATGTAAAACTGAGGTACTATTTACTGACAACTGCTATGTGCCAGGCATTGTACCCCCTGCTGTAATTGCCTTATCTCACTTAATCCTCACCTGATGTCATTAGGTAGTGACAATGATTGTCCCTGTCTTGAAGATGAGAAATTGAAATGTTAGGTTATGCAGCAAGTCAGGAGAGAACTGTAAACCACATTCAAGTTAATCAGATCCCAGAGTTCAAGTGCTTAATGCAATGGCTTTTCATGTCAGTGCTCATTTCTTCCCATCAGTAAGATTATGTGTTGTCCCTCAAGAGAGAAATAGGTTCCTGCCTTCCAGTAGTATTATTTAAACCACAGCATTAGCTCACTTGGAAAGGGAAACATTTTCATAAAATATTCAGAATGTGAAATATGAAAGAAAAGAAATACATCCACAGGAAAGTCACTAATCAAAAGTGATTTTCTCACCCAGGTCCTTTATGTGACTGATGTGCTACTCAGAACAAGAAAGAAACAGGGTACGTGGCCAAAAATACCATGCTTATGAGAGCTGCCCGGCACGCTCTGGCTTCAAACAAACAAGCTTCAGATTCCAGAAGCAGAGGGCCATGTGTGGTCAAACCCCTCCCTCGCAATTAGTGGAGTCCCACACTGGGACCATGGGTGCTTGTCACCCCCATCTGGGACTGCATGTTCCTCTGTCTACCTGTGCAGTAAGATGGAATTCTTAACAGAAGAGTAGTCGTCAAGCAGCTTTGTTTCATACTTGGAGAGTTTGAAAAAAAAAAAAAAATCAGGGACAGAACTGTATTTTTGTTTTGTTTTATTGGTTTGCTTTCTCTTTTAGGGTATGGGGAGATTTTTCCAATTTTAATATGCACATAATTTTGTAAACATCTCATATCAGAGTGTTTTTAAATCAATGTTGTGTTGTTTCTGTCCCTCGTCTTTTCTCTTCTCTCCAAAGAAAAGCGCATTACAGTGAAGCTATGATTTATAATCCAAGATACCTGAGAATAGAAGGACTGTGGTGCATGGTACCAAATGATACAGGATTGAAACATCCATTTCTCTCACCTGCCCTGGGGGCCTAATCATGTGCCAGTAACTGGCTACATATCGGGGCTGTGAACAGAAGATCCTCAGGCAGGGACTGAATCATTCAAATTAAAAATGCAAACCAAACTAAAGGGGGGAAAAGCCAACAACCATTTTCTTAACAACAACAACAACAACAACAAAAGACTACATTTTAAATATTCATTTAAATGTATAATAATAAACTATTATACATTTTAATCTGTTTTCTATTTGACAATACTTCATTTGCAGACTCTTTGTGGCTTTTAAAAATAGACCCAGAGACCAAATCCCCACAGCATGAGATTTTTCACGTTCTCTAATTTGCAGTAATGCATTTGTGTCAAATTCAACTTTTGAGCCACCTCGAGAACAGCACTGGCACTCAGTGCCCCAGAGGAGGCAGGCTAAAGGACGAGTTCCAGGCACCACAGGGTGACTGTGGATCAGGCATCAGTTAGGGACCCCAGATGCATCACCCCAATCCTGCTTCTGGTGTGGATGGATTCTCACCATGAGGTCTGGGTTTACAGAGCTCTGCTTAGTGCCTATGGCAGAAACAGCTCCAAGTTCACCAAAACCCATTTCTCGACCTGCCCCCGCAGCTGCCCGGTGGTTCACAGTTACATTTGCCAGCCTCCTTTGCAGTTCAGTAGGACCATGTGACTGCGTTCTGACCAATGGAAGGTGGGCAGAAGTAACGTATGACTTTTCTAATAATCATAGCTGGTAAAATTCCCTGTACTGTCACCTGCAATCTCTCTTGTTCAATCTTTGAGCTGAATGAAACTGACTCTGAGGTAAGTTTCTTAACCTCTCTGTTCCTCTACTGCCTGATCCATGAAATGGGGCAAATATAACATCCACCTCTAGAATTGTTCTGAGGAGCATTTAATGGAGTTAAAACCAGGGCAGTGGAAGTTGTTAGCTAACCTTACAGACTATGAAATTGGAAAGTCTGGATTTAAGGCTTCACCTCATAGTTATGTGACTTTGGGCAAGTTTTTAAACCTCTCTGCCCCTACTCCCCATTCTGTAAAATGGGAACAATTCATATTCTACCTCACTTGATGGCATTGTGGTGAGGAATGATTTAAGTTAAATTAGAACAAAATAAGCCCAGCATTTAGGGAGTGCTCTGTAAGTCCAAGCTGCTACAATTGCTATTATAATAATTGTTGTATTTTAATATATAAAGTGCACTTAAAAGACTGCCTGGTGCATAGCAGTATTCATAAATGTTAACCATCATTATTTTCTGTACAATATGTGTAACAATAGAATACCAGAATTAAGTAAAATAATGGGCATGAAGTCTTACCATAGTGCCTAGTATTGAAAAAAATATGAGCCTTTAATAGACTCCAGTCCTCTTAAATGCCACATGTGCTCTGGAGGGAAAGAAGGATCTGAGCATCAAGACCAGGCACCAGGTCATGGATGACAACAACAAAAGTGGGAGAGAATAAGCAGATGGGTGTACCACAAACTTTACCTTTTCCAAGATAGGACTTTCGGCCATCCTAATCCAAAGCTAAGGATGAACAGACCTCTAAGGGGGTTCCCTAGATGGACCCCAGTGGGTCCATGAACTTGAATCAGAAAAATAAAACTAAATTTCCGCCACCATCTCACTGTAACCTAGCATTCCCTTGAATTATAAATGAAAGCAACAAATCATAGTAGTAATACCAGTACCTGTGACTTTGTCACCAACAGAAGTAACAGATTTTTTTAGTCACTTTACATTATAATTGTCACAGATAGCTCAAAACATCATAATGCTTACTGCTATTTCCAAATTACAGTAATTACCAGGCTTGCTTGTTAAAGAAAACAATTTTACTAGATTCCATTATTTTAGTAAATACATTTCAATATATTTGCTTACCTTCGTGATCTTAAGTATTTTATATTAAGTATTTTAAGACTTTAATCTGCAAAGAGGCCCACAGTTCTCCCTATGCATGCCACAGAGAACAGGTCTCTAGTCTAGGGTCTTGAGGACCCTCAGTCCCATTCACACAGAGGCAAGTTCAGGACTCCAGAGACCTGTCTACCCAGATGTCTTCTGGTGAGTATCCTCCTGGGCCCTCTGTCATGTGTCAATAAACAGGAGTGAGCTAATCACGTTCTTTGCAAATGCTCCATAGGATTATTCTAAGAATCAAATGTGATAAAGAATGTGAATCTATGGGCTGAAAGTAATAGGTTCCATATGAACTTGGGCCAGCAATCACCTCATGCCTTAGAAACTTAACAGACCCTTATCCTGACTCCACATGGGTGTCCTGAGTGCTGCTCCCGGTTCCTCCTCCTGGAATGCCACCCAGGGACAGTTGCCAAAAACTTCGGGAGGCAGAGACCACTGAGGGCTCTGCTGTCAGATTTTGAGTGGAATCCCGGCTGGACCCTTACTGAGTGTGTGACTGTAAATGTGTATGTTTCACCCCTCCAACCCCCCCCTTTCTTCACGATGGAAAGAAGGACAGTGAATTGAGAGAAACTGCAAAATACAAAACAGGTGTGTGGCAGGTAGCCACAGTGTAGGGCTTGGTGAAGCACAATGGTTGGGATTATCATCATCATGATCACACTGTGGCAGGTATTTAATTCTCACGGAATACGTGTGTGTGGCCCTCACATTTCCTAGACCCCTTGCAGTGGGTGCCATGGGACGAGTTTTAGCTGGCAGACTGGGGGTGGAAGTGACGTATATAATTTCTGTATTGAGACAATGAAAAACACAAGAGAGATTCGGTGTTCTCTTTTGCTCCCTGCCATATTGATAGCCAAGGTGTGTGTTGACACGATGCACCCACAGATGGAAGCAGCTTGTGCTGTTTGATTACCACGTGGAGAGTCACTCAATGCTCACTGCACGTGCAGCATGGGTGAAAAAGAAACCTCTGTTGGGTAAGACATTGAAACTTGGCCCCTTTCACTTGTTACTTCAGCCTAGCCTAACCTCTCCTGCCTGGTCTTTAACTAAGAAAACCACAGAGCGATGGACGACATCCCCCAATCGTGGCAATGGCTAAATCTACCATGAGACACACCTAGAATTCAGCACCTTCTTCTGAGACTGGAGTCTCAGAAGACTCCATCTGCAATTCATTTGCAAGATCTGGGCAGAATCTAGTCCAAAGACTGAATGCAATCCAAGGAGAGACGCTCAGCAGCCACTCTCTCTAGCTTCACGTTAACTATCAGAAAACCCTGCGGATCCAGCGTAGCATCTACTCACTGGAACTCAAGAAGTCTTCTTGAGATACTGTGTTTGCTGTGTTTGCAGTCAGCAACCACATTCGTTGAAACCACTAACGTGCTGTTTCTAGACAGCATTCTCTCTCCTCTCCCGAGGTATGAGTATCTCTGAGCATTGCAAAGGGCTCTCAATATCTTCATGATTGCCAGTCTATAAGAAGGAGGGGGCTATAGGACCTGAATTCCCATCTATGCTGCTGCTGAGGACAGTAATAGGGCAAAGTATAAAACATAATTAACACACTTCAAATCAACATGTAAAACGTGTCAGCTGTTTGAGTATTAATTAATATTTTTGCAAACTAATTACATTAGAACGACAAGGCCAGAAAGACACTAAAAGAGTTTACTAATTTTGTTCTACTCCTCTTATTTAAATGGCTGCATGGATTACCACTTTATTCAATTTTTACTTTTTTTAATTTACCAGAAACGATCTAAACACCACACTATTTCACAGCTATCATCATTTATTCATAGCTCAATAGAGGAAGCCGGAATAGCAATAACTCTTTTTCCCCCCCTAATTGTCATTCTGGTGAGATAAGTGGGATATCAGCCCCAAGTCAAGCTACATTAGTGCTGAGAATCAGACACAGTCACGAAGTTTCTCCAAAGTGTGTGAGCATCATTTGTCATGAGAGGTTTGTGCTGAGCAGTGCAGACTTTAACCCAAGGGGGTTTTCAAGCCTGCTTCTCCCATCTTAGCTGGGCTGCTGGTTCAGACGGCAAATTGCCTAGAAGCAAAGACTAATTCTGCCTACTAGCTATATGGCCTTGGATGGATCCCATCAACTCTTCTGAGTCTTGGTTTTCTCACCCATTAAATGAAGGTTGTATTAATACTCATCCACCCAAGTTTCTTGGAAGGAACAAACCAGGTAATCCATGTAAAATACTTAGCACTATACCCAACATACTGTGGGCACTCAACACATGTTAGCTGCTCTCATGACCACCACCACCATCATTACCATCATCAGGACTCACTTTCAATGCCCCATTATTACATGCCAATCCACACGTCTGACTGATTTTCCAATTCCCCTGTCCTCTCTCATGCCTGATTCACATACAGAGACAACCCAAAGCAGTCTCTTGGCTGCTTGTCAGACTTGTTCCCAATTATTGAAATATGCCATGGAGTGTGGTATTCAGGTATAAGGTTTTCAAGACCTCCTATTGATCTTAGAGCTCGGGCACATGGGTGAGAGGTAAAGGAAGTCTCTTGAGATTCCCAGGAGGCTTGATCATCCCCTCTCAGTGTTCACTCTCTCCCTTGAGCCCTGCTCTACTCTAGAACTTTGCTAAAAACATCTGTTCACGCATTGACATATTTTACTAGATTATAGGCTCCTTGAGAGCAGGAAAATGTTTGATTCATTTTAAGTGACCAGGGTCTAAAGGAATGGCTACAGAATAGTAGATGCTCTTTAATCTTGTTGAATCAGTGCACAGACCCCAAAGAGGTCCATTTGCTAAGCATACATAGCCTGCTCAGTTCCAGACACCCTGAGCCCCACCTGGATACAACCACAGCCCTTCCTCCTTGCCCCTTGTTAGAAGGATTATTTCCCTGATTTCCTAAGGGGAGAATCCCACAGTTTCCTACGTGGACCTCATCCTTCTTCACTGACCCTTCATTAACCTTTGCCCTTGGCCTTGGTTTCAATCAAGTTCAACCAACTGAACTCCCCATCCCCCGGAGTGCTTCTGAACACCCCAACACTGCCTTTCAGCTGTCATTTCCAAGACTTCTCCCATCTCCCCCGCAGAAGCCCTCCCGCCACGGGAGAGTCCATTTCTCCGCCACCATTGATAAAACATGCTGAGCCCTTGGAATTATGCAACATTACAGACTATGACAGGCTGAAACCTCCACTGTTCAGTCCAATTTGGTGGATCGTGTCTGAGAGGGAGAGTGAAATGTGAGCCCAGAGCACATCTTTTGATCTTCAACAGTCAGAAGACTAGAATGTATAATGCTATGGAAATAAATGGTGTCAAAACTGCGGGAAATAATTTATGGTGTGGGAATGGGTTTTGTGATCACAGAGCACTCACAAAATCTTAAAACAGAGAATCAACTAGATTGGTTGAGCTGTGGCTGGGAAAGCTTAGAGGAAGAGAAAATTCAGAAGAGGAGAGACTAGATATTTCTCTCAAGACTTGAAAGGCCCAGGCTTTGCCCCTGAGAGATGGGAGGTGACTCCTGGCTTCCCCTCCTTATCACCTCAGCTGGCTTTGGAGTCTAACAGTCATGGATGTGATTCCTGATCCCCCTCCTGCTACTTCTGTTACTCATTCAATTAACCACTGTGAGCCTCAGTTTGCTCATCTATAAAATAGGAAAAATAATCGTACTTACTTCAAAGGGCTCTTACAGGGGTTAAGTTAATAAGAGAAGGTACGTAAAGTGATTTATAGAATGCCTGGCATTCGGTAAGATGCTTTTTTAGCGTTTTTTTTCCCCTCTTTGGTTACTTTTCTCATTAACCCTACTGCACCGTATAAATGCTGAGATCCTTCTAACTCACATGTAAAAACTCACAGAAACCCATTTTCTTCCCTAATAGAAGCAATGAAAAGAGAATTTTTTAATTGCTCACCTTTTTGAGGGACCATTAGTTAATGTCCCTGGAGTATGTAAGGTGTTTTTGGAAGGCTTCAGGACTGAAGCTGGTTAGAGGCTAGAAACTGGTTCTAGTTGGCTTCTCCACTATTTCCAATTGTGACTTAGAATGAATTCCCAACAATACTAATAAAAACAACAACTACAATGCCTGGCATATATTATGAGCTATTTATGCACTAAGTAACATGCTAATTGCCTTCCATACCTTATGTCATGCCTTTTCACCTTCACTAAAAAGCTATAAGGTTCATTCTTTAGTTATCTTCATTCTATGGAGGAGACAAATGAGACACACAAAGGTTTAGTAATTTTGCTGAGTTTTGCTGCTGGCAGGGACTAGAGATAGGAAAGAACGGAGCTGGGGTTTGAACTCCACACCTATCCTCACAGTGGTAATGTTTACAGTGGAAGAAGCCCCAGAGTTGTAGTGAGACACACTGATTCAAACACTGGCCGTGCTATCTAATTCTCAGGGAAGTTTGGTGAGACTGCACCACTGCTCAGGGTTGTCGGTTTCCTTCTCTGTAGAATGTGCAGAGTGACACACATTTTAAAGACTGTCATGAAAATAACACAGTGTGTGGCACTCGGCACACATGGTGAGTGACAGCCACAACGTTTAGTACTGCTGCTGGCAGGCTCCTGCTCATATTCCTGCTCTGGTGCTCACACATGTTGGTTTGCTAGACGCATCTCCCTGATCAATCAGCCTCTCACCAGTGCATTCCCTCCTTCTGCTTATTTTCCTCTTCAACCCCCAATTCTACCTCTGCTCCCCTATTCTCAGCACGTAAATTTCCCTCTGCTATTCACTAGGAAAATGAAAGCTGCCAGGCATAACCTCTTTCAATTCCTCTTCCTTCTCCTTCAAATTTATCCACACTTACTCTCCATCCTTTATTTCTCAATGTCACAGAGGAAAAATGCCCTTTCTCAGTCCAGTTAATGCCTTAGTTCTCTGGTACAGGTGCTGAGCCCTGGTGACACAACGGTGAGCCAAGCACCCTCAGGGATACTCTGGTCACCTTCAGTGAGTAAACCCCACCTGTGGCTCGAATTTTCTCCTCGTATCCTCTGAGGCCTGTCCTCGAGGCCTCCAACACACCCGAGCCTCTGTCATCTTCAAAATTCCTTCAAGTTGGAGACCGTTATTCACTGGGTTCAACCCTGTGGGCCTTGATGGGCTCGTCTATACTATGCTTATGGCTCTTCTCTTTCCATTTACTCCATAAGCCACCAAATCTAACTTCTGCTTCAACTGCCTACATTGGGAAGACTGTTATTGAGAACCTTAATGATTGTAGACCTGCCAGATCCAATGCCATCAGACCAGTGCTCACTCTCCTAACCCCCAGTGAATCATTCAGTACCTCATCTCTTCCTTGTAACCTCTTCCTCTTTGCCTTACATGAGGATATTTGGCCTTGGTTTCTACATATTCACTACAATCATTTCCATTCTCCTTTACTGCTCCCACACCCCCCTTTTAATGCTTATTCCCAGAACATGCAAACTCTTTCCCATCTGTACCTTTGCCCATGTTCTCCTTTTTCTACTGGATGATGACCGAACTTACTTTGCAAGCCTCCAGCCTTTATATTACTTCCCTGGGAAGCCTCCATAGGTACACCACGCCTATCTAGACTCACTCACATTTGAACTGAAATTCAAAACTTCCCAAATATGGCCTACAGCTTACGGACAGAGCTTCACTCTTATGAATACCCTGGTGCTCACAAAACAATGGATATCACAGCATTTATTAGATATAACCCGCCCAACCCCACACTGGACCATATGTTCTTCGCAGATCTGATTTTGCATCAAAGTTCTATGTGTTTCCCAGGGCCTAGAGCTGTGCCTAGGATATAACAGCTGTCACTTAACTATCCATCAAATTAAAAACATGCCAGCCATATCTCCAAATGAGAATTCTGGGCTCTTGAATTAAGGCCAGGCACTTTTTAAACTATTCTTTTAAGCTGGTTTCAAGGACAGAGAAGACTATCAAAATGTGATTGGGCAAAATCAGACAAGGCCAAGAGTGTTCACTGGAAAGTGTTGCTAATCTTTAAGTGGATCTTGTCCTTGGTAGAGAAAAGGGGACCATTAACTCCAATGTGAATTAAGCCATATAAGTAAACTCCAGCCTGGCTAGGATCTGGGTTGGCATGGTGCAAAATCTTCACAGCAAGTTTTCAAAGCTAGAGGCCTCAAAATAAAGTTCTAATGAGGTTATTTACACACTGTCATGCTTTACACAATAGATAAAAGACAGGGGATGTATGAAGAGACAAAATAATAATTGCTGAACACCTATTTTGTGCCAGGTACTATCTTAGGCACTGCATAAAGATTATCAAATTCTAAAATTCAAACCAACATTTGGGGTGGTTTCATTATCGCCATTTCAATGGTGAGAGGCTTAAGTGACTTCCCCGCAGGCATATGACTTGTAAGATGTGGACTCATGATTCGTATGTCATCTGTTAGACTCCAAAGCTCATGTTCTTTCCACTGTAATCCTCCTTGTGCAATAGCTCAACTTTTCCTTTTAAAATATTCTGGCTTCTCAGGTGACCTGAAATGGCCAGGACTGGTCTTTTGCCAACAGCCAGAGAAACTCAGTCCTTTTCCAGAATCGCTGGTTTCTCTCCACATGGGTCAGAGTGCTTACAGGGTTCTGAAGCCCTGAGACTCGGGGTTGAGACAGGGAAAATAAATGATTCTTTGGCCCAGAATGAAGTTTCCTTCTGGAAGGAAAAAGGGATTAGTGGGAGGGAGAGTCTACCTACATTTCCTGAAGGCCCCTGGGCTTTACCACCTGCACTGTTTGCCATTGCAATTATTTGGAATGGCAAAACTATAGTATCAATCAATCTCAGTCTGATTCCTTTGCCATGAAATAGAAGCAGGCCAATTTATCAAAATTGAGGCCCTCCACTGGGTTTATATTGCCATTAAACTATCAACAGGAAATCATTAAGGTGAGGCAAGAAACCAACTGCTAACTGAAAAGAAATGATTTTTTTTCAAACATCCTCGCCTGCAACCTCCTTTGTTTGGCTGTCAGCATAACCAACTGTGGGGCTGGGTCTCAGATCTTTGTGTTAATGTGCAGTTGGTGGTGGAGAGAACTCAGATGTAGGCATTTGCAATCCAATGGCTATGCCCAGGTTACTTGGTTCTCTCTCAGCAGGGCAAGCTGCGTGACGATAAATAGGGGGGAAATGTGTATGCATTTGTGCGATAAAACAAGCTTAATGATTCTGAAGGAGAAGGAGTCCACGAGACATACAGTAGCAACTTAGGAACAAAATGGAACCATGCAGGGCCAATTAATGTGCAAATATGTGTGTGCTGAACTTGCATTCCATTCATCATGTGGACATGGAAATTGGGCCATTTATCTGTTATATTATGTATGTGACATCTTAGTTTGGTTCTTACAGGCTGCTGGGAGACAAAGGGCCATGTGCTTTGCGGCTAGCAGAGGGAATTTAAGATAAATTCTTCAGCTGTCATAAACATTGCTGGGCAGAATTTGGTCACAAGATAAAGCTCTTTCCTCTGCAGGGTTTTAACATTTCTCAATAGTCCATGTGCCATCTTATTAAAACTGTGTGTGGTGCGGGGAGGGGTGGCATATGCCATGAAAAATTATTGGCACAAACAGCTTGCTGTCATGTTTTCAAAGTCCAGATTTAGCAAACGTTATTCACATATTCACTGTCAATCTGTAGAGAGAAAGGGAACTGGCAAAGCCATTCATTCTCACTGATTCTGTGGGTTTGTAATTCTTCTTGTCCTCCCTGTAACCAATGACTCCTCCACAGGTGGGGTTTGTTCTTCTGAAATTACAATCGTTTGTCTGTACTTAGGAAAAAAGAAAGTCATTTGAGAAGGAAAAGGACCTCACAGAAGTACTTTCCCAGAGCCACCATTATTTACCTAACAGAACATGCCATGAATATGGATCACGCATTAAATAATGGTGATCGCTTGCTTTGATGAATTGCCATTAGAAATTCAATTAATAAAAGGTTACCTCCCTGCAGCAGCACAAAAAAATATGATCTGGCTGCAGCAATTACAATTGAGCCTCAGAAACAACGGTTAGGAGAAAGAAAAAGTTTTTGTTGTTGTTTTTTTTTAAACCTGTTCCATCTGGGAAATAGGAGTCCAGAGTTAAAATCAAGAAAGGAAGGAATGGATGAGTCAGTCAATTTAGGCTATTTTTGATCTACAGTTTTGTCTATATGCTGAGCATTCCCATACATTCACACTACTTCCCCAACCTGATCATCCCTTTTTTTTCATTATCTTGTTTTATATTTTGAATGTTTGCATTTTCTTTCCTTTTCTTCTCCCGTCTTCCTCCCTCTCCTCCTGTTGATATACAAATTTTGTGCTATGAGGTGCACACACTTTAAGTACAGTGCTCCATAAATGTTACATGTGCTGGTTACCTGTGTGATCCTACCCAGGTGATGGTGTTGAGTATTTTCATCTCCAGTAAGTTCTCTTGTGCCCCCCACCCAATCAGTACCTCCCAGAGGTAATCACAATTGTTTCTTTAATCACCAGAGATGAGTGCTGGTTTTAAATGCAGGCTAGTAAAATCAGAGTGCATTCTTCTATTCTGATATTTTTTTTCACTCAACATTATGTTTCTGATATTCATAAAGGCTGTTTCATATATCTATACATAATTTTAAAAAAAAGATTTTTTTTATTTATTTGACAGAGATCACAAGTAGGCAGAGAGGCAGGCAGACAGAGAGAGGAGGAAGCAGGCTCCCTGCCGAGCAGAGAGCCCTATGTGGGGCTCGATCCCAGGACCCTGGATCATGACCTGAGCCGAAGGCAGAGGCTTAACCCACTGAGCCACCCAGGTGCCCTATACATAATTCTTTTTGATTGCTCTCTTGTATTCATTGCATAGCTATACCATAGTTTATTAGACTATAATCTCATTTGTGGACGTTTTGTTTGCCTATGATCAAGTTTCTATGAAAACTCCTGGGTACACTTTTTGGTGGACATAAGCATTCAGTTCTGTTGGGCACACAAGGTGTGCAATTACTAGATCATTAAACATTTGACCAATATTTACAGCATTCCAATTCTCTAAAACTCCATTTTTAAATCTGAAAATGGCAGTAATAATATCCTCCCATATGTGATTTCTGTGAAATTGAAAAGGGGCAACATATGTAAAGGTGTTCTTATTGTTGTTTGTTTTAAATTGCCAACTGTGACACAAATGTGAGACTATCTAGGAGGAAAAGCAGAAAGATGGGAGATTGCAGGGAACAGGTAACTGTCCGTGGTGCTGACCTCAGAGGCCTGAGATACATTCAGGTATGATCCAGAAAGCTGGACTGGCCCTTAAGGAGGGGCAGGGCTAACATTTACTGAACACCCACTGTGTACCAGGTTTTCATGTGATGTTGCATTTTTAGGCTTGTGTCCTCCCAAAATTCACAGGTTAAAATCCTAACCTCCAATGTAATGGTAGTAGGAGGTGGGGCCTTTGTGAGTGATTAGATCATGAGGGTGAAGCCCTCATGAATGGGGTTTGTGCCCTTATAAGCAAAGAAAGAAGAGCTTGCCTCCTCTCTCTGCTCTCTTGCCATACAAGATACAAGGAGAAGATGGCTATCTTGCAAACCAGAAAGAGTCCTCACCGGATATCAGATCTGCCAGAGCCTTGACCCTGGATTTCCCAACCTTCCTACCTGTGAGAAGTAAGTTTCTGTTTTTTTAAACTACTCAGTCTATGTGATGTTCTTACATCAGCCTGAATGAAGACACATGGCATGGCAGTTAAGAGTCAATACTTTGCACCCTATCTTGAATCCTGGCTCCATCATTCACTAGTTGAATGGCTCTAGGAAAGTTACTGAGTCTTTCCGAGGCTCAGTTTATTCTTCTGAAAAGGAGGATTATAACTGTGTGTATATCACAACATTTCTGTAAGGATTTTTTTTTAAGATTTTATTTATTTATTGACAGACAGAGATCACAAGTAGGCAGAGAAGCAGGCAGAGAGAGGGAAGCGGGCTCCCTGCTGAGCAGAGAGAGCCCGATGCAGGGCTTGATCCCAGGACCCTGGAATCATGACCTGAGCCGAAGGCAGAGGCTTTAACCCACTGACTACCCAGGCGCCCCTCTGTAAGGATTTTTATAAGATGGTACATGTAGAGCCTTACATAGTAAATGGGGTATTCATGCTGAATACATGAAAACTGGTATTCTAGTTACATCAGACTAGAAGAGTAAACACTGCCACTGCCATGTTAATTCTCTCAACAACTTCATGTGATCTGCATTGTCATTCTCATTCTGAAAATGAGGAAATTAAGTTTGGGGACATACATGACTACCTCAAGTCACTGGTCACAAGATCATGGGAAGCAAGTGATTTTAGTGGCTTCTTCACTCTACCCCATCCTTCTGCTTTCCATCCCCTTCCCCTTCCCATTGATCTGCTTCCCAAATTCCTGCCTCACTAGGCATTTCAAAGTAACATTTACACTAGTAATGCATCAAAGTTCCTGGAAAACTTTTGCACACTAAGCCATCATATCCCAGGATATGGAGTTTCCACCCTTGAATAATGTTGTCCCCTTATATTTCGTAGAGCCCTGCCAGAGAATCTGCCTCCACACCTGTGTGATAGAGCCGAAGGAGATGTAATTATCCTCACTGGGCAATGAGGAGAGTGAGTCTCGGCAGTGACGGTGATGCACAATGCCGCAACGAACCCAGGCTCTTGAGTCCAGAGTCCATGCTTCTTGTTCTATCCACACAATAACTTGGGATTGGGACTTCAACTTCCCCATGACACTGGAAATATTTTGGAAATATTCATTAAAGAACATAACATACCATTCCCAATGATGGTCATTGGGAGACGGTCATGGAGGAGATGGAAGGGCATAGAAACAGATGGAGGTCTCACTGCCTAGTATCTTATCTTAGTGAAGTTGGAATCATAATGTGTGTGTATATATACCGACAGAGTTTGAAGTCACCACAACAGAAGCAAACAGGACATCTGGCTTTGAAACCACCAACCACCTTTACCAGGCTACTCAGTGTGCGCTGGTCATCAGCCCCAAACAGCAGGACGAAGCCAGCCAACTAACGATGCCCTGTGCAAACCATCAGGACACTGCACAGAGCAGATCACAACTAGGACACCCATTTCACTGCATGACAGAAGGAAACCACGTCAAAATGTCCTCCAAAGAGACAGCAAAACCACATTTCCTACCTCAGCTCTGCTGGTAGCCAGGCTCGTCAAAACCTGAAAGTTAAAGGAAAAAAAAGACATTAGTATTGATTCAACAAGAAGGTAATTGGATTAATTGTCTTTTTAAAGGAACTGGCATCAATAATTTGTTATGACCCAAGGGGACAATGAGTGCAACACACACACACATACACACACAGATGCACACACAGACACACAGACACACAGACACACAGACACATACACACACACATACACACACAGATGCACAGACAGACACACAGACACACACACACATACACACACACATACACACACAGATGCACAGACACACAGACACACAGACACACAGACACATACACACACACATACACACACAGATGCACAGACAGACACACAGACACACACACAGAGGTACTTTTTCTTCTACCAAGCACAGCAACAAGATTTGTTTTTTCCAGGCCTGTGTAGAAGGTGAAGAAGATAATTAATATTTTCAACACATTACAACCATCTTGCCAGGAAAAAAAAAGGGGGGGAGGGCTGTGTGCAATGCCCGTGCACTGATAATGATTAAATGAACACTGAAAAAGCAAAGGCATTGAAGACATTTTTGACGGGTTTTTTTTCCCCTTAAAGTTTTGAGTCAGTGTTAGTGGAAGGTAAAACAACAAACTACAGCAACTGTAGCTTTCTGTGTTCAAAATGCCTCAAAATATTCTGAAACAAAGCATTGTGCCAGGCATTGTGCCAACTTTACACTTACTGTCTCATTTAATCCCCAGAATAATTTTTATTATTCCCATTTCATAGAGGAGAACATGGGGCTTAGAAAAGTTAATTCTTCCAAGCCCAGAACATTATTAAGTAGGAAAATTAAATTAAGCCCAGGATACATCACAGAGACTTTATGGCTCCTACCCACAGCCCATTTTCTCTCTCTGGGCTCATACCTAGTTTGCGGCAACATGGCTAAACACAGAAAGAAGAAATCATCGGTAAATACAGGACCCACAATGGTGCTTCCCTCAGGAAAACACTGAAGAAGACTGAAATAAGCCAGAATGCCAAGTTTCAGTGGTTCCTTCTCTTGGAAAAACCAAAACAAAAAGACAAGCTGTGGGGATCTGGCACTGTGTTTCCTACATGAAAACCATAGTGGGCAGTACCTGGACCTACAACACCACATCTGCTGTCACAATAAAGTCCCCCATCAGAGGACTGAAAGAGTTGAAAGACCAGTAGAAGCTCCACCACTCGAAACACTACTAGCCTATAATAAATGGGTTAGTTTATGTAACAGAAAAGGAAAAAAAAAGATTTTGGGGCACCTGGGTGGCTCAGTAGGTTAAGGAAAAAAAAAGATTTTACTTAGACACCACACACCATCATTCATATAGGTTCAAAATATGCATAGAGGCATTAGATAAGACTTTTTTTTTTTTCTGATAACATTCTGTCTTGCAACTTTCATTCTTATGTCCAAGGTTGACTTGGGCAACCTCAGTCATATTTTCCTACCAGACTGCTATGGTCTGAACTGTGTCACCTTAAAATTTATGAACCTCTAACCCCCAAGTGATGAAATTTTGGGATGGGGTCTTTGGGAAGTAATTCAGTTTAGATGAGGTAATGAAGGTGGGCTATGCATGATGGGGTTAGTGTCTTTATCAGAAGAGACACCAAAGAGCTCGTTTCCGTTTGCTTTGTCTCTCCCTCCACCTGTATGCACCAAGGAAAGGCCACATGAGGACAGAACACAAAGGAGGCCATCTGTAACTCAAGGAGACAAACTTCACTAGACACCAACCCTGCTGGCACCTTGACCTTGGACTTCCGGTCTTCAGAACTATGACAAATAAATTTCTGTTGTTTAATCCACCCTGGCTAGGATATTTTGTTAAGGCAGCCCACACTGACTATGATGTGGATCAATACCAGCTCACTGTTGTGACTCCAGCAAAGTGCTTAGGAATCTGTGTCTTCCTGAGTTAGCTGACCAGTCCCTGTAGCTCATGCTGGCCCAGCTCCCAGAAGAACCTCCCCCATGCTCACCTCAAGGTATGAGACCAGCCCTCACCTAAGCATTAGCCCCAGAAGTAGTTCAGACAGCGCTTGCTGCCCACTGGGCAGCTTCACGCATCATTAGCCTCCTCAACAGGAGGCCAGCCTTCAAACTGACCTCAGCCAAGAGAGTCCATTAGCCATGGCCTGAGGCTTGCCAAACCATGAATCCAGGGGCCAGCCCTGGAGAAACACTCCAAGGTGTGATGAATATCAGACCCGAGAGCCTCTCCACTATTGCTCTATGCTCTGGAGCCCTATTAGACCTGGAGCAGGGAGAACACCCGATTCCCAAGCAATTTGCCACAGATGCCCGGGGTACACAATCTCACGTGTGTGTGTGTGTGTGTGTGTGTGTGTGTGCGCACACGTGCATGTTTGTGCACTTGTACACATACACATCTCCCTGCTGAAAACCAAAGGGAAGATGGAAGGGCAGCATGATACCCGGCAGCTGCAGGTCTTACGCAGTACGCCTCTCCCTGCTTCACTGAGCACAAGGGCAAGACGGTTCTCAACCTACTTGGATTTTTCTCTACTGCACAATCTGAGTATGTGTCCCCTAACTCTGTGTGTCTCTCCTAACTTCTAACTTTTGTGACTCCGCACTTACTTCGTGCCAACCCAATTCTTACATATACCTTAGACAGATAACACACACAGAAAGAGGCATAGATATGTCTATGCAGTGCAGCATTGTTCACAATAACAATACATTTCTAAAAAATTTTAAACATCCACAAATAAAAGAATGGCTAAAATACTGAGTTTGAACACACCAATACCCACAGGGGCCAGGGAAGTAACGAAAATGTATAAAGTGGGCTGCCTGTAAAATAATAGGGAATGGAGGGGCCTGTGTGGAAATTAGAGATTGCATCCTCTACCTAAAGCTATTTGCATTTAAAACAGCTAGATAGGGGCACCTGGGTGACTCGGTTAAGCGACTGTCTTGAGCTCAGGTCATGATCCTGAAGTCCCCTCTGACCCTCCCTCCTCGCATATTCTCTCTCTCATTCTCTCTTTCAAATAAATAAATAGAATCTTTAAAAAAAATTTAAAAAATAGCTAGATATGGTTCTGCTCAAACAAAATACATATGTGGCTGTTGGACTCCAAATTTATGATCCTCTAAGCCAAACCAATTATGATATATCCGTATTATGAAATACTGTACATAGTTAGAATACAATGTTTTTCATAGTGTTCTGACATGAAAAGACTATAACACACATGATAAATCAGGAAGAAAAGATGAAGAAAAGGACACACAAAATTGTACCAATCTCTAAAAAAATAAACAACCCTTAGGTCTATATGCATTACACATTCCTCTTTCCCTCTCAGCACACACATAGATGTATGTCTGAAAAATGTCCAGGAGGGTACTCATCAAGCTAACAAAAGGTCTCCCTCTAAGGAGGAAAATGGAACTTGAGTGAGAATTGATGGGTTGAAGAAAGTTGTGGGGAACTTTCTTTTACTAAATTGCTTGAAATTTTTTCACTAAGAATGTATCCATGCATTATTTGTCAAACTAAACATAAACTTAAAATAGGATAAAAATAAAGCTTTATAGTGCTTCAATATTAATAAGAGACATCAGAGAAGTGCTGGGTTTCTTTTCCTCATTGAAGAGTAAACTATACACAACTCTCTCACCCATTCATATGACAGAGTAGAAGCTGGTCATAGGGTCGTAATAGGGAGTGGTGGGGCTTGTGGCCAACTGGAGGTAAACCATACTTGGATTTGTAATCCCACATATTAGATAAATATAGGAAAAGCAAATGGTGAAAGTTACTAGAAGCTCTAAATACTGCACTGGGGGTTGATTTTGTAGTTCTGATTCTGTTAGATTAACTTCTAACACATACAGCTCAGGCCTTATTCAGGAATGTGGCATCCACAGAGCTCAGGGCCCATCTATGATCTGCTGTGGTATGTTGGGCACCTAGAACAGACTGCAGAGGCCAGCTGAATGAATGAGGTTTCTGCAGGGGCTGCAGGTGCCAGGCTAAGGCATTTGGCTTTTATCTTGTCAGCAGCAGCCATCAGAGGGTTTCCAGCAGGGGCTGATATGATTAGAGCCATCTTTGAGGTGAGCCATTCTGTGCACCAGCATAGGGCACAGAAGGGATGCCGGAAACTCCCGGCAGGACACTCCTTAAAGCTTTGTTCCAGCCATTTCCCGTACCTTTAATCATTTCCTTCCTCTTCTTCCATTTCTCTACATGTGTTTGAAATTGCAAAGGCCGACATTAAGGGTTTCCTCCTTGCTTGTGCTAGAAACTTGATGTATATGATTACCTTGAGATCCTCACCTCAACTCTAGCAACTGGCTCTCCTGCCACATTTGCAGATAGGGAAGCTGAGGTTGGAATGTTAAGTTCCTTTCCACACTATAGAGTGTCAGAGGCAGGGTTTGAACACAGATTCGACTTCAAAACTGCCTTCAAAACCCATGCAGGGATTATGCCTACAGAACAGAGATATGGGTTTTCTCCTGGGACTTCCCACAGATTAATAGATAAGGACTGAGTTGATTGATAGAGGGAAGATCACTGCTCAGGCACACCCACTTAGTCTCCTAAGGGCCTGAATCTGAGATGCCCAAATACAATCTGGGGCTCTGTTGCTCCAAACTATTCAATCTCCTGTGCTGAACGTTTTGGGGTACCACTCTTAATTTTGCAGGTGTAGTGGTAGATAGGCCTTTTCTGGTAGTATGGGATAGAAACAACTCAAAACACTCTAAGGACACAAAATAATTTATTAGTTCATTTGACTGGTAGAGCTCACTTTAAATGGATCTAGATAAGGATTAAAGAGCCTAAATTACTTCTCTGGTAGAGCAGTGAACTGAACCCAGGTCTCTATGATTCTAGATACCTACATGGGTTACAGGTGAATTTTGGGAAGCCTGTGGGTACAGCCCTCCTATATTTGCCAGGAACATTGAAGCTGCAGTAACCAAATGTGTAATGGCTTGACACAGTGGGTGTTCATTTCTTGCCCACATAACAGTCCTAGGTGGAAGAACACATTAGAGGACAGCTCTCCTCCACACGATCATTGAGGGATCCAGGCTGAAAGAGTCTCTGCCATCTTTAATATGTGGCTTCCAAGGTCACCAAGGTCATCTTCATACCAGCCAGCCAGAAGAAGGAGAACACATAGAGGAACACTATGGTTATCTTTATGAACCAGACCCAGAAAAATGTCAGGAATTTCAGCTTACATTCTACTGGCTAGAGCTCAGTCATGTGGCCACATATAATGGCAAGGGTGTTTGTACATATGGTCAAGCTATAATTCAAAGAGGAGAAGATGGTTTTAGAGAGCAGAGCTAGCAGGCCTGGTCACATCTCTTCACTGCAGCACTGCCTTGCCCAAGACCCCTATGCATGATTCCCTGATAGAAAATCCATTTCCATCCAACCTCTTCCAATTTCTCCTAGTGATTGATTCAGTCAGTATAACTCACAATCTCTTGGTCCTGAGGTCCCTTCACTCTGCAGCTTGTCCTCTTGGGTGCATAAGCCAGATGGCTCAAACCCAGCTCTTCTGTGGTATCCTCTTTTTTATTATTACTATGTTTTTTATTATGTTAATCACCATACAGTACATCATTAGTTTTTGAGGTAGTGTTCCATGACTCACTGTTTGTATCATACCCAGTGCTCCAAGCAATATGTACCCTCCTTAATACCCATCACCAGTCTAACCCATGCCCCCCACCCCTTCCCCTCTAAAACCCTCAGTTTGTTTCCCAGAGTCCCTAGTCTCTCATGGTTCATCTCCCCCTCTGGTTTCCCTCCCTTCATTTTTCCCTTCCTTCTCAAATGTCCTCCATGCTATTCCTTATGTTCCACAAATAAGTGAAACCATATGATAATTGACTTTCTCTGCTTGACTTATTTGACTCAGCATAATCTCCAGTTCCATCAATGTTGATGCAAAAGTTGGGTGATCATCCTTTCTGATGGCCGAGTAACATTCCATTGTGTATATGGACCACATCTTTATCCATTTGTCTGTTGAAGGACATCTCATCTCTTCCCACAGTTTGGCTATTGTGGACATTGCTGCTAGAAACATTGAGGTGCATGTGGCCCTTCTTTTCATTACGCCTGTATCTTTGGGGTAAATACCCAGTAGTGCAATTGCTGAGTTGTAGGGTAGCCCTATTTTTAACTTTTTGAGGAAACGCCACACTGTTTTCCAAAGTGGCTGTACCAACCTGCATTCCCACCAACAGTGTAAGAGGGTTCCCCTTTCTCCACAACCTCTCCTGTGGTATCCCTCTTGACATAGAGAAGACTTGCTTCTGAGCAAGAGCATGGCTGAGATTGAAACTTCCCTTCCTTCATAACCACTCTCTATTTTCTCTTCAACTCAAATAACCATAAAGGGACCATCAGCAAAGACTCTGCATGAGCCGACGGAGTCCTCTTATTGCTGGCTCCTCAAGATCTACAAGAGATCCCTTCTGAGTTCAGTTTTTCTTCAGGCTCACGCTGATAATTCTCCTCTCCCCCCGAATCTTCTGATCTTCTGCTTCTGTATCTATAACCGAGCTGGCTTGTCCCTCTGACAGAGCCCTGAGGAGGTATCTGAGCCCTTGTGTTTGGCCCTCTTTCAAGTGGAAGAGATATTCAGCACTCCTTTGTATTCAGTTATGATCCTAATGATCTATTCTGGGATAACAGAAAACATTTTAGTCACCTTCACCGAAGGGGTCAGAGACGGGTTGTGGATTCTTCACCATATTGAGCCAATTCTTCCTTGAACTGACTGAATCTCTGGGTTGTTTCCACTGGTGTACACAGAATACCTTCAAGGGCTATCATCAAAGAATAATAAAGCAGAAACGTGCTTGGGTTGTGGAATAAGACAAATGGGATTCCTGTCACTCAGCAGCTAAGTGGCTTTGAGGTCACTTTCCTCATCTGAGAGAGTTCACTTCCCTGTAAACTGAGAACAGAGAAACGCTTCTCTCCCCACTACTCCTCTGGGGTGTTGGTTCCACGTTACCTCTTAAACAGTAAACACTGTCATCTCTCCCTGCAATGTCCTACCTGCAATAGTTGAATTCTGTGGAGACATGGGACACTAAGCATGGTTGTGGAGTCAGGTTCTGGGTTCAAAACCTGCTTTTACCACTTTCTAAGTATGTCATCTTGGGCACATGTAGTGACTGAAATTGGCCACACGTTCTAGGATACTTCTTCCCCTGAGAGGTGGGGTCTGTGTTCTCAATCCATGAATCTGAGTGGTCTCTAAAACTACCCTGACTAACAGATTACAGCAGAAGGGATATTGTTTCAGTTCTTGGCCAGCCTAAAAAGACTGGCAGTTGCTACTTTTGTCTATGGGGACCCTCTATGAGTGCCCTCATCTGCCACGTCAGAGGTTCAACCATGCTGAGACCACCAGGAAGAGGCTACATTGAGACACTTTGATAGAGAGTTCCAGCTGAGCCCAAACTTCCAGCCTCCCTGGCCAGTGTGCCATCCACTAAGAAAAGCCATCTTGGACCCTCAGGCCGTCCGTCTGGCAGCTGAATGCCACCAAGAAATCTCAGTCAGTGTATGTCCAGATTCCTGACTCACAAAGTCCTGAGCTATAATAAATGGCTGCTGTTTTGTGCCACTAGGTTTTGGGATACTTTGATCACAGCAATCGACAATCACAACAAAAGGTAGGTCTCTTTTCCAAACCTGTAACTGTATGCTTACAAAATGGAAAACATGTTTAAACAAAAAATATTCAAAAGTGCTTGACACAGTCCCTGGCACAGAGTTAAATGGTGACTTTATCTTTCCTTTCGCAGAACCACGTGCACTGTGCTGTTCTTTGCGCATCTCTACATGCGATACTCTAGATTTACTGTCAAGTGATGATGTTCAGGGAGCTCAATCTGATTTCCAGCTGGTAAAATGTATATGGGTTGCTCTGGAATCAGAAATCCCTGGGCTTTGTAAATACTTGCTCTACCACTTACAAGCTGTGTGCATGGCGAAGGGAAAGCTACTTCACTTCTCTGTGCCTCAGTTTCCTCACTTAGAAAACACAAAAATCTGTCTCACTGCCTTTTTGGCATGGATTCATGGGAATGTCTGGTATGGAGCTGGCGATAGAGATCAGACGACGGCTGTCGTTCCCGTGAGTTTGGTGTAGTAACTGTAACAGCAGCAGTCCCAACACCTGGTATTTTAAGCCCCACTGCACTTAATGGAACAGCCGGTGAACAGACCACCCAAAGGGGTATTTTTTAAAGCAGGCAGCTGCCTCTCTCCCCGCCATCCCTCTCCTCCACTCTAGCCCAGGACTTGGTTGCAACCACCAGAACTCAGCCCAGATTTATAAATATGAGTGTAAAAAAGGAAAGAATCCATTCACAGATGATATTCAACACCCCCCAACAGAATTCTATAGGCTCCAGACACGTCCAATGAATAAACGTCTCTTAAAATTCTTCTAGAAAATGCACAAGGTTTCTCTTAATAACTCTCACTGTCAGAAATGAAATATTTACACGCACTTGCTTCAAAATTCTGGCAGCTTGTAACCTAAGAATAGTTCTACTTATGGTGTTGAACAACTGCCTTAGGTCTATCTTGTGGATGATTTTGAGAGTAGCAAGAGGATGCAGGGTGGAGAAAGGAAAGGAAAAGCTGCCTGTGGCGGGGAGGCTGAGCAGAAAGGGGCTGACAAATCCCTGTCCTTGGTCTGCCCTTGAAGTTGGTGTATTAGGAAGGTTAAAGTAGTTGCAGCACAGGGATGATGGGTGTCTGAGCTGCGACGAGCCCATCAGTCACCCTGACACGTGCCAGAAAACACCAAGAGATTATAAACATTATCTGAAGCTTAATTATGAGGCAGACAGGAGGCTGGGCTGGTGTGAGGATGGAGATGCTAGGGCTTCCTGAACCCATTCTCACCAGATCCCATAATATTTGGGAAAAGTTACTGCCATGTGTGTGTCCTTCCAGAGAGCCCCTGTTGCTTTTTAAGATCAGGCTGCAAAGTTATAAAAAGCTAAGATAGGTCTGTATTCAAATTTAGATCACAAATCGGGAAATGTAGACAAAGATTTTTTAAAACCTTCTTTTTCTTTGACTCAGTAGCTCTCCTCCTGGGAATCCCTCCTGAGGACACACCAGAGATACACCAAATGTCTGTGGCACAAAAGGATGCTTTCCAACATTTTTGTAATGGAAACTACCTACTTGCCCAACAATAGGGGACTGACACCAGCTCACAGAGTCATCCCCTTTTCATGGAGAACTATATTTCTATTAAGGTGATGGTTAAGCAAGGTTTGAAATAACACAGGAAAATGCTTATATATTAAGAAAAAAAACCAATATAAATACCATACACTATAGGATTTCAATTATGTTAAAACATGAATAGGAGAAATGTGGGAAAAATACCAAAAATAATTAGTGATGGTTTTCTTTGGGAGGTAAAATTGGATATTTCATTTTCTTCTCTCTCTTTTCCATGTTTTCTAAGTTTTCTCCAGTTTAAAAAAAAAATGGACAGAAAGCTTTTAGACTTTTTTTTAACCCATTTGCCTAATAATTTTCTCCCCCCAGACTGGTGATCCAGAGCAAAGCTGGTCTGAGTGACTCCAAATGGCACAAAGCAAAGAGAAAAGGGACCTAACATTGGTTTTGCACACTTCGTGTATCAGGCGCTGTGCTGTGAATTTTGTTTACATTCCATCATTCAATCCTCAACTCTGCCAGGTAGGGGTTATTGTCACCCTTTTACCAATGCTGTGGGAACTAATTCCCAGACAACACAGATAAGTCAGGAAACTTTTCCAGACAACGTAGCAATTAAGAGTCAGGGTAGGAATGTGAGCTCAGGTTGGCCTGACTCCAAATCTGTTCCTTTCCCTTCTTACCCATCAGCCACAGATGGAGAGAAGCACAGGTGGTGCCCTAGCTGTAATAGCCCTTCCTTCCAAAGCCCTTATGGTAAAATTTGAATTGCTATGGAAACATCTCTGGACTCCTCACCCGCCACCCCTCCAACCCCCTCCCTACCTCCAGTATTTCCTTTCTTCATGGTCATGGTGCCTGGAATCCCATAATTGGAGATGCTTTCCCTCAGGTTAAAAAGCCCTAACTCTTGCCTCTACAAAAGTGTCCTTGGTGAAAATGCATGTAAGGCTGGGAGAGTTGACCAGGCATAATGCCTCAACAAGAATAGAGGCAGAGGCTGGGGAAAACACGCACTGACCTTGAATGTTTGGATGTGGGGAGGGGACTGCAGGGCACAAGTCACACCCCAAGGCACATTCTGGGTATATGAACACTTATCATTTTTGGTTGCCCAGCATCTCATCTCTTTTCTTTCTTCCTTTCTTTCTTTCTTTCTTTTTTTTTTTTTTAAGATTTTTATTTGACAGACAGAGACCACAAGAGAGGCAGGCAGGGAGAGAGAGGAGGAAGCAGGCTCTCCACTCCGCGGAGCGGAGAGCCCGATGCGGGGCTCGATCCCAGGACCCCGGGACCACGGGACCACGACCCGAGCCAAAAGCAGAGGCTTTAACTCACTGAGCCACCCAGGCGCCCCTCATCTCTTTTCTTAAGAACGTCTCAATTTCCAGGGTGCCTAAGTGGCTTAGTCAGTTAACCATCTGCCTTTGGCTCACGTCATGATCCCAGGGTCCTTGGATCAAACCCTGTGTTGGGCTCCCTGCTCAGGGGGGAGCCTGCTTCTCCCTCTCCCCAGCCCCTGGTTGTGCTCTCTCTCTCTATCTCTCTCTCTCTCTCAAATAAATAAATAAAATCTTTAAAAACATCTCAATTTCCATTCCAAGAAAATCATCTCTCCCTCATTTCTGTGTGGTCTCAGTGAGGAGGTGAACTGAAGTGGCCCTTTTTGCATGTCAGACATTGAAAGGGCAGATCCCATGATTCTTAATACTGGCTGTACTTTGGAGTCACAGAGAGATGGTCAGAAAGCTGCTGTCCAGGATCTGGCCCCAAGCATCCAGATTTCATTGACGTGGGGAGGGGACCGGGGATTGGTATTCATTAGAGCTCTTCAGATGACTCTGATGAGCAGATAGGGTTGATGCAAGACTGGATGCATCTTTTCAATCTCCCCAGGACAATGGGGATGTACACAGGTCCAAGCACCATCTCCCTCTCTCCTGAGATCTTCTGAATCAGTGACTTGAGGGAGAAACAAATGGCTGGGGTATACTTATCCCATGAATGATAGGGTTCTGTCCAGACCAGTTCTGCTGTGAGAATATTCCTGCTTCCCAGAACTCCAGAACTAGTTTGGTTCTTGCTTCTTTCCAATCTCTCCTCCTTTCCTACAGATTCTGAGAGCCCCATTCTAACAAATTCCCTCTTATTGGACCATAGAACAGTAGAACAGAGTCATGAAAATTACAACACAAAAGGGTCACATAGAGGCAGGTAGGAGAGTAGCCAGGACCACTAGACCTCCCTGTTAATAAATGATAGAAATGACTAAACATCTACCAAGATTCATGCTTCTCCTTCCATCACGTAGAGTTGCCAATAGGAAATGGCTGCCTAGTCAGGGACTACATTTCCCAGGCTCCCTTGCATCTAGGTAGTGCTATGTGACTAGTTCTCACCAATGAAATGCGACAAATAGAGATGCAAGTCACTTCCAGACCAAGAAGCTTACAAGGCAGGTGCACCTCTCTCCAGGCATTTCTGAATACATTTATGAATATTTCCCCAGGAATTTCTAAATATTTCTGGGGCCTTCTGAGGACTAAGAGGAGGGGAATGCTCTAAGATGGAAAAAGCCTGGATCCCCGAATTACCTTGTGGAGGGCTGTTAGAGCAGCAGGGACAATTGCACTGTAGTGCTAAGAAAGCAAAAAAATAAACTGTACTGTGTTAAAGAACTGAAATTGGGGGGGAGGGGTGTTGTTTTTTTTAACAGGGGCTGGTGCTATCCTAATACAGCTTCAAAGCCAGAATTTGAAACCCAGCATCCTTTGCCAGAATGCCATCCTGCTCTCTACTGCCCACCCCCATGACTTCACATCTCTGTTCTCTATTAAGAGACCAAACCCAGACTGCTGGGCTCCTTTTTTTTTTTTTTTTTGGTAAAGATTTTATTTATTTATTTGACAGACAGAGATCACAAGTAGGCAGAGAAGCAGGTGGAGAGAGAGAGGGAAGCAGGCTCCCCGCTGAGCAGAGAGCCCGATGTGGGGCTCGATCCCAGGACCCCGGGAACATGACCTGAGCCGAAGGCAGCAGCTTAACCCACTGAGCCACCCAGGCGCTCCTGGGCTCCCTTTTCTGAAGGCTCCTCTGAATAGTCTCCTCTACCCACCTAAGAGGGGTTCCGGTTGTTACAGAGGAGGCACATCATCATCAGTGAAGACCACCAAGGCAGGCTTTGTGTTGTCAGGCATAGGTGTGCAGTAAATGATTACATTAGGTGGTCAGGCCAGGGGTCTGACTCAGGCTGAAAGGGGATCCTTCCTGCCAAACTCAGGGAAGCAAGGGTTAGGGTGGGCCCCACCCCAGGCCAGAGGTCCAGCACATTTACCAGGCTTTACTCACACCCCCAATCTTTTGGAAAACTTAACTGCGCAATTTCTTGACTTTTCATAATTCCTCCTGGCCATACCCAGGCAATTCCCATGCCAAGCTGGACGATTATAGAGCTGCCCTACTCCAGGACACGGAACACAAGCTGAGGCGGAAATGGTGAATCTGAGGCTCCGTCTTTCACTTCAGTGTGCCCCCTCCCTCCCTGAACTGCCCTCATTCAGCTCACACCTCATTGGCTGTCCTCCCTCTCCACATAAGAGGTCTCTTTTGTTTAGACAAGTCTCATCTGTAAACATAAATTATCTTACAGTGTGGTAAGTATTATAACCAAGGTGCCCCTAGTGAAACACCTCTTGGATCCCGAGAGAGTAAGGTCAGAATATAAGTAAGAGAGAAAAGGGTCTTAAAAAGAAGCAGCATAGAGTTAGGTCTTAAAGGATGGGTAGAAGTGGGAACAGCTGGGTAGCTCAATTGGTAAAGCATCTGCCTTTGGCTCAGGTCATGATCTCAGGGTCCTGGGATGGAGCCCTGTACTGGGTTCCCAGCTCAGGGGGTAGTCTGCTTCTCCCTCTCCTTCTGCCCCTTACCCCTGTTCATACTCGCTCGCTCTGTCGCTCTGTCTCTCTCTCTCTCTCTCTCAAACAGATAAATAAAATCTCGGGGGGGAAAAAAAAGAGATGGGTAGAAGGGCACAGGATGAGAAAGTGAATGTTAGCTGCCAATAGCTTACAGTTTCCACCTTCTCTGGAGACTCACACTTTACCCAAAGATGCCAGAGAGGGTATGCTCTGACCCCTCTCTCCCCAGGGGCAGCCTGAAGTCAATGACTGACCGTGGTGTAAGTGTGTTTTACTTGCTCCAAGATGTGGAAACTCTGTGGTGCTACTCACACTCCAGAACTCCCTGTGGGCTCAGGCTGAGGCTGAGACTCAGTTCCAGCTAAAGAGCCCTCCTAAGAACACTCCAATACCCAACTCCCCAAGAATTAGATCTCAGTTCCGCCTTTTGGTAATGAAACGTAAGGCAAGGAGGGCAGGCATCCTAAGCAGCATGGACAGCGTGGGCAAAGGTTTGGACACATGGACTGATTGCTTCTGGAAGGTCAGGAAGCTTCCTATGCAATACTGTTAATTATGGGAGGGGAAAAAAGAGTTTACTAAGGGTTATCCTGTGGGTTAAGGAAAAAAACTGTTCTCGGTATTCCTAAACATTATCTCAATCCTTAGCATAGCTCTGCCATGTGGATTCTTACTGCCCCTATTTTTAAAATGCTTGGTCAGAGGGGGGAGGAGCAAGATGGCGGAGAAGTAGCCGCTGAGACGACATCAGGGAGCAGGAGATCAGCTAGATAGCTTATCAAAACATTGCGAACACCTACAAATCCAACGGGAGATCGAAGAGAGGAAGAACAGCAATTCTGGAAACAGGAAATCGACCACTTTCTGAAAGGTAGGACCGGCGGAGAAGTGAATCGAAAGCGACGGGAGGATAGACCGCGGGGGAGGGGCCGGC